>OY294044.1:30333760-30357706 GCA_958510825.1 Brachypterus glaber
AAACAGCTTTATTTTCAATTTATTACTATAAGTCTGACAATTTTAATCCAAATTTGATGAAATTTGGTGCACCCATGTAAACTTAGATGACAATCTTGAATTTTTTATAATTTTTTTTAATAGTGGGTTTCTGCTCTTCTTCTTCTTCTTCTTCTTCTTCTTCTTCTTCTTCTTCTTCAAAAATATTTTTTTACGTTTTTTTATAACTATGTTTAACCCGATTTTTCGTAAAGTGCCCCCCTACGATTTTTCTCAAATTTTGGTCAAATGTACTTCTAAGTGTCATTTTTTCAATGACGTAAAATTTATTCTGGGCAAATTAGGTTTACTATATATTTTAGCCATTTTAAATTTTTAATGATGAATTGTGCTGGAAATAGCTGTTTTACAAAAAAAGGCACATATTATTTTTTATATTTTTTTAATAGTTTAGGTCAAATGCTTCATTTTAAGACAAAAACAAAATTATTAATTGTTGTTTTTTTTTTCAAAAAAGGCGTAAGTCCACAATTTTCTTACTTTTTTATTTCTATATATTTTGTAGGCGTTTTTTTTTTCCGGTGTAAACGTTAGCTTACGTTAAATACTAAGCCTTTAACATCAAAAACTATTTTTAGAAGTACATTTGACCAAAATTTGAGAAAAATCGTAGGGGGGGCACTTTACGAAAAATCGGGTTAAACATAGTTATAAAAAAACGTAAAAAAATATTTTTGAAGAAGAAGAAGAGCAGAAACCCACTATTAAAAAAAAAATATAAAAAATTCAAGATTGTCATCTAAGTTTACATGGGTGCACCAAATTTCATCAAATTTGGATTAAAATTGTCAGACTTATAGTAATAAATTGAAAATAAAGCTGCTTTCTTTATCGTCAAAAATTGAAAAATTACAAAATTTTAAAAAAATCATCTTAGCCAAAAAATTTTTTTTAATTCTTTTTTTTTTGCATAAGACTTTTAGTATTAGAGTGGTGATAATATAAAAAAAGTTTAACGAAAATCCGTGACATTCAATCACCAAGGTGGTATGGATTCGTACAGAAATACCCATAAATTACAGCATGATTTTTAAACCCCCTCTTCTCGAGAATCTCGTATTGAGGAGTTTAAGCAATAAAATAGTTTTTTAATATGCTTAAATTTTAATTGAGGGTGTGACATTGTCACACTGTGACAACTAGGGAGGGGTAGCTTTTACATACCTGTTATGTAATTTGTACATGAATTTATGATTGTTTTATGTTATTTTTGAATACAATAGGAGCTTTCTTCCTCAGATCAACACGGCGCCCAGGGCCGTAGCGAAGAAGATTTGTTGGGGGGGAGGAGGTCAAAAATTACAACTTTTTTTAGCCTAAAAACACAACTTTTTTCCTCGACAAAAAAAAGGTTCATGACTAAAAAAGAAAAGGTCCCGCCCTTCATGAAATATGCAAGTTTTATATTTTGAATCCACGAAATATGCAAGTTTTTTGAAAATCCCAAAAAATATGCAACTTTATATTTTTAATCCATGAAATATGCAAATTTTTTTATTTTAAGATTTAAAAATCCCAACTTTTATATTTTTAAGCCATAAAATTATCTAAAACTTTTTTTCCCAAAATTAAAAAATTATTAGTTTTTTTTTAAACCTATGAAATATGCAACTTTTATGTTTTTAATCCATGAAATATGCAACTTTTTTGATTTCAAGATAGGTGGGGGGGGAGGCTCCCCCCATCCCCCCATAGCTACGGCCCTGATGGCGCCGGACCTTCATCTCTCCGATTTTGCTCAAATTTGGCACATCCTCATCAAATAGGGTCTAGATTATTAGACTACAAGGATTTTGATAGAAAACGACTAGTTTTGGAGATATTAGGGTGGCTCATTTTTGACGTTTTTTAAAATTCCAAAAAATGATTTACATAAATCAGGACTTTTTTGTAAAAGATAAAAAGATCTTTTTGCTAGATATCAAAAGAACATTAAATTTCTCTTTTAACCAAGAAAAAAATTTACGACCAATATTGAAATGAATGTCAATATGGCGGGCTACTAGATGCAACTTGTCAAATTTAAAAATGCTATCCCCAAAATACACCCCCTTCGATGTTTTTTATTTTTTGCGAGCGGCTGACCGCATCTGAAATTTGTACAAAAGAGTTCATTTTTGCAAAGAGTTCCTCAGAGTTCCTCCAGAGTTCCTTGGGAGTTCCTCCAGAGTTCCTTGGGAGTTCCTCCTGTGTTCCTTAAGAGTTCCTCTCTGGAAGGGGTAATTTTTGGCCGTCAAAATTACCGCTGTGCAAGCAGTACTGCCAATAAGGCACCCTCAAAAAAAGCTTTGTCCCTGACGGTTACTACCAAACTTGGCGCCCCTTCAAGAACAAAAATTGGCGTCCCTTAAAAAAAAAAATTGGAGCCCAAAAGTAGGATGTTTTGATAAAGTATTTGTAACGGCCTTCACGGAAAAAAGCTTTGTCCCTGACGGTTTCTACCAAACTTGGCGCCCCTTCAAGAACAAAAATTGGCGCCCCTTAAAAAAAAAAAAATTGGAGCCAAAAAGTAGGATGTTTTGATAAAGTGTTTGTAACGGCTCCTATAGTTTGAACATAAAAACGTTAATCCACATGGGTAATAAATAATAATTGTTTCTGACCGCGTCTGAAATTTGTACAAAAGAGTTCCTTTTTGCAAAGAGTTCCTCCATTTTGCAAAGAGTTCCTCCAGAGTTCCTCCTTTTTGCAAAGAGTTCCTCGGAGTTCCTCCAGAGTTCCTCCAGAATTCCTCCAGAGTTCCTCCTGAGTTCCTTTGGCTTGTACAAAAGATTTCCTCGCGGTCAGCCCCTCGATTTTTTGTCAGTGAACTCATATATAGTGGTGGAGTAGTCCAAACGACTCTCTCTAATAAAAATAAACTCCTTTGTACAGCTGTAAATAATGCACAGGCTGCGCGATCAAAAGCTGAACTTTGGTTTACTGTACACGGAAAAAAAAATTATAGCTAGGAGCGCTATAACACACATACCAAGCAAATTATAACCGCTTATTATATAAATACAAGGCTTTCTCTTACAATTATGGCAGTCAGTGTAAAAATTTATATGAAATACTTTAATTGTTTAGTGAATAATAAAATATAACAAATAGTATGGCATTTATAGCTTAAATAGATTTACTTATTGTCCGTGCTAATAATTTTTATAATATAATAAAATTTCTGTAAATTTATAATAGTGCCTGTAATAAATATAATCGTGTCTGTAATATATATAATCGTTTCCAATTTATTTTTAACATTATTAGTTATGGTGTCCCTTATAATCTATAGCTTAAATCACTATAATTTGCCACTGTTACCAAATATCTTATAATGTATAGCGCAGAGCCCACTAATTTCTTTCCGTGTAAACTCTCTAAAACTTAATGACTCTAAAACTCAAACAATGGTACTATCATTAGGGAACTGTGAAAATATGCCAAACATGGTCGATTGTGCAAAATTTTTGCGAGTCTATATCGATTCTAAACTGCTTTGTAACGACCATATCAAATTTATCTGCAAACGTCTAGGTAGTAATATCTTTTAAGAAAGTTGGGTGATTGTGTTTCCTTTAAAATATTAAAAACAGTTTATTTTTCCCTGTGCCACTCTATTATGAGTTACGCTATACTTTTCATAGGGTATTTGGTTTACAAAAGTCCAAACAATTTATTTAGAAACAAGACTAAGTCATATTTGATCAAAAAGGCGTTTTATTCAATCGAAGAGTACCTCGTTGTTGAGCATGACACCTAATGGATTGCTCTCACTTGGTTTAATAATTTTTATTTTAGCTTTTAAATATTGTTCTATTTTGTATTGTATTTTTTTTTTTTTTTTCTTTTTTTTAATATTGTTGTATTTTGTATTAATAATTTGACGAATGTAAATACCTTGTATCTTAACACAATAAATATCTATCTATCTATCTATCTATCTATCTATAGGCATACTCCACCACTATATATGAGTTCACTGACAAAAAATAAAAAAAAATCGAAGGGGGTGTATTTTGGGGTTAGCATTTTTAAATTTGACAAGTTGCATCTAGTAGGCCGCCATATTGAAATGAAATTGGTGGTAAATTTTTTTCTTGGTTAAGAGTTAAATTTAATGTTCTTTCGATATCTGGAAAAAATATAGTTTTATCTTTTACACAAGTCCTGATATTTAGATTTATGTAAATCATGTTTTTGGAATTTAAAAAAAAGTTAAAAATGAGCCACCCTAATATCTTCAAAACTAGTCGTTTTTAAGCAAAATCTGTTCGGTCTAGTAATCTAGACATTATTTGATGAGAATGTGCCAAATTGAGCAATATCGGAGAGATCTGCGCCGTGTTGATCTGACAAAGAATGCTCCAATAATTATTTATAATATAAGGGGGAAAAGTTAAATTTTTTGATTGAGTAGGTTTTTCGGGATGCTCTGGTTACAGATTGGTTATTGATTAATCAGGACGAAGTAAAAGTAAAATTAAAGCACTTCAAAAGGGTATTTGTACATTTAAAGCTCTTTTAAAACTCTTAAGCCCCCTACTTATAGGGTTATTCATAAATAAGTTCGAGAAATTTATAATTCTATGTTAAAAAATATGAAAAAAAGTTCTGCTAAAGGTTGGTCCGGAAATGAGCTACGACCCTCCTAAGGGTACATCTAGAAAGTAGTTTTTATTTAATATTTCGGGAACCCTATAAACCACAATAACGAATTTTTGAAAATTTATAAAGTATTATAAAATAGATACACGCTGATTTATAATTTTACCAATTCGCCAATATTTGCTACAGTTTACTTTTTTCTGCTTAAACTTTTTACCTGTAACTCAAAAATTAAATTTTAAATAATATCTAACAAATAGGACCCCCTTGGGGGCCTTAAAGAGGACAAAAGCCTAAATTTTTAAATTTTCCTGGGTTTATTTTAAACACTCTTTTACAATATCTAGAAAATATTTATAATATTATAATATTTTTTGTACATTAAAATTATAAAAAAAAAATCTGAAAATTGGCTCGAGACCCCCCAAACCCCCCTATTAAAAAAAAATTAATATACTACTAGAATAGCTTATATTGGTATATAAATAGAGCATACAAGATAAACCCATGAAAATTTAAAAATTTAGGCTTTCGTCCTCTTTAAGGCCCCCCAAGGGGGTCCTATTTGTTAGATATTATTTAAAATTTAATTTTTGAGTTACAGATAAAAAGTTTAAGCAGAAAAAAGTAAACTGTAGCAAATATTGGTGAATTAGGAAAATTATAAATCAGCATGTATCTATTTTATAATACTCAACACAAAAAAGTGCGACAAAAAAAAATTTGTCGTTGAAATTTTTTAATTTTTGCTTTTCCTATTTAAGGTAAGGACCAGGAATCAAATTTAATTTCCAAAGTTCTTGGGCAATTTTTTATTTTATTTGACCTTTTTTGCCAACCGTGAAGCATCAAAAATAGGAAATAAAAAATGCACCAATAAAACTTTCAATACTGCAGGGTGATTCTACATTAAAGACTGTGAAAAAAGGCTCGTATATATCTAGGTTCAAAAATCAGTTTTAAGAGTACTACAGCCTCTTAAAGAGTAACAATTTTCAAGGGACCTTAAAAGCGATTTGTGGATATTTCTGTATGAGAAGTTTTTTTCGTAGTTTTTAATGTAGAATCTCTCTGCAGTATTGAAATTTTTATTGGTGCATTTTTTAGTTCCTATTTTTGATGCTCAGAATGTGAAATTACCTATTTAATTGAAATTTTCTCGAAAACGGTTGGCTATACAGTGTTACATAAATCATACCTTTTTTTAGGTATTTTTAATTAAAGATTAATATTTTATTGAGAATATGTCAAAAAATTTACGGATAAAAAAGTTTGGGGCAGAAATGTGACATCTGTACATTTTCTGGACCAACCTTTATTAAAAGCAACCATTATTCATATTTTTTAACGTAGAATCACCTCTTCAATTTCTCGAACTTATTTCTGAATAACCCTGTATATGTACATGTAAAAAATATATGCGTAATTTTACTTTTATAGTTTGATTTGGGGGAGCTTAACAACATTTGGGAGGGAGGGGCTAAGCTCCCCAAGCCGCCCCCAATAGTTATGCTTATGTTTAGCCAGTTTAATCTAGTAAGCAGAGAAATATTGAACTATGTTTTACTGATTTTCTGATTGAGGCAAACAGATTGTCAGGGGTAATATTATAAGTGATACTAGGTTAGGTATCGGTGGTTATTTACATAAATTTTACGAATATTGATCCCAATGACGAAAATGCAACGACTGCTTTAGTAGGAGTAGCATTTTCCAAAAATTGGGATTAATATGAGTAAAATTTAAAAAAAAAAGCACCGGTACCTAACCTAGTATCACGAATTGATATTTAGGGAGAGAATATAAATTATATTTAATACACATACCTCTTAATTATAACGTATTAATCCACAAATAAAATAAATTTTATAAATTAAAAAGCAAACAATAAGCACGATTTTAGATTAGAGAAAAGAGGGGTAAAAAAACCATCGTAGGGGTAAGGTATTTTCACTTATCAGTACAGCATACTACATATATATATATATAAATTGTATTCTCTTTTTAACCTACTTTCCAGACAGTGAGTACTGAGATTATTCTGACTTAATTATCAAATCTACTGTTTTATGGAAAGTAGCTTTAGTGTCATTAAAATAAGTAGCTAAGCTTATTATACTGGTATTCAGAACCGGACGCAAGTGGTCACAGGGGGACAAGACTTCTAGACCCTCCAGGGGACCCGGCAAGCTTGTAAAAAAAATTGGAAATTAAAAAAAAATATACACTGCCCCACATTAAATTCCGGACACCTAAAAAATTGACATTTTTTAAATTCAAATATTTCGAAAACTATTTAATGGGTTTGACTAATTCTTTTTTGGTTTTAAAGCTTTAACATTCTCTACTTTTGTTTATTTTAAGAATAATTAAAATTTTTTTTTTCGTATTAACAGCAACAAATAATGTACAACTATGTTTTTTACCCCCATCTTCTAGGACTTGCATGGCACGCCACTGAAACTGTTTATCAAACTCTTAAAGTCTTTCTTATTGCCGCAGTTTTAATGAATATTTTCTTTTTTATTTTTTTTACATTTTTACTTCTGGTTTAGGAGATATCAGGATTTTCCTGGAAGTTTTTCAGTTAACTTAAAAAGTACTACATGAATTTGATTGATGCTGTGCTTTAAATTTGAAGCTTAACCGAGTTACGTTTTTCTTCTAATCAAGTTTATCAAAAACATAAATTGGGTTTGAAAAACTTGAGTAGAAGAAAAAATAGGGTCACTCCGTCCGGCGGCAGTTCTGCGAAATCACCGTTAAGCCTTCGTCAGACCGCAATAAAAACTTTCCCCGGGATGAAGAAACTGAAGAAGAGGCAGTAAAAGACATGAGCGTAGAAGAAGAAGTAAAAGACATGAGCTTCAAATAAAAAACTGCTGATTTAGTACTTTTTGAGTTGACTGAAAAAATTACAACTTTCAGGAAAATCCTGATATCTCCTAAACCAGAAGGAAAAAATTAAAAAAATTATAAAAATATATTCATTATAACTGCGGCAATAAGAAAGACTTTAATAATTTGATAAACAATTTCAGTGGCGTACCATGCAAGTCCTAGAAGATGGGGTAAGAAACATAGTTGTACATTATTTGTTGCTGTTAATACGAAAAAAAAAATTTAATCATTCTTAAAATAAACAAAAGTAGAGAATGTTAAAGCTGTAAAACCAAAAAAGAATTAGTCAAACCCATTAATTAGTTTTCGAAATATTTGAATTTAAAAATGTCAATTTTTTAGGTGTCCGGAATTTAATGTGCGGCAGTGTAATTAATTAAAACTGTATAGAAAATTTTACGGGTTCCCTTTAAATTCGACCGGAGCCCCGCATAATAATAAAGTATGTCTTAAAGGGCCCAATCACCCTTCAGTAACAAAATTAGTATAGAAAATTAAATACAAATTTAACAAACATGATGTTTGGTTTGGTTTTGGTGTTTTGCATTACAGAAAAAACTTTATAATGCTAAAAAATACATTTTTATCGATAATTATAATTTACACCCCCCCTTATTCTAATAAGTTATTAAATAAAAAAGTTATAGGAGTAAGCCATAATAGTATTTTTGAGCCACCAGGTATATAAAATAAAAATAAAAATAAAAAAACCTATATAAAATGTTACTTTAATTTATTTTATTTTTTTTTTTAATTAGCACATTTTTTATTATTAACTTTTAAAATGTTACATTTCATTTAACTGTTCTTATTTGAAAGGCTCGTGTGTATATATGCCCTTTAATTATATTATTTTTAATATATTATACCATTTTTATTGAATGTATTACACAGTACCCACTAACTTGTTTTATTTTTAATCCATATATTAGTCCTTCCAAAGGCTTTGGACCAAAGCTATAGTGTCTGTTCAAGAATGACGTCACCTCCATAGGGGGGAGAGGGGGTTGGTCAGAAGATGACGAAATGTGACGAAGGGGAAAGGGGGGCCAAAAGTGTCGTCACCTCTAAACATCGTATATTTTAAAACAATTTTAGTGAAAATAGAATATAATTTTTATAAAAACAGCTACGACCTCGGCTACGACATAATAGTCATTTAAGACTTTTAAGACTTAAAGGACTTAAAGGTAAATTTTACTTTAGGCGTCGCTTTACAAAAAATCGTATTTATTTTTCTCTATTTCTTAAAATGAGATATTTTTTAAGGGCTTTAATCGCGAATAGCTCTGAGCCTAAATGGCCTGATTATAGCTGTTGGTTACAAACCTTGTACCTACAATTTTACATTTTTTGGTAGTTTATTTCATGGTTTAAACTTTTAAATTAAAACATATACCCGGTGAGTTTTATTTATGTCCACCCCCAAAATTAGGAATAATCTGCACTCGATAAAAACGAAACTTTGGTGATTTATATAATTTTATATTGGTTATAAAATCGCTGATATAATTTTTTGTTTCACTTCCGGTTTTGCCGGAAGTGTCATAAATCTGTTTTGTATTTAATGGAGCACTCTGTAACTTTTTACATTTTTGAATTCAGCCGAAAATTCTATGTATAAAAAACTGATTGTTTTTCTTTACCTTTTTTTTCGTTCTCGTTTTTATCGCATAAAAAACGAGATTTACACAATTTACCTTAGTTTTACTTAAGCTTAAAAAAAATATAAAACTAATATTAAAATAAAAATTTGATCAGTGACAGCAAATAAGAAATAAAAAAACTTTTTTTTCTCCAGGACTCCTATTTTTTTATCCATGTATTTTTCCGCTATTTTTCTTAAGCCAAACTTATGATGTACTTTGAAGATTAAGTAAGTATAAAGTAGGTACCCAAGCAACAAAACAGGTAAAAAGTGGAAAAAAGTCTATTATCAATCGATAATTACTTTTTACCTGTTTTGTTGCTTGGGTAAAAAATCCCAAATATGTGTATCTCGTTTTTATACGACAAATTTGTGTTTTGACTTTTGTCGTTTTAAAACGAAAATGAAAAAAAAAATAAAAAAAACAATCAGTTTGGATTTTAGAATTTTAGGCTGAATTAAAAAACGTAAAAAATAACATGGTGTTCCATTTAAAGAAAACATATTTATGCCACTTTCGGCGAAACCGGAAGTAAAACAAAAAAATTAACTCCACCATTTTATAGCTAATGTAAAATTATATAAATCACCAAACTATATTTTTTATCGAATAAAGATTAATCCTAATTTTTGAGGTGGACATAAATAAAACTCACCCGGTATGTATAGGTATTTTAATCTTTAGTTCCTAGTATAGGTATACACGGTGTATTTGAAATAGACCCAAATTTTAAGGGGTGATTCTACATCATAAAATATGACAATAAGTTCCTATAAACATAATATAGACATATTACGTAAAAAGTCCAAAAATGCGCGGTAAGCTAAGCCCCATTTGAAAGTGGCTAAAAGAATCGGTTTTTAATTAATAACTCAGGAACCCTTTGAGATATAGCAACGAGGTTTTGTACCTGAACTACTCTTAGTAAGGCCCATCTTTTTAGGTTATTTTCATGTACTTATTTTAACCAGGGGTGTACGTACAAAACGGAAATGCCTGATTAGTTTTTTGTCCCAAAGTTTTCTCTGTGTATTTTTTTTTGTAATTTTATTTTTGGAATATGATCCCTTAGCTCAAAATACTTACCCAGACAGCACATGATATCTTAAAGACGTCTTTTTTAGATCTTAATTATGTCTGGACGCCTAAAGACATAAAAAGGATATCTTATGGACTTCTTTTTAGGGATGTTTGAAAGATATCTGATTATGATGCCTATAAGATGTCTTTTAAGTGTCGGTAAGACGTCTTAACTTTGATACTCATCGCTAAAAATAAATTAACCACAATCAACTACTAAAAAAAATTACCATTTTTTTTTAAAGATCTTTTTGTGAAAAACAAAAAAATTAAAAAAAAAATTTCATTTTTTTTTAATTTGTTTTTACGAAAAACGAAAAAATTAAAAAAATTAATTTTCAGAAAAAAAAAACTGAAAAAAAAAATAAAAAAATAACATTTTTTTAAGATCTTTTTTTGACAAACAAATTACCTCTCATTCTAATTCTTATTACGCTTTTTATATCAATACGACCATACCTAGCAACGTAAATGGGAGGGGGTATTATGTTGTAAAGTCGCCTATGCAAGGCGTCAGTAAGGCGTCTTAGAAAAGATGTCTTAAAGACGTTACCTTTTGTAACATACGACGTCGTTTAGACGTCTTTAAGATGCATATACGGCGAAAACCGACGTTCTTAAGACGTCTTGAATGACGAGCTACGACATCTTTAAGATCTCTTTAAGTCATCTTTGTGCTGTCTGGGTAAAAAAGGTACTCTTGTTGTAATTTTTTAGGATTAGCCGTTTTCAAGAAAAATGTATTTGAATGTGAAATTTCACGGTTTGAGGACGAAAAATTTGATACTAAAATGCTGAAAACCACTAAACTATACTACGCATTTTTAGACCAATTTTTTTTTAAACTTTTGTCATGTTTTATGAAGTAGAATCACCCCTTAAAATTTCGGACCCTATTTCAAATACACCCTGTATGAAAAATATAATTTCCTAAATGAGATCCTGTTTTTTTTTTGTCCTGGACGCTTTTTTTCTAATTTAAAACCTTTTTTTATTATCTAACAAAAAATAGGCACGGGGGTCTGCCAAAAGGTCATTTTATAGGGTGGTCTAGGCAAAAGTGACGAAGGGGAAAGGGGGGTCAAAAATAGGTCACGTCATTCTTGAAATACCCCATAGACTTTGGTCCTTAGAATCCTCTAAACATTTCAAGTTGGCAACCAATTATACATACGTATTCTACTGACTGCGGAAATCTTTACTTTAAAAACGTTAGTATGCAATCTGTACACTAGATGGCGAAGGTGGTCCGCTTTGTTGTTTATGTGTTTACGTCTAGTATAGCGAGATGTAGACACGTTATTTCCATTTAACAAATCTTAAGAAAACACATTCAACAGGCTGACAGTACATTCTAACACAGTGGCTGCGCGATACGTTGAAAAGTTCGTGGAAAAAGTGGAAAAATCACGGCGAATTCGAATGGTGTTAGAGTGCTGGAAGCACGGAAAATCGGTTAATTTAAAAATCTGCTATGTAATCGCGTTCGCTTCGCAAAAAAGCATGTAAAACAAAAGTTTCGCCAACTTGTTAAAACTAATTTAATGTTATTTAAATAATAATTATTATGTTTACTTATAATGATATGATAAAATAAAGTGTGTGTCAAAGTAAAATTAAAAAAATAAATGAAAAATATTACGTCCATTGTGATAAGTGAATAAGATCTTTATTAACTTGTTAAAGCAAATGCAGCAAACATTACGGTAATAAAAGTGAAATTATTTAGCTTAGAAAGTGCAAGATTTTGACGATTTTAACAAATATTTGTTGCTTATAAGCGATTTACCTATACTAGCGAAAATTTAAATAAACCATTTCAACAGTGCTTTATCTTCGTTGCAAATAACAAAGTTTAAAAATAGAAACTATTTATTAGTGAAGTGTAAAATCACGTGAAACAAAAGAGGGTAATTATCACCAATAACAGTTGACGAAAACCACCAAAATTGTAGATATTGTCAGTTTTTAAACACATGGTAAGTTTTCTTTGCGAGATTTTTGAAATCAGTGTAAAATTATTTAAATTAGGCCCATTATTTATTTTTGTCCTCAAGGTCGCAGTATGTTAACTCCGGTTTTTAAGTTTTATCAAATTATATTATTGACCTCTCCTTAGCTTTCTAGATTTTCAAAACACACGTGTAATATGACGTTTCTGTACAATATTTTATACAGTGTATACCGCACAACTTACCAGGTTTACTTATTGCAAAAAGACCTTATTACAATATGCAGGCGCGGATTGGCTTCTTAAGAGACTTACTAAGACTAGGGGCAAAATGACAAAAAGTGATCCTAATAAAAGAAAAAAATATCAAGACTAGCGAGAGGCGAGGGGTAAACCCTCCTTCTAGGAGGATATCCCTTAAAATTTCCTCGGAATTTCCTTCAAGAGCAATGTTTGAAAATTACCTGAAAAAAGGTCCCACCAGTGGCGGACTGATCAAGTCACAGAATGGCGGGCCCTCCCTGTCTTCCGGACCATCCCTGTCTTTCGGGCCCTTTCTCTATCTTCCAGACCCTTCCTGTATTTTAAATTTTTTTTATAGACTAGGACCCATGCTAAAATTTATTTTTTATTTTATCCGGCCCTCGTCCAGGACGAGTCGTCCTAAATAAATATTTGGGCGTATTTTAAAATATTTTATGTACCCAGTTAACAAAATGCGCGAACAGTAAGTGCAATATGAGACGCTTGTGTGCAATTTATCTCGCATACGTGCGACTCATCCCCAGTCAAATGTGTCTTCAATTGAGTCTCATTTGAGACGCACGCGTGCGCCCGCACAAAGTGAGCCTTACGTGTGCCAATCTGACGACTGAAAATTATTGTTAATGATGTTTTTGAAAGTGTAGGTTTGATTGAATTCATACACCACATGTCAAAAAGAATAATTTTCCAAAATTAAGACAGTGAGAAGGCAAGTGATTCTCCCATAATTATATATTTTTTTGTCAGAATTGTATTCCCCTCGTTTAAAAACACCAAACAGGAAATTAACGAATTCAACTAAAGAGTTAGGTTATGTTAGGTCAAACGTTTAAAAGCCAGTTCGTATAACATAACTCTGTAGTACAAGTAACTATACTTATTTGACCAAGATTTACAAAATTGCCAATCTGCCAATCTGTTCCCGTTTAAGAGACTGGATATATATATTTTTTTTGGGGATTTTAAAAAATTTACCCATACCCTCGTCTACGCTCTTGACGAGGCTATTGACAAGATTTTTCGTTTGGTTCGTAATTAAAGATAATGTTTTACATGTGGGTAATTCTCACGAGAACCTGCATTGTACTTGCTCAAACTAAAATTAAAAAAAAAAGTACAACTTCTTTAGTTTGGAGTTCTTACCAACATTATAAAAGAATTATTATACTTAATGTAGCAAACGGTTTAGCATGTTAATTGTTTTTTTTTTCTAGAAACGGTAAAAATTGAAAACCTAATTAAAAACCATGCATTGGTTTTTCATTTGGCTTCTTTTTTGCCGTTGGACTAATTTTTTTAACTTTTTCCATCTTCGGCGTGTTGGATACTATCAGAACAATGAAAAAAAAGTTGCTAAATACTAATTACGAAACAAAAATTCACTTACGTTAACGTGAGATTAACGAAAGTGATAAATTATTTAAATTTTCCCGCCCAAACCGACAAAATAGTTATGGCTTCTACACATGTTCTGGACTAATTTAGCCTCACAAATAAGCAAGGGCGCAGACATTATTGAATAATATTCAAATGCATTTTATTACATGGTTTTTCTGTTAACAAAAGTGAGACGTTATGCTTAAACCCACTGAATGTTTGCTAGTTATACACCAAAATATCGCAAACAACACGCATGAAGTACTTGGTATCCTAACAAACGAAACAGTCTGATTCGGCAACACGCAATCCATAAAGTCCGTGCGACACCTACCGCATTTATTTTTAATTTAAAATCACTAACGTAAGTGAGGTTATTTATTAGGACATGTATGAATTGAGCACAGGAAGCAAAACAGTTTGGTTCTTGGTCATCATTTTATTGGTCAATGATGCTTTTGACTTTTTGTTCGTAACCAAAACATGTTAACTCAAAAGTTCCAGGGGGACATTAACAAAGCGTGAGCTCTCACGTATTGTTAATGGAAACAGAAATACCTTTTTTTGAAAAATAAGTGAATAACATAGTCTATGTACTCATCAGACGGCATTCTAAATATTAGCGAGAAATAGGGAGTTTATTGAAGGTAATAACGAATTCGTTGCATTTGGACATGAAAATGCAGACTCTTACAAGAATTACCCATGTACAACGTACTTATTTTTTTCCGAGCTTTTGTCCCATGAGGGTGATAAATACCCCCAATTCTCTTCATCATCTACGCCCTTGTAGTGAAATGCATAACTTCCTTTTCAGGATGGCCAATCGTAAGGGAAAACCCCAGGGAAAACTGTTAATTCAGGGAAATATCGGAAAATTTAATGCATCAAAGAATAAACAAGAAAATTAAGATTTTTTTGTGCAAAAACCTAGAATTTAAAAATATCATAATTTTATGTTTTATGTCTTTTAATTATAATCATTTTTAGAAATACTCGCTAGAAACTGAAATCGAGCTTGCAATTTGTTATGTGGATAGAGTGTTTGCCCAAAAAAAAATTTAAATAAAAAAAAATCCAAAAATTTAAAATATACACGGCTTGGATCAGCTTTAAAATAAAAGTTTTGCACTCATGGGATTTTTTCATAAATATCTTCTACGATGTCTCACAAGTATTTATTGTCAATATGAAAATAATCGGTAATAATCGGATTTGTGAGATATCAAATTTCATTTGATTTATATTTTTTTCAGTGTATGTTTAATTTTTATTACGGATATCGATAGATTTTATTTTTTAAGCATTTTTGTAGAATATCTTTGTTTTTAATTTTATTTGTTTCTAAACTATTTAAAATCAAAATTAACAAACCTCATTTTTTAATCAATTTTGTAACCTGTTGTGATATTAAATTTTTTTTAAATAATTTAAATTAGCTTAACGATATCTATAAAGTTTATATTAGAAAATTACCACAAAATGGCTCTAAGCACCAGAACACAATATCTATAGAATAAAATTAAGTTAGCGTTGGTACTAAGTTAGAGTCATTTTATAGTAATTTTCTAACATTAAATTTGTAGATGGCGTTTAGTTAATTTTAAAATATTTTAAAATTTTTAAATATCTCAACAGGTTACAACAGGTTACTTGATTAAAAAATGAGTTTTGTCAATTTTGATTTTGAATCATTCAGAAACAAATTACAATAAAAACAAAGATATTCTACAAAATTTCTTAAATAGATAAACTCTTTCGATATCCGTAATAAAAATTAAACATACTCGGAAAAAAATATAAAAACAAATGGAATCGATTTATCTCACGATTTCCTCTACCGATTATTTTCATATTGACAATAAATACTCGTGAGACATCGTAGAAGAGATTTACGAAAAAATCCCACCGGTGCAAGGACTTTTGTTTTAAAGTTGATCCAAGCCCACCGTGATAATCTATATCTAGAAATTAAAAAAAAATCTAAAAGTTCAAAAAAAATCTCAAAATTAAAATAAATCTTTAATACTTTTTATTTTAGAATTTTAAAATATAAAAGAAAAAAAGTAAAAAATTGGAGAAAAATTACACAGGTTTACAAAAAAAAAAGTCAGGACTATTTGACCGGACCATGGTACTCCTAGGTATTTTGGCGCCCTGAATCAGATCCCGGGGTCAGTTTTGCCCCATCACGTCAGGAAAACGAGATTTCAAGGTCATTTGAGGTCAGAATGGTGATTTTTTGGGAGCGGCCCCGGGACAATATCTTAAGCGACCTGTTAACTTCACGGGTAACTGTGTAGGTCTTGAATACTTTCTGAACGTTGAGATATAGGCTTCGGTTCATTAAAATCAAACACGAAAAAATTGAAAAAAAAGTTTTTCAATATTTTTTTGTTTAAAAAAAGTTTTTTTTTTCGTAAAACGAAAAATAAATTGAAAAAAAATGTTTTTGAAAAAAATAGTTTTTACCCTATTTTACCCCCTTACCCCAGTCCGATTTTTACCAAAAACAATCCCAGCCTAGAACTTTAGATAATTCAAACCATCAAATTTTAAGTGTTTAGTCCGAAGCGTTCTTAAGTTATCGTTGTCAGAAATTTCCCGGACACACAGACTGACAGACTGATTTTTTTTTGACAGAAATCATGTTTTGGATATAAAACGTCCAGAAACGTAAAAAAAAGCAATACAAAATTTTCGAATTTTTTTTACTAACGCTAGACTTTTTGGGGAAAGTAAAAAGCAGTGAAATATCAGGTGGTACCTATTTACCTAATTATATTTTTTTACATATTTACGAGATATTTGATACACAGACAAAAATATTGTCTTACATCAAGAATGTGTGATTAACGAAGAGAATATATTCTCCTTTAAAGCAAAATTGTGCTTTAAATATGAAAGGTAAGAATATGGTATGCTTGAAAGGAGAATACATTCTCAAATATGAAAGGATACGTAGGGAATTTCTATTTTGCATAATGACATAACAACATAACGAAGAGGTTATTTCATATAAAAACCGCCCGATTGGGTTCAAACTTGATCAAGTTTGAACCCAATATCGATATTTAGCCTTTGTCTAAATATCAAGTTTGAACTCAATCGGACTTTTTGGTTTTTATACGAAATAACCACTTCCCCAGATAGCACAAAGTGATACTATGGACGTTCATGGACGGCTCTATGTCCATAGAATGCCCATTTTTTCTATATGGACGTACCATGGACATCCGTTCAGGGTCCAGATAACACAACTGTGGACCCATAAGGTGTACGTTCGAACCATCCATCCAGCGTTCATAGGTCTTGCTTTTTTGCTTACTTAAACTGGTTTTTGCGACTGTGAAAAACCTAATAAAACCTTTTTTTACTTTCTTATAAAAAAAGTATTTTGATGGAAAAAAATTTTTTTCTTTGCTTAAATCACGTTATTTTTTTTTTCTGAAACGTCGAGAAAAATCAAAATACGCAACAAAAAAATGATGTCTGTCTGTCTGTCAGTCTGTCAGTCTGTCTGTATCCACGATAACTTAAGAACGCTTTGAGCTAGCGAATTGAAATTTGGTATGCAGATGTATTTTTATATTGCCTTGGACAAGTTCGTATTTGAGCAAAATCGGTTGGGGGGAAGGAGGGTTACATTTTTGTTTCGAAATTTTTTTAGACTAGACAAAAAATTTTATTGGCAAGAAAAAAAATTACACAAAAAATGTTATTATAATTTTTTTCATACCAAAATATACCAAAATGTAATAAATTGTTTCTGGACATAACTTTTTTATGAGAAAGTATTCTCGCTCATTCGAGGCGGCTGGTGTAATATGAACTTTCAAGACCATTATTAACCCTTACATATATAAACTCTAAAATTGACGAGTTTATTTGTTTATAAGATGAAACAGTATAAACCGTTTTATTTTTAAATTAAATAAGTCGTATACAGAACGTCCGCGGACGTCCGTGTGACAATGTATATGGCACCACGAGACATACAGCTTAAAAAATTATGCGAGTAAAATGGACACTGAATGGACTTTGACTAATAGCCGTACAAAGGATGTAAATATATGGACGTACTTAGTACATCCATTATTAGTCCGTGGACCAATGTACTTAAAAGGGATCTAAAATGGACGTCCATTGGACGACCGGTGCTATATTATGTAATTATATTATTATGCAAAATAGTGAGACCCATACCATATTCTTATCCGGGCATAAAAGAAGAATATATTCTCTTCATTATATACAAATCACCATATTCTTGGTTTAAGACAATATTGTTCTATGCATAGCTATGCCCTGTTTTAAAAAGTATACATACCTATTTCCCTATTTTCGATATTTCTGTTATATGTATACTTACATAAATCCAATTTTTGTATAGATTTATTAACCGATTCGAATGTTTTCAGCAGTTCTGTTTTTGACATTTAAATAATTCGAAATGTGTGTTTTTGTTCGGTTAACACGCAGGTAATTGCGTAACGTACTGGGTACCGTAATTTGCTTTACCTTTAATTCAGAGAATTAAATAATAGTAATTATATATCAAGGTAGAGAAGACATTTTTTATAGCCGAGCGTATTAAATTCCGAGCTGCGTAGCATCGAGAGATTTAAGAGTGCGAGGCTATAATAGTCTTCTGTATCGTAGTTTATATATTAGTTTTTTCACTACTAGCACTATTTAACTATTATTATTTATTCAAATAATAAAATAAATTAACAGAAATGATATTTCATGAAATTTTCATAAAAATCAAGTAGCCTTGATCAATAACATTTGCTCAAATAAATACTTTGAACTGACGTTTAAATATTTATTTATTTTTTTATTTTTTCATAATATTTAGCTAATTATTGATTGTATTAATTGGTAATAATTATTATTAATTATATTTAATAAATAAAAAGTTATTTAAAGCTATTTTATTGGGTTTAATTAGTAAAAATTGCACAAAGAACTGAAACATCTAAAGTGACAGAAATCAGTTGTTTATAAAATTTACTCTTACTAGGAAAGAAATATTTATGGTACTAGTGGGTAAAGTAAGATATTGACCATGAGAAAATTAACCTGCCAAGCAGAAATTCATATTTTTATTAAAAATTTTAATGACATTTACAAGAAATTAATTTGACAAGTGACAGTTAAGTGGGTAAAATAAATAATTATCCACTCAATAAAGTAAAAGCCACGCGGGGGTTATTATTGAGTTTATCTATTTAAAATAAAGCTGGTATTTGTCTCATTATCTGTATGTGTTGGATAAAAATTATTATTGCTATAGGTGAAGAATAGTATATTATTTACCAAGATTTAACATTTTTGACCTGCGTCAAATTGCGGCAAGAGCGCGCTAGCGCGAAGCCCGCAAGACGCGGTCTAAAATGTTAAATCTTCACTCACGTGGAAAATATAGTATTTTTTTCACTACCAGTACAATTAATTAGCTATTTATTTATTTTTTTACTAAAATTTAATGAAAAAGCTTATAAATTTAAAATATCACGCTGGCCGTTCGCGGCCATTAAAAAAACAAATGAATAACTTGACATTTCTGGCAGAAATTTTCTGGTGATCTGCTAAAATTATTAAGTTAGAAAGTGTTTCCGTGTTAAGTGTAATAAAATATATAAAAATGGAAAGTGAAATGCAAAGTGATGTTTCTGGTACTCCCCCAGAAATAAGGGGACAGGCGGAAACTGTGAGGGAGAATCTATTGTCTCAAAAATCAATATATGGGGGTTGTGCCTCTAGTAATCTATGATCCTTACGATAATATATGGGTTGTATGGTTGAATATGATGGGCCAATGATTTTCACTTTTCTAGGTGTTTTTTGTAAAACATGTTTTATAGGTACTAATTTAGTTAATATTTTTTAATTTATCATGCAATAAATAAATTTGGTGCCTAAAGACACTTGTAAATAGCAATGTGATTTAATACTTAAGTGAAACGTCAGATGCCAAAACAGCTGAATAAAAATTCATTATTAACCATGGTGCAATTTTATTATTTTTAGAACCTCTGACGTCATAGGTAGAGAAATAATATTTCTACCAATGAAAAGAACAGTAATAAAGATGTGGTTTTAGGCTGGTAGTGAAAAAAATTGATTTCACAGTCAGAAAACATGATAAATAATGGTGTTCTAAAGCTAGTAGTGAAAAAAAATCCTTATTTTATGCATTTTATTGCGTTTTAACGGGGTTATCAACTAGTATAAATAAATTATTCATATCATAATTTTTTTTTTTCAAAAAAAACATCAGAAAACGGTGGTCGCCAAGATTCCGGCCGTTTAGATCGACTAAAAAAAAAACAAAAACTGGATATTATTCGGTTTTGAAGTCGCTATAGCCCGAACTAGAATAACATTTTTTGGCCAAAAAATAACAAAATGGAGGACGTCTTTTTGTAAAAAAAAATTATTTTTATAGTGGTATCAAATAACGACAAAATTTTTTAGTCAGTTATTTGTTTAAAATCAACCGAAAAAAATCACGGTGTTTTTTTGCAATTTTTTTTCCGATCCCTTATTGTTTTTGGGGGGATTACTTTCAAAAACAATAGGGATATTTCTCTCGTAGAACTAGATTTTTCCTGAAAATTTTAAGTCGATCGGATAATTCATTCTTGAGTTTGGACATTTCACGGACATTTCAAAAAAAAATATAAAAAGTTGCTTATTTTTTTATGAAACAAATTTATGTCCAAGAATTTTTTGTCTATGATGATTTTTGAAAATTTTGGAAACTTCAAAACTACCGTATAATATTATTCTAGCGCAGGCGCTGTGAATAATATAATAAAAAGCCAGTTATCGCTAAAAATATTAGTGTTTACCCCTTTTCTGCCCTTGCTACTTTCCAATATTGACCATATTTGACATCAGCCAAACTTCGAAGGTCTCAAATCGTTTAGTGAAAGAATTTTTTAAATCGGACCTTTCGCTTATACGTTATAAGGTTTGTAGACAGAAGACTGGCAGACAGATATTTTTTTAACACCCACTTTTTTCACATTTTCTCGACGTTTCATGGCATTCTAAGTCCGAATATGCATTTTTTTTTTAATTTTTTGGTCGACTTGGCCTTTGGTGTTGGAGATAAGCATTTTTGTGATGTACACGGTAAAAATAAATTACATAGTCCGTAAATGGTAATATGTTACCACAGATTACATAATGGTAATATTACATTCTTTAACGTTCTTTTACACAAAATTAAATCTGTTTACACATTTTTACAAAAATTCATAGTACAGTATAGTAAATTTACTTAGCGTACTATGCAAATTCATGAATTTTTACATTATTTTACATTCAGTTTTTACAGTCTAGTGATTATAAATATTAATTTTAATATTATAAGTATCTAAAATATATATTGAAGTTAAAGTACGTAACGGTACGTAATATGTACATCTTTTTTTTATTTATTTATTTATTTATAAATGACCCTTAAACACTGATGATAAGGTCTAATTTTAATAACAATAAATTTCTTAATATAGAAAATATGTATACATATTAGAAAAAACGTAAAAAAAAACGATCGGCTCCGGATTTTTTTTATGTTTGGCTAATTTACTTCTTATGCATATGCATATATGGTGTGTTTAAACAATTTATGAAAAAAAAATCAGGGGTCGGAAACAAAGTTAAAACTTGCAAAACACCACCGTGCAAATAAAACCACGAAAAATATGAAAAATTTCATAAAGCATACTAGCATTACTAATGATAACTCCCATTAAGGTGAATAAAATGCTACAGGTTTAAAATTTATAAGTCTTATATAAAAAGAATGACAGTTTTTTGCGGTTTGTCAAAAGTTAGCTAAGTTGGACTTATCACCTTTTGATCCTACATGCCTCAAATATTCTAGAATTCCCTCGAAAATGCCTGATATACCTCGCACAAATACCTAGATAGAATTTATTCGTATCAGATACGGATGCCTACTATCTAGGTATTTTAAAATTTAATTTATGCACTAAATTTTATTATTTTATTTTTGTTTTATGCACTCATTTATTTACGTTACTCTACTATTTATAGTAGATATATTGTTAAACAGGAAACTAAAAACAGCCTAACCTTGCTTGTATCAATAGTTTGATAAAAATATTAATCATCTTAAATACCGTAAAACCTGTCAACTTTGCCTAGATTTAGCAGAAACGTTTGTCGTTAGCAGTTCGCCTTCTAAGTTTTGATACGCGTTTCCCAGGAAACCACTTATGAGAGGATTGGTGTAGTGGACTACCGCGTCGTACTTGGCGAGTTTACTACACTTTTTCAGTTAATTAATAATTTAAATTTGGCGAAGGCGTAAGTGAAGCGGACACTCCCTATAAATTGGTTCGAAAGTCAATTAAGGCCGGTGTTCCCTCTACTACTAGCACACACAAGTCCTGGCCTAAAGGATGCTTAATTAAGTAGAATAGTACGAGGTTAAACAAAACGTCGAAAGTTAATTTTTAGATATCATGCGCATGATCTAAACTTACATCAGACTAATAGGCGAGCTAATAGGTTAATCATGCCTCGACATATGACTGCGTCGTTTACGAAATCTTTTACTTATCAAATTTTGACACTTTACAATTAATTTTGGAGATTCTCTTTAAGGTCTCAGCATCAAGTCTAGTAGAAAAAAAAAATAAAAAATATTCTATTAGGAAGTCAGCAATAAATTATTATTTTTTTTTCTTCAGTGTCTGGTCTAGTTCACATAGAGTTTTAAAAATTTTATTGGTTAAATTGTCAATACTTTTTTCATGTTGTTTATGCATCCCAGGAAACCAGATGACGTCCCCGACTTACTATCGACGTCAGTTTTAGGTGATATTTGTGACGTCATACATACGATGCATATTAGACGTCAACCAAACGTCAGTTTTTGGTCAAATCTTGACATCAAAATTTTAGCACGCTGAGACGTCAATTTAATGCTGAGGCTATAGGTGGCGCCACATATTGTTTTCTACCAATATTTTTTTTTATTCTATATATTGATTATAGATTTATGACTTTAAAGTATTTTTCTGGAATTACGTAAACTGAACCGTTCTGCTATAGCGACTATATTTAGCCTGCTAATTTGAAAAAGTACATCATCGGATTAAAATTGATTTTCTATGCCTGTGGAAAATTCCCTTCACTGGTCAAAAGCAGATACGTGGAGGGAGTAATGGCAAGAAATTTTCCATGAAATCCTGTAATAGGACCTCGTATTATAATATTGCTCTCTCTAAAAATTAACCTACTTCGCCTCCAGTCTTGTGGGTTAATTTTCTCATGGGCAAAATCCTAGTTTTCTCTTTCATACCTGAAATAGCTATTAATCGAGAGATATATAATGTTGAACGTTATTCTAACGTCATATTTTTGACGTCATTATAACGTCCCAGCGACGTACAATTTTGTTGACGTCAAGATTTGACCAAAAACTGACGTCTTGTCGACGTCTGATAAGCGTCGTACGTATGACGCCACAATATGATATGAAACTGACGTCGATAGTACTATGTTTGTTTTTAACCTCGTACTATTTTACTTAATTAAGCATCCCCTAAGTCCAGGACTTGTGTGGGCTAGTAGTAGAGGGAACCACCGACTTTAATTGACTTTCGAACCAATATATCTAGGGAGTACGCCTTCGCCAAATTTCAATTATTAATTAACTGAAAAAGGCAATGGGCGCCAGTGAGGTTTGAACTCACGATCATTAGCTCAGTGTCAATGCTATATCGATGCCTTAGACCGCTGAGCTAATTCTCCTAATGGGGACCAATATGACCAAAAACTGATGTTTTGTTACGTCTGATATGCTACGTATCTATGACGTCACGAATCTGACCTAAAACTGACGTCGATGGTACGTCGGGGACGTCATCTGGTTTCCTGGGTTAGTACTTCAACGCCATATTATTGTATTGTGCTTCAAAATCAGGTGAGCAAAAATCGGCGATATTTTGGCGGTTTTTAACACTGAAAGCTAAGGTTTGCTGTGACTTTTTTTATTGCAATAGTTTAGTGAAATTTGGTCTTTTTGTATAATGGATATATATCTGAAAT
>OY294044.1:30357906-30570080 GCA_958510825.1 Brachypterus glaber
ACATTATTCGAAATTCCGTGACATTTCATAGAATATCCTAATCTTTTCCAGGAAATACAATACCATGCCTTCACTATTTATGGGTATTTATTTAATCTAAATATTTAGTATATTTAGTATATGTATATAGTTATTTATGTAAATATGGCGTTATGTGAAACGTAAAAGTGTTAAAAAGCTAAATATATTATCGTTTTGAGTGAAATATTTATTTTAATGGACCCTTAAAATAGGTTTTTGTTTAAAATACTTTTAATATGTCTCACGCTGTTTCTACTTAGGTGCTTTGCTTTGGCCTGCAAAAGTTATTTTCAATATTTTACTATTTATTTTTAGCTCGGGAGTCTATTCCAAAATCACTCGAGCTTTACGTGGCGTACGATCTGAAATCAAAAATAGAATAATGTACTATATATTATACTATTGTTATTATTATTATTATTATTATTGTTTTATTAACATTAAGCGCGGGCTGGCTTTTCTTGAGGGTTGAGGTTGTTTTCATGCAAAATCAGAAATCTTTGGAGTTTATAAAGGTAGGTGATTCACTCTGAAAGTAGGTGTACAAATACTTGAAAGTACTTCCGAATTATCTGGTACTTGCAAAACTTTGGAAGTACTTGAAATAAATTATCAAGTAGTTTCAAAAATTGGTATCGTATCGATCGTTTCTTGCAACACTATCTTCGAAGAAAACCTAACTTCAATCTTACTTTACTTTAAATGGTAAGATCCTGAAATAGCCAAATATACCGGGTTTTCCGGTAAGGTGGTTCACCCTCCTTAACTTTTTTACTTTTTTATGTAGGATCTTGAAATTTGCAGAAGCTATAATACGTATAATTTAAGATTTTTTGACAACTTTTGATTTTTAAATTGAACACCCTGTATATTTTTACATATTTTAATTTTAATCAGTTCTGAGAACAATAATGTGTCACTTGTCAAATTTTAAGAGGTCATGTCATTATTTAGTTTAATCTTCATTATAAATCTTTTGTGTTTTAATGCCAAGTTCTTCCAAATAAACTATTCATGTGTTGTATCAAAATGTTCGTAAGAAAATTCCCTTTCATTTTAACCTCATGAGCCATCCTCTTTCCATTTGAAAAAAAATGATATATGGACCAAAGTATGATTTTCTAACCCAAAAGCCCACCATATTTAGAGTTTTGGGAAAAAATCAAAATAGTATTTTTCTGAAGATACTAGACCAACAATTAAGCGAATAAGCTAATTTGAGGCACTCTAGACCTAAAAAAAATTACATTCTGTCAAAAATTGACAAGTGGTACATGCTTGTTCTCAGAATTGATTTTAAAATCGAAATAAGTAAAAATATACAGGGTGTTCCATTTAAAAATCGAAAGTTGGATTCATTTCCGGGTGAAACCGGAAGTGCCCAAAAATGTCTAACCATGTAAAAAATCCTGAATTATACATAATATAGCAGCTCCTACAAATTTCACGATCCTACATAAAAAAGTAAAAAAGTTAAGGGGGGTGAACCACCTTCCGAAAACACCCGGTATGTGATCTGGGCCCATGGGAGAAGATTTACCCAAATTCAAATTAAATATTTACAGGAAAATTTTAGATATAAGGTTATATCTAATAAATTTTTATTGAAAAAAATCAAAAAGTCGTCACAAAAAGCTAGAGACAAAGATGTCAATAACCAGTATGTCATCCTCTGTTCTCAAGCAAAACATTAACACATTTGTGCATGCCAATAAAAAGGTTGTTAATGACTTCCTGCGATATGTTGTTCCATTCTTCTTGAGCAGCAACAATTAGCTCCTGAAGGGTGAACGGGGGGTTATCTCTATTTAAACTGACCCTTTTTAGCATATCCCACACGTTCTCACAAGGATTCATGTCAGGTGAGTTTGCTGGCCAGTTCATTCTTTGAACATTCCCTGGCTGTAGCAAATTGTTAACCCTTCTTGTGCATTGGGGAGCGGCGTTATCATCCATACATATAAAATTATCTCCTATTACTTTTCGCAATGGAAGACGATTGGTTAAATTATGCTTTGGGCGTAAATGTTTGGCTTGAGAACATAGGAGGACATACTGGTTATTGACATTTTGATACGACTTTGATTTTTTTCAATAAAAATTAATTGATAATTTTTTTAAATTTAATTCCTGGATGTGATATGAAAAAAAACCTTACATGTGATAAAGCATTTCAGTAACATGCAGAGTTGAACCCACATATTTGTTAGAATATTTTTTTTACGTTTCAAATTAATTGGGGGGCCAAGAATTTTGGCGATGTGTGTAAGTATACACATACTTACTAGTCGTACTCAGCAATCGCGATGGGAATATAGGTACTAAAAATAAATTTCAGCAAATTTTCTCTCTTAGTTTTCAACATGTTTATTTTTTTAAGCTATACAAATATTAAACCAATATTTTTAAATAATATTTTTTTAATATCTTTTTCATTTATTAAATAAATATGAATGTGAGAATGAATGTATATATATATATATATATATATATATATATATATATATATATATATATATATATATTAGGGTGAGTCAAAAAAACCGTCTATTTTTTTTTACTTTGTACTCTGAATAATCGGTTGCTAGACACTCTAGAAAATTCTCACCAAATATGAGCTCCTAATTTTGATAAGAAGGTCC
Organism: Brachypterus glaber; assembly: GCA_958510825.1. NCBI lineage: Eukaryota > Metazoa > Arthropoda > Insecta > Coleoptera > Kateretidae > Brachypterus > Brachypterus glaber. The sequence continues at coordinate 30,360,570 of OY294044.1, forward strand.
TCCGCTTTACAATTTTCCATTTTTTCCTCAGTATTGGAAACAAAAATTCATATCTCTTTGACAACTGTTCGTTAAAAAGTATTTCTCCCCACATTCTTGTAGGAAATCGAACGCTCTACAAAAAAGGCCTCTTACAATTTTTTCGTAAACCTCATCGTTTAAAAGATATCAAAGGTTAAAGTTTGATTATTTTAAGAGACATTTCAGTTTTGCTTATGAATTTTATAACTCGCTTAGAAAAAATTGTTATGAATTGCGCAATTCATAGTTTTGTAGGAAATTAACCGCTCTACAAAAATGGTTTCTTATGATTTGTCGATTAAAATAAGCGTTTAAAAGATATTCATCGTCAAACTTCAATGCTTACTAATTTTAATAGTTTTTGATGAATAATTCGAAAAATTTCAATTTAATTTATGAGTTTCACTAAAATTTATACAAATTTGAGTTTCTATCGTAAGAGTAACTCTTATAGAAGATTCCCTTTTGAAAATTTATTTGAAACTTTTTTATTTGAATAATATTTTTAATAACAAATTGAACATTTTTTTTTTTCTTCAAAATCAATACTTTTCATATTTAATTCATAACGAAAACGTTATTTTTTTCAAAGTTTAATAAATCATTGACTCTGAGTTAGACATAATGCACTAATTTTTTTTCCAATATAACCAAACATACTTAGGACTAAAAAAACGAGACAAATAGTTTAAAACATTTCTCTTTTCAAATTTGTATAAATTTTCGTGAAACTCATAAATTAAATTTAAATTTTTCGAATTATTCATCAAAAACTATTAAAATTAGTATGCATTGAAGTTTGACGATGAATATCTTTTAAACGCTGAATTTAATCGACAAATCATAAGAGACCATTTTTGTAGAGCAGTTAATTTCCTACAAAACTATGAATTGCGCAATTCATAACAATTTTTTGTAAGCGATTAATAAAATTCATAAGCAAAACAGAAATGTCTCTTAAAATAATCAAACTTTAACCTTTGATATCCTTTAAACGGTGAGGTTTACGAAAAAATTGTCAGAGAACTTTTTTGTAGAGCGTTCAATTTCCTACACGAAAAAAAAAAATTATAGCTAGGAGCGCTATAACACACATACCAAGCAAATTATAATCGCTTATTATATAAATACAAGGCTTTCTCTTACAATTATGGCAGTCAGTGTAAAAATTTATATGAAATACTTTAATTGTTTAGTGAATAATAAAATATAACAAATAGTATGGCATTTATAGCTTAAATAGATTTAATTATTGTCCGTGCTAATAATTTTTATAATATAATAAAATTTCTGTAAATTTATAATAGTGCCTGTAATAAATATAATCGTGTCTGTAATATATATAATCGTTTCCAATTTATTTTTAACATTATTAGTTATTGTGTCCCTTATAATCTATAGCTTAAATCACTATAATTTGCCACTGTTACCAAATATCTTATAATGTATAGCGCAGAGCCCACTAATTTCTTTCCGTGTACAAGAATATGGGGAGAAATACTTTTTAACGAACAGTTGTCAAAGAGATATGAATTTTTGTTTCTAATACTGAGGAAAAAATGGAAATTTGTAAAGCGGAGGACCTTCTTATCAAAATTAAGAGCTCATATTTGGTGAGAATTTTCTAGAGGTGTCTAGCAACCGATTTTTCGGAGTACAAAGTAAAAAAAAATAGTCGGTTTTTTTTGACCCACCCTAATATATATTTATTTCAAAAATTGAAAATGGTAGGTATTTGTATAATATATCTGTAGCATTTTATATTTATTATTCGTATGAAAATAAATTTTAGACACATTTAATCTGTAGCCTGTTGTTTTATTGTTATATTTATGGTAGGTATTAATTTATCAGTAATAACGTTAATAGTAAAGGCCTATCCAGAAGCTTGCATAGGAACAAAAAATATAAGAATGCGATGCCGTGATTGGCTTACAAGATACATGGCGGCCCATCAAGCCAATCACGGCATAGCATTGTTATGTTTTATGTTCTTATGTGAGCCTGTTAATAGGTACTAACTCTCGGTAATTCCACAGACACAAAAAAATTATGGAGTAACAAATAAAATAATCCTTACCAAAAAAACTTGTTGACTCATTTACGTATTTTTGATTAATATTGCCTTTTAAGAAAAAATAAAGAAGTAGTCACAACTGTGACACCCTGGAAGGTAAGGGTTATTTTTTTAGGGGTGAAGTCAACCGAAAAATAAAATTTTGTTTTCTTGCATATGCGAACTTAAAATGCCATGAAACATCGAGAAAATGTGCAAAAAGTGGATGTTGAAAAAATATCGGTCTGTCTGTCCTCTGACTATATATACTTATAAGTAAACCTTGTAATTTTTAAACGAAAGGTACGATTAAAAAAATTCCTTCAATATACGATTAGGACCTTTGTAGTTTACCTGACTTTAAACATGGTTAAGGGGTCAAAAACCAATATTTTTGGCGATAACTGGCTTATTATTAATCGATAGAAAACAATTCTTATCCTACGATTAATAAAAGCGAGTTATATCATAAAATATTAGTTTTTACCCCCTTTGTCCCCTTACCTTATCCCAATGTTAACCATATTTGATATCAGAAAGACTACGAAGGTCCTGAATATAATCAAAAGCGGCATGATCTTTAAGGGGTATGATATATATTTTCCCGGGAATCCCATAGACTTTGGCGCTGCTTACACGGAAAAAAAAATTATAGCTAGGAGCGCTATAACACACATACCAAGCAAATTATAATCGCTTATTATATAAATACAAGGCTTTCTCTTACAATTTTGGCAGTCAGTGTAAAAATTTATATGAAATACTTTAATTGTTTAGTGAATAATAAAATATAACAAATAGTATGGCATTTATAGCTTAAATAGATTTAATTATTGTCCGTGCTAATAATTTTTATAATATAATAAAATTTCTGTAAATTTATAATAGTGCCTGTAATAAATATAATCGTGTCTGTAATATATATATAATCCTTTCCAATTTATTTTTAAGATTATTAGTTATTGTGTCCCTTATAATCTATAGCTTAAATCACTATAATTTGCCACTGTTACCAAATATCTTATAATGTATAGCGCAGAGCCCACTAATTTCTTTCCGTGTAGTGCGCTGAGTACGAATATGAATTTAGCTATTATATGCATCATTAGGCTCCAGGCGGAAACTAAAGACAAGACCTTTTTTTTCAGTTTTATACTTTTTATTAGCGTCTTAAAAGGCATATTTCTGACAGGGCCCTAGTGAAGGAGATTTGGTGGGGAGGAGGTCAAAAATTACAACTTTTTTTAACCTAAAAACACAACTTTTTTCCTCGAAAAAAAGTTCATGACTAAAAAAAAGGTCCCCTTTCTCAAAACTCAAAATAAAAGTTCCTGACTAAAAAAAAAGGTCCCACCTTTTCTCAAAAAAAAAAAAGTTATCAAATTAATTAATTACAGGTCAAAAATTACAACTTAAAAACACAACTTTTTTCCTCGAAAAAAAGTTCATGACTAAAAAAAAGGTCCCCTTTCTCAAAACTCAAAATAAAAGTTCCTGACTAAAAAAAAAAGGTCCCACCTTTTCTCAAAAAAAAAAGTTATCAAATTAAATACACCTTCTGGTTAAGTTATTTATATTTTTTCAAGGTTTGAGAATCCTTACTTTTATATTTCTTAATCTATGAAGTTTACAACTTTTTTCACAAAATTAAAAATTTATAATTTTATTATTTTTAACCCATGATATATGCAAGTTTTATATTTTGAATCCACGAAATATGCAAGTTTTTTGAAAATCCCAACTTTTATATTTTTAATAAAATTTACCACTTTTTTTCCAAAATTAAGAATGTATTATTTTATTATGTTTATCCCATGAAAAAATATGCAACTTTTATATTTTTAATCCATGAAATATGCAAATTTTTTTATTCTAAGGTTTAAAAATCCCAACTTTTTAAGCCATAAAATTTAAAACTTTTTTTTCCCAAAATTAAAAATTTAATATTTTATTTTTTTTAACCCATGAAATATGAAACTTTTATGATTTTAATCCATGAAATATGCTTTTTTGATTTCAAGATAGGTGGGGGGGGAAGGCTCCCCCCCATCCCCCCCATAGTTACGGCCCTGATTTCTGATTACTCGCTAAACTATTTAAAACAAAAGTGAAAATTAATTTCGAGATACAACAGTTTAGAACTGAAATATCGATATAACCATGATGATAAAAAAGTTTTTAATTTCGATAAATTATTCCCTAGGAGTTTTATTAATCTTAACCGCAAAACAAAACAAGTCATAAAGATATGTAATGCTACGAATTCCATTATATACTGTTCACAGGGATAGTAGGTTGCCCAGGAACTACGGAATTATTTGGGTCCCTCAAAATTGTTCCTTTAGGTGAAAAAACAACTCTGATTTTTTTTTATATTTTTAAAAAATATTTAGAGGTTCCGCCCGGCGCTTTTTTAAATAGAAAATCATGTGAAGGGTTTTTATTTTTTTGATTTTTGATATTGGGCGTTTATGAAACAAAAAAGTGCTTCTGGATAATGAAGGAATATTCTTAATTTTTATGCCCATCTACAAAAATAAAACGGATTTTTTATGGGGTAAAAATGCTAAAAATGGACAGGATGTTAACAAAGGCTAGAAAAAAGTGCACTTAGAATATTTTCCAAAGAGTTCGTTTTTTTTAGGATATTTTACAATATGTCCGAATTCAGGATTTATATTTACTTTTTTGAAAAAAAGTACAGGGTGTCCAGAAAATAATTAAATATCTCAATAAACGTTAAAAAAATGCATTACATTGCAATAAAATATCAATTTTGTAGAAAATAAAAAATGTTTTCAAAATGCCTTGTATGTTATGTAATAACACACATTATATATATATATATATATTTTCAAAAATAGTATAGGACATTTATTTTTAAAAATTTCAAAAAAAAATAAACACATTTCAAAGCTATTTGTTCATATTATTATGCTTTTGGCCAAATATCATCTCTTTTATCGAAATAAAGTGAATTTTTTTTACATTTTATGGAATTTGTGATTTTTTTTACATCCTGTTCTTTTTCTTAAAAAATAAATATGGAGCGTTAATTAGTACTTATCAATGAATTTCTAAAAAAAATGACTCATAAGAAAAAAATCTAACTAACCTTTTTTGTATCCTAAATAAGCTTCATACGTCAATTTTTACAATATTTTTACACTGGTAAAGCCATTTTTTTAGGTCAAAGGGTAATACTTTTTTTGGATATTCCCTTATTAGTCAAAAATAATTTCCCTTCCTAAAATCGTCTGATTTCAACGTTTTTATATTTAAATAATAATAAAAAGTCCAAACCGCCGGGCGCGACCTCTATTTTTTAAAAAATCTGAAAAAAAAATGAGGGTTGGTTTTTGACCTAAATGAACATTTATAGGGGGTGGGACCCTAAAAAATCCATTTTTTAATTTTGACTGGGCACCCTAGTGGATAGTATATTGCATTTTCCCAAATACTTAAATGCAAGTTAAAATTATTTAAAATTCAAAATAAAATATTGCTGTCAACAAAAGAATACTTCCTCTGTAAGCATAGGTTTACGCACGCATTTAAGTGTGCAAAGTGTCAGTTTTCCGCACTAGTGCGGAAAAAGTACATTTCCGCATTACTTTTCCGCACTAGTGCGGAAAAGTAAAAATGTTCCCAATTAACAAGTTATTGCATTATTTTAAATTTATGCAGAGTAATATGCATATTTGACAACATTTTTATATTTAAATAATAACGCGTGAAAGTCCTACTTTTAAATAATAATTGATTATCTTAGAATTTTATCTTTCAAAAAATTTGTTAAATAATGATAAAACCATAAATGTCAGTGATGTTAATTTATTAACTCTAATCAACGTAGGCCACGCACAAACTTTTAGAATGTTTCCATAAATATTATTTATTATTATTTACTATAAATATTGTAAATCATAAAAAATAATTTGTTTTATTTAGTTTGTTAACATAAATACCTACCTCGTTATTAAAATATTTGCTTCATTTTTCTCACGCTTGTAGAAAAAATTTTGTTCCTAACTCTTGCGGAAAGTGTATTTCCGAACTTGACTGCTTGACCGAACTCCGCCGAGCGTCGTTCGGTCAATTACAGTCGCGTGCGGAAAAGTACCACTTTCCACACTTGTTAGGAAAATAACTATTTTCGAAAAACGAAAATTTTTTTTTTTTTTGTAAAACAATTTTTTTGACTTTTTTGTTTTAGGGGGATTATTTTTAAATACAATAGGCATCTTTCTCTTGTGGAACCTAATTTTTCATGATAATTTTGAGTCGGATAATTCGTTCTTAAGTATCATGTACACAAAAAACGTGACATCTCAAGAAACACATTTCTATCCAAGATTTTTCCGTCTACGACATTTTTTACCCATTTTGGAAAATTCAAAGCTACCGCATTATACTATTCTAGCGCTCTCGCGCTGTGAGTAGTATAATAAATTAAATATTTTATTATATTTTTCAAGTGACACTCCATTATGTTTGTCTAATAAACAATAAATTAATAAGCAAGTTTTATTATTTTGTTAATAGTTTTATCGCAAATTACTTATCTGCATAAATTTAATCGTTTCAAAACTGCATATGAATAATTAAAAATAATTGTAATAAATGCATAATATATTGACAGTCAATTTGAATTTTAATGTTAATATTCAGTGTGATATCAGGCCCGGACTGAACAACGATTTTTTAGTATATATTTTTTATTTAGAAAGTGTAATTTTTACATGCTTATATTTAGTTTATTTTCATGTTGGTAGCGCACGTAAAAAAGGCAACTTCTATAAATAAAATATAAACTTAGGATGGCACTGGTCAAATTATGTAAAGCAAAGCTCCGCAATATTGCTTAAAACTTGAAAATTTCAAAAAGTCATTGACGTCCAAGAAAATAGTATAAAATTATATTAAAAAAAAATATCACCTTTTTTTGGACAGCACTGACTTTTAAAATAAAGATTAGGTTATTTTAAGTATTTTGGTGAAAGTGCCATCCAAAAATCTTTTTTCTTTACCAAGTTATATCAAAAATTAAATCTAATTATTGCCATATTCACAGGTCTGGAGCGGATAATCCAGAAGACTTAGAGCTTTTACCAATCTTAAAAATATACCAGTTTTCACGAAAACCACTCCCGCCTCTTAGGGGGTGGAGTTGGATTTTTTTATTATCAAAATCTCTTTCAGCAACCTTAAAAACTCCAACATACCAATCTTCATAGAAACTACCCCCCATCCCTCAGGGGGTGAAATTAGAAAAAAATTATTATAAGATTCAGTTTTAGAGACCTCAAAAACCCCAGTATATAAATGTTCAAGAAAACTAACCCCCTGTCCCTCAGGGGGTGGAGTAAGATTTTTTTTTATTATCAGATTCACTTTCAGCAACCTGAATAACCCCAATATACCAATTTTCACTAAAACTACCCCCCACCCCTCAGGGGGTGTATTTAAATTTTTTTTATTATCAGATTCACTTTCAGCAACCTCAAAAACCCCAATATACCAAATTTCACTAAAACTACCCCCCGGCCCTTTGGAGGTGAAGTTAGAATTTTTTATAATCAGATTCACTTTCAGCAATCTCAAAAACCCCAATATACCAATTTTCACAAAAACTACCCCCCACCCCTCAGGGGGTGTATTTAGATTTTTTTTATTATCAGATTCACTTTCACTACCCCCCTCAGAGGTGGGGGGTAGTTTTTGTGAAAATTGGTATATTGGGGTTTTTGAGGTTGCTGAAAGTGAATCTGATTATAAAAAATTCTAACTTCACCTCCAAAGGGCCGGGGGGTAGTTTTCGTGAAAATTGTTATATTGGGGTTTTTGAGGTTGTTGAAAGTGAATCTGATTATAAAAAAAAAATCTAACTTTATCCCTAAAGGGGCAGAGGGTAGTATTCGTGAAAATTGGTATATTAAGGTTTTTATGGTTGCTGAAGGTGAATCTGATAATAAAAAAAACATTTTACGGGCGGAGGTGAAAAATGGGAAAGCTCTTTTACTGGGCAGTGTATTTTTTTATTAATTTAGATATTACCTAATTTTCCGTCACGGGTATGGTAACAGAGAATCCGGATCGATCCGTGTCAACCACACAACAAACACAATATAAACCACATTGGTAACCAAATAATTTAATTATAGAATTTAAGTCGTTTTGCTGTGACCAAATTGGCCCATCTTTACACATATACTGCATCGTCACGCTAAATTTTATTATCCACGAGATCAGTCCCAACAGTGACTTGAGACAACTAAATAATTATTTAATCAATTACTATGCGTTAAAATTACGATAATTTAGAATATCCTCATATATAATCACACAAGAGGCTGAGAATTTTTCCCGATAATTCGAAGAATCGTGTGTAATTCGGAATACCGCCTAACGTCCAACTGCAAAACCGCGTAACGTCTAACTGCAAAACCGCGTAAGGTTTAGAAACAAAATTTTACAGGAGAAGGAAAAACTTATTATATTAATGATTAACAGAAAAGTAACGCTTTTTAAAGTAAAAATATTATACTTTAAGCTGGCTAATAAAATATTTATTAAACTTAAATATTATAACAATGATATACCAATAGTATTACTTAATTTTATGTCTTCATTATTTTCTTCTTTTGGTTTATTTGGAGCTCTATTTTCTATACAATACCGAATAGTCCATTCTTTTATTCCGAGTGTGTTAAGGAACATACTTTTGCAAACCCTTTTCTTTTGATCGTTAATTTTCAGGTAGTATTTTCTTGATTCGGATCTTCTCGAAACATTTCCATTTTCAATTTCTTCTTCTTAATGGTTCCTTCTACGTCTATCATTGATAATAAAAACACATTCTTCTACCCCCACGTCATTTTCCAAAAATCTTTAAATAAATCTTCTCTGTTCTTTTCTGTAAACATATTACAGTTGAATACGTTCGTATTTTTACAATATTCTGATATACATGCAGGTCCTAACTTCCTTTCTTCTTTTGATACATTCTGGACAATTTTTTCATTCTGTTTTCTAAACCCGGTGTATTCCTGGCCCATCATTCTCTGCTTTTTGTTTAATTCCCTTTTCCACTGTGTTGAATCGGCTTTTTTCTTCCTTTTTCTAATTTTCTTGCAGTCCTCTGGATCTACATGCATTTTCATCTCAGGATCCGCCTCACTTTCTATTATTTCTAAGCATAAATCCATTGTATATGCGTTATTAAAAATACAATTAAAAATTCATACGTCAAATTGTTGTCAACGCGGTTTTCAAATAAATATCTGACCTACTTGATGAATTTTTAAATGAGAAATAATAAATTTAAAAAGCTTAAAAGGCTTTTTAAAATGGTTATTTCCCACAAATAATAACTCAATATACGCCATTTATTGTGTAGATCACGCTTGTGCAAAATCTTGATTTTGCTACTTTCATTAGTTACGCGGTATTGCAGTTAGACGTTACGCGGTATTGCAGTTAGACGTTACGCGGTTTTGCAATTGGACGTTAATGCGGTATTGCAGTATCATGGACGATATGTCAAACCAACTTTTATATTTTTTTCATCGCAAAATGATATAAATTGTTTTATTACTTATCTTAATATTTTTACTGGCATAAGTATTCTTTGATTTGGTTAATTTAATTCCATTCTCAATTGCTAAACTAAAACCTTTTTTGTCCATTTTTAAATTGCAAATTATGGTTCTGTCAACAGTTTAGTCACTTACTGTAGTACTGGCTAGCGCGGTACTGCACTAGGCTTGCAAGCATGTTTGGAGTTTTTTGGTAAATAATAAAGTAATAACAATAATTATAAATAGTAATATATTCATATTTAATTATTAATTAGTTTTAGGTATGAAGTCTTGTAAAGAGAAATACCGAAAAACAAAATACTACAACGATTCCCACTAAAATTCTCTACCGTAGAAAATTCCCAATATAACTGTAATATGATTGGACAGAAATAAACACGTGGTCAGAAATATTGTTAAATGATCGGTTGATAAAAACGTTAAAAAATATTCTCACATAGCTATTTTCATAGTTATACACAATAATCCTGGGGCCAAGGGGTAAGGACAGTCTTAAAAAAAGTGCCTTTGCATTAGGGGCTGTCCATATATTACGTAACGCTCCTAGGGGGGGAGGGGTTCAGAGAAATTGTTACAGTTTGTGACAGGGGGGAGGGGGGGGGGCAGCTTGGCAGATGTATTTTTATTTCAACATAAATTACTATTTAGTGGCCCATAATTCCCCTTTTCACACAAAAATTGACGAAACTATGCATATTTAAATAATATTGTAATCAGTAAAAAAACTGTTGACATTGATATTAAAAAAAAATCTTACGGCCCTGTTCTTGCGTGATCTTTCCGATAAATCATCGGCGATGATACATTTTCGCGCGGAATGTGTTTTTTTGAAAAATTGCGTTACGTAATATATGGACATTTTGATTAAATGAAAAGTTTTTAGTGTTGACATATGTCAGATAAAGTTTTTAAAGTCAGCCTACTAAATAATTGTGTAAAACTGAAAATATACTAATCTAAATTTAATAAATGTAATTTGTTTGACTCGGTAAGTTAAAAATATATTTTTCGGGGACCCCATTTCACCACCTTTTCGGGGACCCCATTTCACCACCTTTTCGAGGCTTCTAGCATCCAAAGGAACCCGATCCAGGACCTGGCGATTTGCAAATAGCTTAATTTGAATATACTTAAATACATATATAAAATACAGCTGGGAGCAAATAATGAAATAAAAATGGTCACCAGCTCTTAGACTATAGCCGTAGTCAGGTAAAAACACAAAATTTATTAAAATTTGTCAAAATATTAAATATTTTTGGGAAAAACATGGCGAATTCAGTTATGTAAATATATATTTACGATGGCCTGTTTCTATTTTTAGAAAACAATTGCGATATGAATATGAGCTGTTAAGTTGGTATCATATTTCCAAACCATAGGCGTAGATAAATAAACGGAACAAACCGTGAAGATATGTAATGCTACGCGTTCCATTATATACTATTCACACTAAATGGTATATTGAATTTTTTCAGAACATTTTTGGTACTGGAAAACAAAATATTTTCAAAAAAAAAATTGAAAAAACATTTTGAAAAAAAAATTTAAATTGATAGTTTATTTTTAGTTTAACCCCCCATAACTTTGTTATTTTTGGGGGGATTACTTTGAAAAACAATGGAGATCTTCCCTTCATAGAACTTGATTTTTTCTGAAAAGTTTTATTCGATCGGATTATTCGTTCTTGTTTACAAAAAACGTCATCAGACAGACGGACATTTTTAAAGTTTTTTTATTTTTCATGAACACATTTGTATCCAAGCATTTTTTGTCTAGGACGTTTTTTGGCGATTCTGAGAAATTCGAAACTACCGTATAATACTATTCTAGTGCTACGCGCTGTGAATGGTATAATAAGGTCTTATCCATTTAAACATTATTTTATGTTTTCATTTTTCGTTTAGTTAAAATTTGGTGAATATTTTTCGAAAATATTTTTTATCACTCACTGGAATTAAAAAAATGTTTATTGCAAGGTTGGGATGGTAAACATGTGTACAATATTTACATTTACTTATTTTATTAGAAAAACATCATCAATCATAATGAAATTTGTCTAGTTAAGCAATATCAGGTAATTTAATGTGATTCTATATTAAATAAAAGATTAAATATTTGGACTAATCGCTATAATATAGTTTTGTTTGGTAAATAACTACTAATCTTTGTTCAAATCAATATAGATAATTATAATTTATCTGAAAATCTTTACGACGTACATTTTACCTATTTTGTACATATTATGCACCTAGAAGCCACGTTATATTGCCCTGTAAATTTCAAAACATCATATCTCAAAAAAAAAGAAATTTTCGGTTCGATTTAGTGACCTTTATAAAAATTTCCCTCATAATTCGGCAAAATTATTCCGTAAGCCTATGTTTCTGTGTTTATTTTCAACGTTGATGATTCATAACTGAGTTTATGCCGATTACTGGTCATCATGTACAGAATTGTTTAGTACAAAAAATGTTAAAAAAATCTCTAACTCTATGGGTATTTTTTTAACCTATACATTTGGGGGCAGAGTTCGAAGCTAGAAAAGCTGCACTAAGGCTGAACAGCGCTGGTCTTTGGTTTACTCGTGAAACTGGGCATGCTGTAGTTCTTAACCGTGTCAAAGATTATGGTGTTTTAACAATAATGTCGGACATTTGTCTACCAATATACACTGTCTCTTTCCCAAGTAGGGAACAGTGGAAATCACTTCAGCAACTTATCTGGGATGGGCTGAACTGGTACACGGATGGTTCTAAAACAGATGAAGGTATATGGGGACAAACCTAGGGTTAAGTTATCTTTTGTCCTTGGTAAGTATCCAACAGTATTTCAAGAGATATTTTCGCAATATCTGCTTTTGCTTTTGAAATTACTAATTGAAAATACTCTCCTTGCCATATCCTACTGCAGGATAACATCGAGATCTGTAGCCGACTGTAAACACGTCACAAACAGACTTGCAGCTGAAAACTATCTTAAACTAATCTGGAGAGGGTTTTCCAGTCCATTTATTGGACCTGAGCCTTCGCTTGGGTTGTCGAACTGCGTCATTAAAAGGAATATAGAAACCTGGCTTAATCGAAGTTTTATCCAACACTGGTTTGTCCAGCAGGTTCAAGCAAAACTACTCATTAAAGAGCCCTTATTTTCTAACACAAAAATACTTATCCAATTAAACAAGAAAAAAATTATTAAAAAGTACACATTGTAGATTTTGCGATTATGAAAAAGGAACTGCATCCCACATTTTGGGAGAATGTCCTGTCTTCTCACAGAAAAGACTGCGATTTTTAGGTTCGCCGTCAGTGCAACCTAGTGATTTAGTCGATCTTTTATTGAATCAGATCATCGCCTTTTTAGATGCCTGCCCCCATGGTATATAATCCTAATCAAATGATGTGTCATCATAGATGACTGCGGCATGTACAATGGATCTTAGTTTTGAGTGCCTTGGATATAAGTTGTAATTACCATACCGCTTCTGATAATGATGATGATGATGGTGATCAGTTTTTTGTGCTAAAAAAATAAATTTTTAGGTTTTTTTTGTTAATTTTTATTTATGTCAACTAAAATTAGTTTTAAAGTATAATTTACTTTTTTTCATTATGAAATTAGGCATTTTTAAAAAATTGTTTGGATTTTTTAGAGAAATTTTGACAAAAATACCCATTTTCAACCCTATTTTAACCCAAAAAAAATGTTGAAAAAAAATTAAAATTTTACAGTTAAATGGAGAATTTTATAAGCTTTAAAATGATGTATCACACGACCCCCCTTTCCATTTAAAAAAATGTGCCCCCATGCCCCCCTGCCCACAGTTTAAGAGCTGAAAGTATTAAATATATGCTAAAAGATAGTTTAAGTTGTCTTATTTAAAAGTTCCAAATTTGAAGTCGATATCTCAACTGGTTCAAAAGTTAAGAGGGGGGGGGGTGACTTTTGGACCGCTCTGTATATAAAATATAGCCGGGAGCAAGTAATGAAATAAAAATGGTCACCAGCTCTCCGACTATTATTACATATTATGTAGTTTGTACGTACCGTACCATATAGACTGGAAGTATTGAAAATTCTGAAGGAGGAAAATGCATTGCAATGCATGCTTTATCTATGTATGAATAATTCTCATTGAGTATATCTACTACATATTATGTCATATATTTGACGCTTCTTTTCCAAAACTGCATTGTTCATTGTGTAATAGATTTTTTTACAAAAAGAAAATACAGATAAAGAGAAAAGTTTACTTTCCCGAAAAGGACCTTGTATGTTGATTACAGTTTACGAAATTTATGATAGCCCAGGTAGCCTATAGTTTTGTTTATTTTAAGTCGTTTCTTGAGACGTTTAGCTCATTGAGGTAGAGAGGGGAGAGTGCCATTCGACCAGGCTGCGCGTGGACAAACTGTGCCGACAAGGGAGCTTTGTATTGTTTGCGCAGTTACTTCGACTTTGGTTTTTAAACTAACCTAAAATTTAGTTCACATGTGTTTTTCAAGGAATTAGAGTGGGGGAAGCAGGAATTCTGTCTGACCGAGTGGCTATCTTTGTGTATTTCGAAGTGCGCAAGACCGTTAATACGGAATTTTAGAGACAGATAGATAGATGCGTGAATCAAAATCGGCACAAGAAATTTAAACGGCTCTGGCACTCTCCCCACTCTACCTCAATGGTTTAGCTAAATATTTACAGACTGCATTGATTGCTACTAATCTTATATCAGAGAATTTCCAGAAAATAGTTTCAAGTACTAAGGTTGGGTTTATCAAAGTGCAGCTAAATTAAGCTGACACGTAATAACCATAGCAACCCCAACCAAAATCCAGAATTTGCTCCTAACTGAGACTTTATCTTTTAGATAAGGTTTTAACTGTACACTGATAAACTGGGCCTAAGAGCACAATAGTAATTGACAAGCTGCTATGTCATATCCAACATTGGGATCCCACCAACCCCAATAAAAAATAATTAGTAAAAATTGAAAAACATGTCGATTCGTGTGTTGATTTTACTTTTATTTTCGTTTTAACTTATTTGTGTATGTATATTTTAAAAGGATGTGATTAGATACATATATATCACTACTACACACAGAAAAATATTGTCTTAAACAAGGCATCCTTGAAGTGAAGGACGCCTTGTCTTAAATTAAGAATATGGTGATTTCTATATAAAGAAGAGAATATATTCTTATTTTATGAATAGCATATTACATGTTACATTACATTACATGTTTGTTTAACCTCGTATTATTCTACTTAATTAAGCATCCCCTAAGTCCAGGACTTGTGTGGGCTAGTAGTAGAGGGAACCACCAGCTTATACGGACTTTTGAACCAGTTTTTATATGGGATGTCCGCTTCACTTACGTCTTCGCCAAATTTCAATTATTAAATAACTGAAAAAGGCAAATCGGCACCAGTGAGAATCGAACTCACGCTAGTTGGCTAGTAGACTTATCAGGTACAGACGTGGTAGACCACTACACCAATCCTCCCATCATCCCATATTCTTAACTTTTCATGTTTAAGAATATATTATCCTTTCAAGCATACCATATTTTTATCCTTTCATATTTGAAGCAAAATTCTGCTTTAAAGGAGAATATATTCTCTTCGTTATATCGAAATCACACATTCTTGATTTAAGACAATATCTTTTTCTGTGTACTATTTACGTTTGCCACAAGCTTTTTTTTTAAATCAAACCAACACCTGCTCACTGTAGCAGAAGAGATAGTGGGGTTTTTGAGACCCCACCGTCAAAATCCACGGTTAATGAAATATTTACAGATGACAGAGATCCTTCTAAATTAAATAAAGATACCTTTTGATTTAAGCTCACAAAAACACACTTCTTTTTCAAGGCCATTTTTGACGTGAGTTTACATTTTCTTTAGAGACATGTAAGACGTGTCTTATCTATTTTGTGAAGCTTTTTAGTAAAAAATAAAAAAGCTTAGAAAGTAGACGAGGCTTACGTAATTTGCTGGATGTTGTAAAATGCTAATAACTTATAATATTCTTATCTTATTTATTCAAAAGATAAAATATTAGAAAGAAATCATGTAAGCAGGGGCGCCCGCAGGATTTTTGATGGGGGGCAATATTTAGCGCTGCAGGCGAAAAGTTTTAGAAATCTTTCCAAAATTTCATATGCAATTATTTAATAAAATCTAATAATATATATTGTGATATTTTTAAGTTCACGTATTTTCCTAAAAACAACAATTTAAAAAGAAAATAATTTTTAATTTTTTTAGGAATATTTAGGTTTCGCATTTCGCAGGTATGCAAATTATTGAATAGAATATATTAATTAAAATTGTTGTATTATTGTTGTCACCTTATTGTTAAACAGTTTAGCGCCGCAGGCGAAAATTTTAGGATTTTTGACACGCATTTTCTAAATACCTCAGACTTGAAAAACAAATTATTTTATAAATTTTATGGCCGGCACTCGAACTCGAGTTGGTAATCATATTATGGTTCCACAAGGAAAAACTTTTATAAATTATTTTCAAACACTTCAGAATTTTCAAAGCAAATGCAAATTTTAATTATTTATAAACATACAAGTTTCTCATGAATTTGCGTTTTGTAACCATTTTCAGCGCCGCAGGAAATTTTGTTTAGAAATCCGAATAGCCAAACTCTTTATAATTGTTAAAAACAAAACTAAATAATATATTATCTGAAAAGCCAGGGGGGCACGCTTGGCTGACGCCTCGCAGGTTAATTTTCTCATGGGCAATATCTTACTTTACCCACTAGTACCATAAATAACTATTCTATTGCTTATTTCCATTTGTCTATTCTTTTAGTTTATTTAATTTTATTTAAACATTTTCGTGTACTAGTGGCGTTTAGCTTCCGTTTTTCTTCTGATTTTCTTGCCGTAGTTGCTTGTATTTCATCTGTTTCTTCTTTTGTGGCTTTTAACTTTCTTTTTCCTATTATTTTTTACTTTCCATAATTTTTCCTTTAATTCAAATGAGTCAATTTTTGATTTTTAATTTTTACATTGTTGAAAAATGGACGATTTCATAGCCCACTTGATAAAAACATCATAAGCGTTTTTTGCTAAAAGTGGCAGTTTAATTGTTACGTCTAAATTGGATACTTAAAACTTACCAGTTCTGAAGTTATGTCAAATATTATTCATTTTACTAGGTCGAATTGTCATAGCTTGTCGAATTATTTTTACCTACTTTATAAAATAGTATATTACGCACCGAGTACGCGAACCTAGTTTTCCGAGAGTGCACTGAAATAGGTTTCCGTCAAAGCGCGTATACTATTTTTCCTACGACCTAACACATTAAAATCCAAAAAACGCAAAAATTGTCTAAAAATTACTTTGTCAATTTGAGGTTATGTGTTTGACGTTTAGCAATTTTCTGACAGCAGATATGTAAAATCAGCTGATTGTGACTTTCCAACCGTTGTCATAGGCAACGGGTGTAAAATAGGCACTAACTAATAACTAGGTCATAGGAAAACTTTATTTACACCACTGAAATATTAAAAATTCTGAAACAATCAAGTTCCATGAGAGGATTATGTTAAAGGCCCGCGGTCCAAGTTTAGTGAAATTAATTTAAATCTAAATATTTATAGATAATAAATATTATATTAGTATTAATAATTATTATTATAGTTAAAAAATCCTAAAATTTTTATGTTTTGCCTTAAATCCTAAAAAAAACGATCATTTTGAAGCGGAGGTCCTGTGAAAATCCTCGTGCCACATTTAAAGGACTAAATAGGTAAATTTCTTAGAGCAGGTTAGTAGTTTCAGTGGTTACGTAGGTTTGTGTACTGTATAAACAACCTACCTACCCTACCAAACTTGCCTATCCAGTGCTCTAGCCATATTTGGGACGGTATGCAAGGAGTTAACTGCAACATGGTGGGGACACACGGCTAGTTGTATAAGTCTTAAACAATGTGTAATAAACATAGTACTCACCTATAATTTAATGATTAGGATAGCATAAAAGGTTATTATTAACTACCAAGCCATAAATAATATTAAAAAGGGATTAGAAAATGTCAAAAATAATTAAATAACAATAAAATTCAGTGGCGTACTGGCTGCTTGTAAGCACTTAGGACCCGCGAAACGTTTAAAAACGGGCCTGCGAAACGGTCAAAGGGCGGCCCGCCAAAGGGCCTTTAAAGGAAATACCTAATTTCTATAAGATCAAATTACGAAATTTTTCTACGTGGGCCCTTTCAATTCCGTTTTGATGATATGTTTTCGGAACCTATACTATACCTATACTTTCACACGATTAAAAGTAATACATTGCCCAGCCCTCTTCTGCGGCCCAGCGGCATGGGTCAGTCCGCTACTGGTTAAAATTTAAAAATAAAAAAAAGTAACTTAAAAAAAAATCTTTTCTTGAAAAAAGAAAAAAAATATATTTTTTTTTCAAAAAAAAAAAAAATAAAAAAAATAAAATTTTCAAAAATTTTTCAATTTTTTTTATTTTCTTTTTACGAAAAATAAAAAATAAAAAAAAGTAAAATTTACAAAAGTTTTTCAATTTTTTTTTATTTTATTTTTGCGAAAAAATTTTGAAAAAAAAAATTAAAATGATTTTTTATTTTTTTTTAAGTTTAACCCCCCATAAATTTTTTGTTTTTAGTGGAATTGGTTTCGAAAACAATAGAACTTGATTTTTCCTGAAATTTGAAATCGATCATATAATTCGTTCTTGATATATCGTGGTAACAAACATCCAAACGTGACATCGGACGGACAACATACGGACCGACATTTTCAAAAAAAAAAAAAATATATTAAACGTTTTTTTTTTCTATTTTGGAAAATTCTAAACTAACTTATTATACTCTTCTAACGCTTGCGCGCTGTGAAGATTATGATAAAAGTGGTTAAATGTAAACTAGATAAATTAATATGTATTTTATTAAAATAAATTTATCAAAAACACACATATTATATTATATTATTATATACATTTAAGAGTTTTGGCCGGTCTATAAATTACACTGTAAAAAGTAAAACTGAATATTCAGTTAAAAATGGATAGGAAATCGGAAGTTATTATCCTAAACAATTGTACTTTAATTTTTATTAAAAATAAGAAACATATAGTTTCCGTCCTTAAATATTAAACACGTGTTAGTATTGTGTTTTTAACAAAAATTAAAGTACATTTGTACTTCCTATCTATTTGTAACTGAATATTTAGTTACCACGGGTCAGTTCCAAGTAGCCATTACCGGGGGCATGCATAAATTAGAATTTAAAAAAACTCTTTTTTTAAGTAAATAGACACTTTAAACTATTGTTCACCAAGCGGAATGTCATGTCGACGCTGTTAATACTCAGTGAGTCACTTCGTCATGGTCCATGACTCATAAAGACTTTTTTTTTAAATTGTTTCCCTTTTCAAAAAAAGAATAATTAATAAAAAAACAATATTTTTGTATTAACTATTCGTTTTTGAAAAGAAACAATTTTCAAAAAAAAAAAATTAGTCCTTCTCCATGAGTCATGGACCATGACACTGAGTATTAACAGCGTCGAAATGACATAGTTTTTTTTTATTCTAATTTTTGCATGCCCCCGGTAATGGCTACTTCGATCCGACCCCTGTTAGTTACAAATATATAGGAAGTTATGATCAGTATTCAGCGTAAACTCAGTTATGACTCATCAACGTTGAAAATAAACACAGAAACATAGGCTTACGGAATAATTTTGCCGAATTACGAGGGAAATTTTTATAAATCGAAACATTTGACGACTAATTAACAAATTTGTTACCCACAACAATGTTAACAATACATACAACTTTTTTTCCCACCTTACTCGTTTAAATGGAATTATTAAAAAAAATAAAGATAAAAAGAAATAAAAATGTAAATATTTAAAACCTCGCCTGAATGCTAGAGTCGACGCGGCGCCTATGCGAGTACTGGAAATTCGCCGACTACTGGTTATGATTCTATACAAATGTACTTTATTTTTGGTTAAAAACACTAAAGTCGCCTACTTTAATATTTAAGGACAGTCATGAAATATTGCGTGTTTGTAACAAAAATTAAAGTACAATTGTATAGGATAATAACATCCGATATCTCCTATCCATTTGTAACTGAATATTCAGTTTACTTTTTACAGTGTACTCTACACCCAAACATTTGTTGACACCATTTTAGTTGATTCTAGACCTATTTTAAGGAGCGCCTATGTGCAGCTCTTTATGCAACGTTTTGATAAACTGCGCATGCGTACGCGCATGCGCTGACCGTTTTTCAATATGTTATTTTAAATTTAAAAAAACACCAAACAGACGCCAAACCAACGTTAACGTAAACCAAGGCCCCCTCATTAAAAAAAAAGACCAAACAACAAAAAACCAAAACAAAATCCTGCATAGAGAGCTGCATTTAGGCGTTTTTTTGAGATATAACTCACAGTGGGGTTTTTATAGTTGTAGTAAAAAAAATATTATGTCTAATCATTTTTTTTTGCGGTGGATTGATTCTCCATTAATAGGGCTCTAAACCAAAAAAAGCAGATTAAAAATATCTTTATTAGTTTGTTTTCTACAGGCTTCTAAATTCATATATTTTTTCGCATTTTTTCGCTACATTTTCATGAAAATTTTATTTAAATACTAAAGATATGGCTCTGATTTTTATAAGCAACACACATGTGAAGTTTGTAAAAATAAAAAAGTTTTAGATTGAATCCACTCAGACATAGTCTCTCGTTTAAGGGATTCCCCTCATACGGAGTTACGCGAACCGCACCCGAATTGGTATGATCCTCGCTTTTCAGCACACTTTCGCAAATGAGTCACTGCAGTCTATATCAGACACGAATAATATATACTCTTTACTTGACAATTATCAAGCATTATATATACAGAGCGGTCCAAAAGTCACCCCCCCCCTCTTAACTTTTGAACCAGTTAAGATATCGATTTCAAATTTGGAACTTTTAAATAAGACAACTTAAACTATCTTTTAGCATATATTTAATACTTTCAGCTCTTAAAATGTGGGCAGGGGGGCATGGGGGCACATTTTTTTAAATAGAAAGGGGGGTCGTCTAATACATCATTTTAAAGCTTATAAAATTCTCCAATTAACTCTATATTTTGAAATTAAAAAAAAAAAAATTGGGTTTAATGGGGTTGAAAATGGGTATTATTGGCAAAATTTATTCCAGCATAAAATACAAAAAGTCCAAACACTATAGTAGAAAAAAGAAGGAAGACTAATGCGGTACGCGAAGCAAATCTGACCAAGCCTTTCTTAGATTAGAACGCCATTTCAAGTCTGAGGAAAGAATAGATACAGTAAAGGCATTTAAACTTTTGTCTAGTCTTTGTCGGAAGCCGAACACGAGAAATCTTCTAAGAGCATCAAACGTCGGTAGACCACAATAAGCAAACATTTCACTGGCACTGTTATATCTCGGTAAGTTATGGAGCAATCTAAGTGAGTTATTGTAGCACACGCGAATTTTACTCCACCACGCTACTGTGTAAAAACACCATAGTTCGCACATATATGCAGACCCACAATAAGTGCGAAATAATACGTTTTTAATCTCTGCACTACATTTAGAAAACCTTCGAGCAATCATATTGGCACGTACACAGAGGGCTTTATATTGTCTCTGAATGTCAGTATTATCCGATAGGTCCCACGATAAATAGTGTCCAAGGTATTTAAACTCTGTTACAACATCAACTTCGCGATCACTAAGAACAATCGGAGGAACTATAAGATGTTTATAACATGTTGGACGAAATACTAGGACTTTAGTTTTATCGACGTTATAAACAAGATAGTGTTCTTCTGCGTAGACTTCACATATCCTTAGGAGTTTTCTTAAGCCTTCGAGCGAGGGGCAGATTAGTACCATGTCATCAGCGTAGCTCAGACAGTTTATCAAGGTACCATTGATGTAGCAACCGATTCCAGACATTCGTAGTCGTTTGTGCAGTTCGTCAACATATGCATTAAAAAAGTCGGGTGACATTAGACTTCCCTGTGGATATGCTGAATAACTGAGACAATGTAGAGCCCCAACGAACCTGACCCTTAAGGCTATGATTCCAACGATCCAGCAGACGTAGCACAGTAGGAGAAACTCCTCTTCTTCTCAGGATAGCGATAAGAGTTGTCAGATGAACCCTGTCAAAAGCTTTGCTAAGATCGAGGAAGATGGCATAGACAGGCGTATTAAGACTCAGGTATCGTCCGACAGTTTCTTTTAGTACGTAAACGGCTTCAGAAGTGCCCAGTTTCTTCTTAAAACCGAACTGATTGGGTTCAGTATTTAAACACCCTGACATCCGACCGAGTAGAATTAGCTCAAGAACTTTGGAAATAGCTGTAGACAGTGCAATAGGCCTGTAGTTCGAAGAAGAAGAAACATCTCCCGTCTTATTCTTTACTATTGGGACCAAAATTGTTCTAGTAAGATCAATAGGAATAAATCCGTGCAATAACATACTGTTAAAGCAAAGGCTTAACATGACAGCCAGCCGTTCTCCAGCAAATTTTATATGTTCTGGACAGATATGGTCCCATCCAGCGGCTTTGTTTTCTTTTACTTTAGATATAGCGCAGGTAACTTCACGTACCGTTAAATAGGTTTCATTTGAGTTGCCAGAGTATTCAGTATCTGTATTAGTGGCAGTATATAGGTTTCCAATTTGTTTATAAATAGAGGCCCACAGATCAGCGATATTCTTATCTCCAGATACGCTATCGATTGCTGTAGCTGTAGGTGATCTAGAAGAGGCCATCTTAGACGTATTTTTCCAAAAGGAAACAAAATCTTTGGTACGATATTTAGTTGCCAAGGCGTCTGCACGTAGCTGCTCGTCCATTTTCTTAAGGCGACGCATAGTGGCTTGAAAAATAGATTAATAACTTTTTTTGATAAATGAATAAATTTGAAAACTAGAAATATACATTAAATAGTTATTAAGGTTCATATGTAATTTTAACACACCATCAAAGTCCGAAATTGCTCTAAAGTGTCCGATATATGGGACCATTACCTTATATCCAAAAAGATAGTTTAAGCTGTGCAAGACTCGGATCAGGGATGGCCTGTACGGGACCGGAATTTATACTGGCTGTCACAAGGAAGCATTTAAAGACCGCCCTCGATGAGTGGTCTTATGCCAAGCTAAAGGAGCAATGGAGAACGGTCGAAGGTTGCGGCAAGCTAAGGACTTCCTGGCTGGCCCAAGCGAATCGATAACTGACTGGTTTCTGGCAAAAAGGATGAAACATCCTCTCATTACTTAGCCGAGTGTGTCAGATACGACAGGACCAGGTTTCAAGTCTTTGAAAGTCAAAGACTCAACCAGGAGGAACTAAGAGACCTCCCCTGGGCCAATATCCTGACCTTGAAAGGACGGGCAGGTTCAAGGAGGACTCAGATTAGAAATGGGTGGGATTTCCTGGGGTGACAAATGGCCTAGTTGTCCGGCTTTGGCCAACCCAAAAATTTACGACTACTACTACTACTTATTTGCGAGTTTTAAATTTAAGGTCGATAAATCAACTCGTTCAAAAGTTAAGATGGTTGACTTTTGGACCGCATGGTATAGAAAGCTTTATACATTGATTTAAAAACGTTATTTAGAATTAAAATCTCTCATTTAAAGCTACGTTTTAATTAAAATGATACCAATTAGCTAGAACAAGTTTATATCTGAATTTACCTTGGGATATACAGAAGGTATCCAACCTGATATAAACAAACACAGGTGTTCTAGTCAAGCTAGTGGAGACCATTCGTCTAGTATTATTGTGCCCTTAGGGGCCCAAACTGCTTTCTTGCATTAGTCCCCTCCCTGCTACGTAACACGTTCAATATCATTAAATGCAGTTTATCTGCTATTATTACTTTTTACGCCAGACCAAATGTATAACGTATCATGCTAGTACACGGTGTTTTTTTGCAAATTTTAACTTTTTGTTTCCTGTTTTTTTTTCATAAACTGATTAAACACACCATAAGAAGCAATTTAAGCAAATATAAAAATCGACCGGATCGATCGTTTTTTTTTTACGTTTTTTCTAATTTATTGTACTATGTTCATAGGACGTGTCTGTAGAGCAGTAAATAGAAATATATATTTTATATATAGTAGTAAAATTATTATTTATAGTCACTACATTACAAAAAGCCGTATCTCCAACGCCAAAGGTCGTATATTTATTTTCTAATGAATTGTTTTAGTGTGAAGTTGAGCGAAATTTCAATTTTTTTTTTGCATTTTTGCACTTTAAATGTCATGAAACTTCGTGAACATGTGAAAAAATTGTGTGTTAAAAAATATCGGTCTGTCTGTTTTCTGTCTTTAAACCTTGTAACTATTAAACTAAATGCCGGATTTAAACAATTCTTTCAATAAACGATTTAGGACCTTTGTATTTTGCGTGACCTTAAAAAGTAAAATCAGGGGTCGGAAAAAAAGTTAAAATTTGCAGAAAACTACCGTGATGCTAGTACGATTACAATTTCTCTAGGCTTTTCAGAATCAGTAAAAAATAAAACAAGCCGTAAAGATATGTAATGCAACGCATTCCATTATATACTATTCACAGTAAAGGTATATTGCATTTTCCCAAATACTTAAAAAAAAATAATTCAAATTGATCCTTGTAAGTTATTTTTTCCTGAACGTTAAGCGGAATTTTCTTTTAGTTTTTTTCGATTTTTTTTAAAGTTTAACCCCCCATATTTTTTTTTGCTTTTGGGGCTTTAACTTTTAAAAACGATAGGGATCTTCCCCTCGTAGAACTTGATTTTTCCTGAAAATTTCAAGTTGATCGGATTATTCGTTCTTGAGTTATCGTGTCTACAAAAATTGTACGGAAGGACAGACAGACGGGCAGACGGAAATTAAAAAAAAGGGTTGCTTATTTGTTCATGAAACAAATTTATATCCAAAATTTTTTTGTCTAGGACGATTTTTGAAAATTTTGGAAAATTCGAAACTACCGTAGCGCAGGCGCTGAGAATAGTATAATAAGAGATATATCCAGTAAGTGTAAGATATATTTTAGGAGCATTTTGTGATAAGTGTGTATGGTTTACCTCGTCAGGATACTACAAAAAATCCACAAAATATCACAACTTTTAATTCTAATATTTGTTATGCGTTTTTGATATTTTGAAAATCATCTATTTCTTGTAACTTTATCATCAGCTGGAGAGTCTGTCAAGGAGAGAGCTTCTCGCCAAAACACCAAAACAACCGGTTAACCAGCAACTAAAAGCAAGAAAAATAACAAAAAACCAACAGATCAAAATAATAACTGATGATGATGATGAGAGTGCACTAAGACTTCATCTCAGGGGCAGATCTGGAGTCAAGGTATGGGAAGGGTAGTCGGAAATTTTTGGGCACATTTAGCAAAAATTGAACATTTATACGATAAAATGATTTCCGCAACTCTTCAACTCAATAACTCTAACCATGAAAACTGCCACAGGCGACATAATGAAGGTATACCTTACACAGGAAAGGTATAGGCTAGGCTCCTTCACCAAAATTACAACGATTCTTTACTACCGAGTTTACTACACTTTTATTAACCAACTTTGTCTGTGAAGATCTTCACATGCGCACAGGTAGAGTTGGTTAACCCATCAGAGACTGACCCACCAAGTTATTGTATAATACAGTGCGGTCCAAAAGTCACCCCCCCCCCCTTTTAACTTTTGAACGAGTTGAGATATCGACTTCAAATTTAGAACTCTTAAATAAGACAACTTAAACTATCTTTTAGCATATATTTTATATTTTCAGCTCTTAAAATGTGGGCAGGGGGACATGGGGGGACATTTTTTTAAATGGAAAGGGGGGTCGTGTGATACATCATTTTAAAGATTATAAAATTCTCTATTTAAACTAACATTTTTAAATTTTTAAAAAATGTTTTTTAACGTTTTGATTTTTCAATTTTTTGTGCTAAAACATTCGATTTTTTAAGTTTTTTTGATAAATTTTTATTTATCTCAACTAAAATTAGTTTAAAAGTATAATTAACATTTTTTTATGATGAAATTAGTAATTTTTAAAAAATTATTTGTTTTTTTTAGAGTAATTTTGACATTAATACCCATTTTCAACCCCATTTTAAACCCAAAACATTTTTTTTTATTTAAAAATATGGAGTTAAATGGAGAATTTTATAAGCTTTTTCCATTTTAAAAAATGTGCCCCCATGCCCCCCTGCCCACATTTTAAGAGCTGAATGTATTAAATATATGCTTAAAGATAGTTTAAGTTGTCTTATTTAAAAGTTCCAAATTTGAAGTCGATATCTCAACTGGTTCAAAAGTTAAGAGGGGGGGAGTGACTTTTGGACCGCTCTGTATATGAAATATTTATGAGATTCTACTACTACTATTAGTCCAATTAAGTAGTTTTTTCTAAAAAAATTGCAACAAATTTGCACCCTTTCGCTTGTTGCACGAAATTATTAATAAAATGTAAACCATTCACTCTCTAGAAAATAAAAACCATAATTTCTGCATATTCTAAGCTATCTGTATAATAAATTGGAAGTTACATGCATTTTAAAACATTCCTTACAGAAACCAGAGAATCTGTATGAATAATATTCATTGAATATTTAGACGGTAGTCACTGATTAACAGAGTTGATACTTTCATTACAATAACAGGAATTTTAAAAATTATTTCTAATTTTTGGTGAGTTTGTTTAAACATACATATAATAAGATTATATGTATGTATACAGACATATAATCTTATTCGGCATAGGTATGTATTAAAGAAACTAGCCAAAAATAAAAAATAACTTAAAATTGCTGTTGTCCGACGCTGTCATTGTAATGAAAGTATCAACTCTGGTAATTAATGATTAACAAAACTGCATTAAAAAATATTTTTTCTTGTATTTTGATACGCTGAAAACGATTTTGACAGTGAAATAGCTTGCTGACCCACCATTTTTTTTTCAAGAACCTACAAAAAAAGAATATTGGACGAGCGAGCTTAAGATCCTCAAAGTTCTCTAGTACTCCTGAATGTCAGGTAGTTTTACCTAAAAATAATTTAGGGAGTTTTTATTTTAAGTTTATTTTATAGGATATAGGGCCCCAAATAAAAAACAATTTTGTGACCTTGAACTAGATTTGGAACTGTAATTTTTTTAACGTATTTTTCACAACTGGATTTTTTAAAATATCCCAAGATCGGCGCATCCTAGGACAAAAAAACTTTCCTTATGAAAATAAAGAGGATCAAATTTCCAACATTTTTTGTCTTTTTTTTTGTAAGACTTATAATTAGTTCACGGCACCGCATTAAACGTTACACTAGAGGTTACACTATAGGTTTTTAGCGTTTTATCGTCTTTTTGCAAAAAATCAAAAATTTTCTTGATTACACGGTTCACCTGGGCGATTTTAAATAAAAATGTCGTGGACCCCTACATTTTTTGGACTAAAACATACCTGATGACATAATAAATCAATTTCCATTTGAAAGAAAATCGTAAAAGATACACTTTTTTAGAAAGATAAAAAAACGTTTTTTTTGAGTAATAGGGTGTGTCAAAAAATTCCGATTTGCGAAATCGAAAACGATCTCTGGCTCAAAAGTTGCTGTTTGGTAAAAAATGGTAGCCACTCAAAAATGAGCCAAATCGATTAATGTTTAGAGGTGGCTCAAAGCACTCAAACTTTGAAAATATCGGTATCTGTTTTTCGGATAAAAAGTGATTGTATATAAAATTAAGGAAATTTTTGAGGGTTTCTTTGGTAATATTTAGAAACAATACTAATTGTGAGAAAACTAAAAAAATTATATTCCTCCTCCCCTTAAGTTAGAACATAAAAAAACGCCAATTATTTGAAGATTTCGCGAAAATTTATTAAAAATGGGCATATTTAAAAGGACATAACTTCCTTAGGAATGATTTTTTGATCAAGGTGCATATAAACTTTTTCTAAGTTTTTAATGTTAAATGACCACTCATTACTAAAATATTTGTTTTTTGCTTTATATTTTTTAATTTTTTTATTTTTGGTTCTTCATGCGTAAAAATTTACTTTTAAATGCATTTATCTTTAAAACGGTTAAACCTGCGATGTTAAACCACAGAAACTTTTTTGTGTATTTTTACATAAAAAAGTATTCCAACCAAAAAATCAAAAAAAAGTACACCGAAAAAAGTTTTAGGCAAAAAACAGAAAATCTACCCGGTTTCTAATCGAAATTATTTTTTTTTCACTCAACTTGAGGAAAAATATTATGTTCTCTGTATAGTCATGTAGGTTAACATGTATATATGCTTATATACTAATATATTATTTTGCAGATTTTTTATTTAAAACAATTTTTTATGCACTTTTAAAAACTTCCAAAAATAAAATTTTCGCGAAATCTTCAAATAATTGGCGATTTTTACATGTTCTAACTTAAGGGGAGGGGGGATATAATTGTTTTAGTTCTTAAATTTAGTATTGTTTCTAAATATTACCAAAGAAACCCTCCAAAATTTCCTCAATTTTTATCGGTATCAGTTTTTATGAGAAAAACAGGTACCGATTGTTTTTTAAGTTTGAGTGCTTTGAGCTACCTCTAAACATTTATCGATTTGGCTCATTTATGAGTGGCCACTGTTTTTTACTAAGGAGCAACTTTTAAGCCAGAGAGCGTTTTTGATTTTGAAAATCGCGATTTTTTAACACACCTTATTACTCAAAAAAACGTTTTTTTATCTGTCTAAAAAAGTGTATCTTTTACGATTTTCTTTTAAATGGGAATTGATTTCTTATGTCATCAGTTATGTTTTAGTCCAAAAAATGTAGGGGTCCACGAAATTTTTATTTAAAATCGTCCAGGTGAACCGTGATTAGTCGATAAAAAACGTTCTATATGAAAATAAAGAGGACCGAATTTTCAACATTTTTTGTCCTATGTATTTTTTTGTACGACTTATAACTAACTTACGGCACCGCCTTAAATGTTACCCTATAGGTTTTTAGCGTTTTATTTCGTTTTTGGGAAAAACCATTTTTTTTATTAGTCGATAAGCCATGCCTCTTAGAACATTTTTAGTAAAAATTAGAAAAAAATATATCTTGCGGTTTCTTTTAAATTATTGTAAAATTACATTTTTTAATATAATCCACTCATTTTACCCCATTATCTCAAGATTTAGTAAACCGACTTTTGATTAAAAATAAACTTTGCATTAGGCATGAAAAAACTTTTAAAATAACTTGTAACATGTCCTATTTTCTTGGATGGTGGTGGATGCTGGCATACATTTTCCGAATTTTTACGTTTTCAACTTAATTCTGAAAAATCTATGCGGGTATTGTTAAGGATCCAAGAAAATTGGACATGTTACATAACATATCTTCTATATATTAACACGGTTGATAAGCCTCTATGTTATGAAGCCCTTGATATGTAAGAAATATATAGTATGATTAAGAGTAATTGACCTTTTTTGTGCGCCGGTGTTATTTTTTAAAAATTCTTTGATTTTTTCTTAAATAAAGAGAACTATTTTCCAAGGGTAGTTTTTTCCCTTATAGAATTGATCAGTCGTTTTCTTCTTGAAGTTTGGTGTCCACAAAAACGTGATATGTGGACAACCAGCTGAAAGATTTATTTTAACACGTTCCCTGTTCAGAAGCGGCTACACTTTTCTATGACTACCATTATTGCTTTTGCCTTAAACAATGCGTTCTTAAGGAATCTAAAAATCTTCTTAAATAATCTAAAATTTTTTTGAAGAATCTAAAAATGCGTTCTTAAAGAATATAATTATGTTCAAGTACCTATTGTACGAAAACATACTTAGGTATTATTTGGTAAAATATATATACACCGAAACGCAGTCTGAGCTGGGAACCAAAAAGTGGCTAACGCAGCTAACGTGTTAAATTCAGTTTTTTATAAAATTCTAAAAAAAGGTAATTTTTGACGATTTTAAAATGTACCATCCCATAACCATCGTCATACTGTTCTAGCTATTATATGGAGCTACGAAGATTATTATAATACTAGGCATTTTAAATCTAAATTACATGAATTTGCAAATGAAAATAACATAAACATAGAGTACCTAGTTTATACTTTACCGGTCATTTATACGTACAATGTAGCAAGCCTTAGGTCAAGAAAAGTTTCATTTTGATTTTTCAAGTGCCCCTATGGCGATGTCTTGATTTTTATTGAATTGAAATAGCTAATTCTAAATTATTATAAATTAAATAGTAAAATAGGAAATTTTCGTTCCGGGAAAACACCTATTATACGGCTTTGAGTTTTATAAATACACGGAGAACACTGTTAAACAAATTATTACCAAAAATGTATTAATCATTAGCGGCTTACCAAAATTGCAGTTGGGTGACATATCCGACTTTTTGCAAAATGGCGTTAAACATTTTTTTTTGTTTAATTGAAAATGGTGCCATTTCCATAAAAACAGAAGAAACTCAGTTTTACATAAACAGTAAATACTTAACCAAAGCGTGTAGTCATGGGGGGTAATGGTGGTAGCTACCCGCTAATGCTCAAATAAAAAGAAATAAAAATATTCAGAAAAATAAAACGGAAACTCATTGTTCGGTTTTTTTTTGTTTGGACCTTTAGATGTATAGTACAGCCATTCCATGATGACGGACGCTACCATTCGTACAATATTTTATCAAATATTTAAAAAAAAGTCCCAAAAACTAAAACTAATATTAAAGCTGGTATAAAAAATAGAAAGTGGATATGAGATAAAATAAAATAATAAATACATTATTTGATTTTTTAAACTTTGATGACGGACCCTACAAAAAAATGGAAGTGGAATAAATCTATTTTATGTTTCGCCCTAATATTAGCAAATTGGTTAAGGATTAAATTCAAACTTTATTTAGTATGGTTTGGCATTGGTACTAGATATATATTTTTTAATTTTATTTTATGTTTAGTTTAATATACAGTATATGAGAAAATTAAATGTGTGATGACCATGGGTCGGGGAAGCTACAAAATTTCCACCAAAATCTTAATCTTTTGTTTTATAATTTATCTTAAAGAAACAAAAACAACTACAATTTGAATCAAAAAACTCTAAATTTAATAGTAAAATACAACACATGAATTATAACTGGAATTTCTTGTTTGACCGGTTTAAAACGAACTGTAACTTAATTTCTTAAAAAGTGTTTCGATTGGATAAATTTAGATTAATTTTGTTAGGGTGCGTTCATGTTGTGTAAAATATAATTTTATTGGGCTATTAATGAAAAATAGATTAATTTTAAATTAGAAATGTAAAATATAGACCTCAACAATTAATTGTTATCAGAATCTTGATCACAACCAAGCTTCTGCGCCAACCAACATTTTTTTAAAGCCCAAAACCAAATGTATGAGAAAATGTCTTGTCATAAAATCATAAAATGTCATAAAATGACCCAATTTGTCCTAAAATCGTCATAAAATAAAATTACTGTCATAAAAGTCATAAAATTTCATAAAAATACTCATACTTTTTACTTTAGAGAGACCTGGGAGAGAAGTTTTTTTTGTTTTTTTTTCTGACGTTTAGTTTGGTTCTGGGAAATTATTTTTAAATATTCATAATATTTTCTTTAAAATGGGGGTTTTTGAGGTCGCTCAAACTGAATCTGTTCATACATTTTCTACACCCCCGCGGGCAGGGGATAATAATCTAGAGGATTTAAAATGGAAGATTTCCGCTTTTTTTCCAAATATTTTGTCATAAAATGCCTAAAATTGTCATAAAATCATAAAAAAAACCTGAAAAATTTTGATGGGAGCCCTGAAAATAGTTGGTTATAAAAG
Source organism: Brachypterus glaber (assembly GCA_958510825.1). Taxonomy (NCBI): domain Eukaryota; kingdom Metazoa; phylum Arthropoda; class Insecta; order Coleoptera; family Kateretidae; genus Brachypterus; species Brachypterus glaber. The sequence continues at coordinate 30,392,127 of OY294044.1, forward strand.
GTGTCTGGAAAATGATTTATAAAAATGTTCGCCTGTGCCCCAGTGTGGATGGAGTCCGTTACTCTCCCCCCAGAAGAAAATCCTGGCTACATTTAAAACATTTAAAAATCTTCAATATGGAGTCCATATTATGGGCTTAATACCACCCCCACGTTGTTTTTCTGAAAAATGGCGTCTTTTTAACATAAATGTCCATTTGTGGTACATCTTTTCAAAATAAAATTTAAAAATAAATCGGAAAATGTGAACTGGTTTATAGTTTCATTTACAAATTAAAAGTTTATAACCGGAATTGATATTGTTTAAATAGATTTTAAGCTTTCACGGCCATTAAGATATAAAGAACTTTCACTTTCGGGTTTAGACCGTGTTAATGGATTTTCACTGAAAATCCATTAACACGGTCTAAACCCGAAAGTGAAAGTTCTTTATATTGTTTAAATAGATATGCCAAAATGAGAGTGTTCGTGGTTCATATAAGCCCTGTAAATTTCAAAAAGTAATTTTTTATGGCGACGGAAAAAATTTATAAAATGCTTTCGTTCAAACCCAGTATACTTAACAATGTAAATTGGACATGAAACCTATGATAGTGAAATGATAATTATTAATTCAATTGACGTCACAAAACCACATTTAGCAATAATGTCTATTCACTATTTTAATAGGATCTAGTTAGTCTAAATAAAGGTTACCACATGCAAAAAGCCACCACAAAATAATTTAAAATCCACTAAAAAATAATTTAAAATCCCCTAAACAACAAACTTATTCAAAAAGAAAAACCGCTTGTAATTAATTACACATGCCTAAAAAATGCGTCGTTTAAACTGCATTGTTGAGTTTAGTGTCTTTTAAAATTTATTTTAACAAATATTTATGTTTTATACATTATTAAACTATTTACAGCGCTAGAGCTAGAATAGTATTATAGCCCGCCGTCAGTGTGGTAAGCGTTGTGGAGTAGGACATACCCCAACAAGAAAAAGTTCTACATTTAGAAAAAAAAATAATTTTTTTCAACTTTTGCCACTTTAATATACTTTAATTATGTATACCTTAATATAATAAAACAATAAAAATTTTATCATAAATTTCATTAAAAAAAGAGTAACAGCTAACCAAAATAATCATAAATAAATAAAAATCACAAAATAGAAATAATCTAAAGCATATTTTCTCATAAATAGTAAATACATATAATTAAAAAAACCGTTATAATTTTTACATAATATTAAAAAAGTTATTTGGTTTTGAAATTGATACAATTTTTGCATGTTAAATTCGTTTTCCATGCATAATGATGACTTCGAAAGACCACTAAAATCATTCCAAAGTCCTTGGAGACGTTTCTGTTCTTTTTCACAAGACATTTTACCAAAAAAGCTTTGTCCTAGGACAAAATTTAATCCAAAGAGTAACGATAGTTTAATGTTTTACCTTAAAAAGAAGTTACGTAATGGCGGAGTCTATGGTCTTCAGCTACTGGGAGCAAGAGCTCGCATATTTCACTAATTTTGATTTTATTGTTGATGTTATCTGGGTTGGGGTATGCGATACCCCACAACACTGACGATGTGATAGTATTATACGTTAATTTCGAATTTCCCAAAATCGCCAAAAAAACGTCCTAGACAAAAAATTCTTGGATACAAATGTGTTTCATAAAAAAAAGGAACTTTTTTTTGTTAACACGATAACTCAAGAACAAATTTTCCTATCGATTCGAAATCTTCAGGAAAAATCATGTTCCATGAGGGGAAGATTCCTATTGTTTTTGAAAGTAATCCCCCAAAAAAAAAACTTAAAAAAAAAATAAAAAAACCTATGATTTTTTTTATTTTTTTCGTTTGAAGTTCAATAAAAAAATACTACAATAAACCAAAAATAATTTTTATCCAATACATACAGATAATGAGACAATTGCCAGCTTTATTTTAAATAGATAAGCTCAATAATAACCCCCGTGTGGCTTTTACTTTATTGAGTGGATAATTATTTATTTTACCCACTCAACTGTCACTTGTCAAATTATTTTCTTGTAAATGTCATTAAAATTTTTAATAAAAATATGAATTTCTAAGCTATTTATTGGATAAAACCTTGTATGGCACTCATGGGTAAACTGATATTGCCCTCACGAAAATTAACCTGCTTGGCTGACGCCTCGCAGGTTAATTTTCTCATGGGCAATATCTTACTTTACCTACTAGTACCATAAATAACTGTTACAGTCTTGCAGGAATTGGTATTTACGGTACAGCTTATATTTAAATTAATTAGTGTCCAGATTACATCTCGAAATGTAAACCAAGTACACGTATCTTTCGTTATAATCAAATCCATATTCTTTTGTTTCAAGGCTGGCATTTCTTTAAACCAAAGCCAATGTTCTTGTAACAAGAGCACGGGTTTTTAACTGATCAAAGACATTGACTTTGGTTAAAAGAAATGCTACCTTTGAAACAAGAGAATATGGATTTGAACATAGAAGGTATACTTTTTTTCTGTGAGGAAAGCGTTTTATTGCAGTAGTAGAAGGAATTGCAAATAACACGATTTTTGTATTTTACTTTTTAATGTTAGGTTTGGACATTTAAAGGATATTTGATTGTTTTTAAGTCGATCAATATTTCTAGGAGATATGGATATACGTCTACCATGTCTAAAATAGTACCACATTATGATACTTGGCCATCCTAAACACCCTGTATATATTAAACGGATGTATGGTTTCAAAAAAATAATTCCATGTATACAGTGCGGTCCAAAAGTCACCTCTTAACTTTTGAACTAGTAGAGATATCGACTTTGATAATCGTAAATAAGACAACTATCTTTTTCCATGCAAAGTTCATATTGTGAAGACACACACAAATGTATAATTGAATTAAAAGTTGTCTGCCCTTACAGTGCGTAATTATCAAAATTAATAAATTAAAAACTCTGAAAAGAATGTATTTTAGAAAAATTTCTGTGACAGACGATTTTTATTTTTAGCGGGAATTTTTTTTTATTTTATTCGAATGATGACATCCTTCTGTCATTAAGGAACGCCTCACTCTACAGGTTGGTATACATACCAAATAACGTAGAAGTACATAGTTTGTATCCGTTTTGACCAAAAATTTCTTTATATTCATCACCTGGCGATGGAATAATAGATTGTGGGTTCTCTTTACCAATATATTCGATTTCAAAGTAAACCATTACATTCTCTATTATTATTGTAAGCTAATTATTCTGAAAACATAGTCATTATTCTAAAACCGGTAGTAACAGCGTAGTGGAGTTTATTTTATTTCTAACGTTAAACAAACCCAATTCATTTACTATCCGCCTATTTCTCTTTGGGTTTTAGCTTAAGGGGTTGTTCTGATTTTTGAGGCGAAAAATTGACGATTTTTAGATTTTTGTTTCAGAAAACCTGTATTAAAAATAATACAAAATTTTTTACAATATTAGGCAACTCTTAAAGTCCACAAAAAAAAAATATTTATTTTTTTTGCTATCATAAATAAATGTGCAGCACGCGCTGAATTTGACACGTCAAAAATTACATGGCAAACGGTTCCAGCGATAGCTCCGACTCTATTGGTCTAAAACACAAAAATCTAAAACAATCTTGTTAAAAATTACGATCTTTAGTTCGCTAGTGTCAACATTAGTCAAATTTCCAACTCGTATTTTAGTGAAAAAAAAACAAAAAAATGCCATTTTTCGGGCCAAAAACGGGTAAAAAAGGGTGAATACAAAATAAATAACAAGCTTTTGGAAAAAAAATTACACTAACGAACTCGCCAACATGATTTTTGACAAATTGCAGAAAGATGTAAGTCAATATGTTAAATAGTTTGTTTTGAAAAATAGCATTTAAAAAAAAAACTCGTTAAATGTTTTTTTATGTCTTAACTTTTGAATGAGTCGAAATTTGATGCACCTAAATAAGACAATTTAAACCATCTTTTGGCATATATTTGATATTTTTAGCTTAAAAAATATGGACAGGGGCCATAGGAGGATTTTTTTTTAATAGAAAGGGGGTCGTGTGATACATCCTTTTAAAGCTTATAAAATTTTGACCATAAATATTTTTTTTTAAATATATCTTGGGGGTTTAAAATGGGGTTGAAAATAGGGTTGAAAATGGGAATTTTCGTCAAAATTTCTTTAAAAAATCTTACAATTTTTGAAAAATGCTTAATTTCATAATGAAAATACGTAAATTATACTTTTAAACTAATTTTAACTAATTTTAAATAACATAAATAAAATTTTACAAAAAAATCTTAAAAAATCGAATTTTTTAGCAAAAAAATTGAAAAATAAAACCTTTAGAAAAAATTAAAACTTATATGGTTTGCTTTAAAATGATGTATCACACGACCCCTCTTTCCATTAAAACAAAAGCCTCCCTATGCCCCTTGTCCCTGTGTTATGGAGTTATATGGAGAGGGCATGTTAAAAACATTTTTTATCAGGACTTAATGGCACCGATAATATTTAACCCTTTGAGCCCCAGTGCGATATACCGCCCATTTGAAAGTAAACAAAACGTATGAAACAAAGATCAAGGCTGTGTATTTTTTTTTAATAAAATACAGAACGTCTCCCCACGTCAGCCTTGATCTGATCGTACTATCTTCGTTTTCTCTGTTTTGTATAATCTTAAATGCACAGTATATGTCCCACTGGGTATAGTAGGTATAACATATTTATTATTTTAAAATAAAATTTTTATTAGGGTAAAAAATACAAAAGTAGCCTAAAAATAACTATATCTAATTAATATTGTATGATAGGATGAGACAATGCTTGCACAATCCCACATCCCACAGATAGTGGTTGTCCTTTGTTATTTTCCCATGTTTGAGCAACGAGCGCACATATAAAAAAATAGTCTTAAATCAAGAATGTTTGATATAACGAAGAAAATATATTCTCCTTTAAAGCAAAATTGTGCTTTAAATATGAAAGGATAAGAATATGGTTGTTTGAAAGGAGAATACAGCCCGTTTAAGATTATACTAGACGGAGAAAACAAAGATAGAACGATTAGATAAAGGCTGACGTCATTGTAGCGGGAGACAGTCTATCAGATGCGCTCTGTTTTGTTTTCTACGTTTTGTATAATTTGAAACGGGCTGTATTCTAAAATATGAAAGGATAAGAATTACGAGGCGCAGCCGAGTGCACTAAAAACTAGGTTCGCGTACTCGGTGCGTAATATAGGTACTATTTTATTGACCTACTAGCCGTTAATCCTGTTTTCTAACAGACCAGCTCATATTTAAGTCCGCAAGCAGTTTTCAATGGTGGCGCATCCGCCTATTTTTTATTTTTAAAGGCCCCAAAAAATTGTGGGTTTCAGACTTTTCTCATCAGCGGACCCAGGTTCCTAACCTGCATGCCAAATTTCAGATTTCCAGGTGTTAGTGAAGTACGAAGAAAAATTCTGTAAGGACAGAAAACGGACACGCCACATTGTTTTTTATACAGAGTTATTCAAAAATAAGATCGAGAAATTTAAGAGGTTACGTTAAAAATATGAGAAAAAGTTCTTATAAAGGTTGGTCCGGAAATGAGCCCTAAGGGAACTACGGTCCTCCTAAGGGTACATCTAAAAAGTACTTTTTATTATTATTATTTATTTCTGGAACCCTATAAACCATAGTAATTAATTTTTGCACATGCCTTAGCATTGATAATATTGTCCCAAACTTTTTTATGCTTAGATTTTTTTGGCATTTTCTTAATAAAATATTAATCTTTAATTAAAAGTACATCAAAAACGTACTCTTTATGTAACACCGTAGAGCCAACCGTGTTCGAGAAAACTGCAATCAAAGAGGCAATTTCACATTCTGAGCATCAAAAACAGGAACTAAAAAAATCACCAATAAAAATTTCAGTACTGCGGGGTGATTCTACATTAAAAACTGTAAAGGGTTTGTAAGTTTTTGCCGTACTTAAGTATGAAAAAATGATGAAAATAAAGATTTTATTTTTTATTTTCATCATTTTGCCATGGGTCCCTTTATCAATACAATGCAATGGCTATTTGATTTCAAAGTAATCCATTACAATACATTCTCTGTTATTATGTTGAGCAAATTAATCTAAAACATAATCATTATTCTAAAAGCCACAACCAGTAGCTGCTGCGGGGAGCGTTCTGAAACCCTCAACCATTACCTGGACGATATGCACGTCCCTATGACAGTTTTCATCGTTGTTTAAAACCCTTCGTCGACGGTTTATAATATAAACATATATTAAAAATAAAAAAAATATATTTTTTGCACGACCAAAACTAAAACCTAGTTTTACGCTTTCATTTTCGGGACTAAACTTGCCTAGGGAATAAAAATCACGGCAACCTTGATAATATTAAAATATTATACTTACTATTTGCTTTGCTGGTTCAAAAATTAGGTTTGGTGGTGTTTTGTAATAAATTAGCGATTCAAACCAATTTATTTGATTTTAACAAAGAAAAAACATTGTTATAACAATTTATACATAACTTAAAATTTATCATCTTCGTCCATTTTTTTGACGTTTGTGTCAACCATTTAAAAAACAATTGAAATCGCGATAGCCATGAAATTGACTTTTCACAATTTACAGGAACCTTGATTAAATTACGAAAATAAAACAACCGATTTTAGACGCGTGGTTTTTAATTTTAACTTTATCTACCTACCTAAATTTTGTTTGGTCCTGCAAAAAATAGTGTATATACCTCAGGACTAAACTTGGCTGTTTTAGTCCCTTGCATTTCTTCATTAGTCCCTTGGTATATAAATATTTTTTTTTCGAAAAAAATATAATAATGAAAACCACATTAGTACATGGCATCTAAAGAGTTAAATTGAACCGGTGAGAGCAAGAAGGGAAAGATTGCTTTCGATCCAATTTTCGGGAATTAACAAAAAACTTTATAGCAACCAAACCATAAGCCCAATAATGAAACACAACATTACAAACTTGTTTATCGTAACCATGGTAACAATGTTTAATGAGTGGTTTCTTTTTCAAACCTTTAGTTTAGCTATGATATGTAGAAAAAATTGGTGCAATCTTTCCCTTCTTGAGCTCAACTGAATAAAGTTTTAGGATAATTAAAAAAAAACATTTTAGTGACTGTTTTGTATTTAAACAAATAACAGATTATATCGTCGGCTTACAAGTAAAAGGCACTAAGTCACTTTTTTGCAAAAATGGGATTTTAATGGCACTGTAATTAATTTTTGATGATCTATAGGTTAACCGAACTAACTTCTAGGTGGACTACCCACTATACAAAACGCACAAATTTGATTTTGATTAAAATTTTATCTGGCAATAGGCACTAAGTCACTTAGTGCACTTAGTGCGTTTTACTTATAGACTATTTCAAATATTTCTGCACTAAGCGACTTTCCAAAAAGAGTAAATTTATAAAAATATGATTGCTTGAATCATTTATATGATACAATATCGCGTTATTTATTGTACTGGCAAACGCATTCAAATTTTGCTATGTTAAAGTTGATGGAATAGAGACAGAATAAAATAGAGAATTCTAGTTTAAAGTAAAACAAAAAAGTATAAATTAATCTTTATATTTATTAAAAATTATCTAAGGAGGCTTAATATATTATTATTTTAATAAATATAAAGATGAACTTTTTTGTTTTACTTTTTTACTTTAATCGCGTATTGTGACAAAACGGCAAAAGAATTTAAAAAAATCTAGTCTTTGAAAATTTATGTAAATATCTTGTTTTCTACTTTATAGTTATACATTACGTTTAATTAATAGAAGGGTTTTAATTTTAAATAGTTGTTTTTTATATTATTTTATTGACTTAGTGCTCTTTACTTGTAAGCCGACGTCGTGGGCCTACAAGTAAAAGTCCATGTCTTGTTTCAAATTTAGTTGAATTAAACTACTTCAATTTTTCTTTATTTAACTGCAAATGGGACATTATTATGTCCAAACATGTCATTGCGATTTGTGGTAGTTTTTTTCCAAAAACAATTATTACAAAAATTAAAAAGCAACAATGAAAGTTAAATTTGTCAATATCTCGAAACCATGTTTTTGGACTTAGTGCTCTTTACTTGTAAGCCGACGATATTATATACATTCTTAACCTATTGATGTTTGCTTAGGTTTTTAGTTCTTACTCTTACTTAGTCATCATCTTTTTCTTGTGGTAAGTTAAAAAAATATTCATACTTTATGAAATTCCTGGAATGTTTCCCTTCATTGTCTCAATCACATATTTAATGTGTTACTGGGGCATAATAGTTTGTTTTATAGTAACCTTTTTTGTGTCAACAGATGCGTTTCAAAGCAAAGAAGAAATGTGTATCTCAGTCAATTTCGTCCAAAAAGTGCAATCTTTCCCTTCTTGCTCTGACCGGTTCAATTATTAAATATTTAATATTATAATAATATTCATTAGTTCATTGCAAAATACAATAATCTTTGCGTTAACTTCTACAATTCCCCTCGTAGCTACACCCAGGAGTTTTATTTTTCCATTTGCTGTCTACAACAGGCATTGCTGCGCCAGTCCTTTGCTGTGATAAGGTTTAAAATTCTATAAGCCTTTTACAATGGACACGTGGAGCAAACATGCAAAAACCGATAAATCCACTTTTTGCAGTTTGATCGATTGTTACTAATTTTGTAGGGCTTTCTTGATATAGCGCATCATATACAAGCAAAAGTCGATAATATGACCCATGAACAGTTTTTGCCAGATTTTTATTTTTTTTTGGGATTACGCTGTACACTGATAGAAAACTAGCGTAATTAATAACGTAAATATGCTATTAATTTTTAATAAACAACAGGGATCTTCCACTTATAGAACTTTTTCGTGAAAGTTTGAATAGGATCGGATTATACGTTCTTGACTTTTTCGCGAGGGGCTGACCGCGAGGAAATCTTTTGTACAAGCCAAAGGAACTCAGGAACTCAGGAGGAACTCCGAGGAACTCTGGAGGAACTCCGAGGAAAGTCAGAGGAACTCTTTGCAAAACGGATCTCTTTTGTACTAATTTCAGACGCGGTCAGAAACAATTATTATTTATTATTACCCATGCGGATTAACGTTTTTATTTTCAAACTAGATGACCCGTTACAAACACCTTATCAAAACATCCTACCTTTGTTTGGGCGCCAATTTTTTTTGAAGGGGCGCCAAGTTTGGTAGAAATCTTTTTTTCTTGAAGGTAAATTTGGGGCGCCATTTTTTATTTAAAGGGGCGCAAAGTTTGGTAGTAACCGTCAGGGACAAAGCTTTTTTTTTAGGGTGCCTTATTGGCAGTAGTGCTTGCACAGCGGTAATTTCTACGGCTTATTTGCCTTCCTACCCCTTCCAGAGAGGAACTCTTAAGGAACACAGGAGGAACTCCCAAGAACTCTGAGGAACTCTTTGCAAAAAGGAACTCTTTTGTACAAATTTCAGACGCGGTCAGCCCCTCGCTTTTTCGTGTCTACAAAAATCGTGACATCGGACAGACGGACCGACATTTGAAAAAAAAAGTTGCTTATTTTTTCATGAAACAAATTTATATCCAAGAATTTTTTGTCTAGCACTATTTTTAATTTTTTTTTGAAAATTCGAAACTACCGTATATTATTCTGGCGCTCGCGCTGCACTATGTTGCCAACGGGGAAAAAATTGTCCATAAATAGGCAAATAAAATTTAGAAATAAGAATCAAAAACCATTCAAAGTTATTCATTATACTTTTCTACATTAGAAAAAGTCATTAATTTTATTTGCAATAAATCTGGGAATATGCGCCAATGCAATATTCATGCCGATGCATAAAGGTTGATCAAAAACCCATTTTGACATGCTAACACAAAAACCATCCTAATTTCCAAATAAATTTTTGCTTAAAATTTGGAATAAGCATAGCAAGTATATGTCTTTAAAGATATATTTATTAATATATACCAAAAAACATTTTTTACGTAAAATTCTAGCGATAATTTTGTGGCCCTTTTTCTACGTGTCGATGACACATAAAATTTGAGAATAGTTTTTTTTAGTCCATCGTTGTCCATCAGATATATACGTAAAACTATTCTTAAATATGTAATAGTAATACTGTATAAATATAAGAGTGCCCATTTTGGCCCATTGCAAGATATAAGCATTTCTTTTGCGATATTTTTTGACGTTTTTGACATTTTTAAAAATTTCATATCAAAAATTTCCAGCTTGGGTACGCATTTCTTAAAAACTTTTTGGGAAGCTAAAATTTGGTATGCATGTAGTTCTTACCCTAAATAAGAGAAATATAATAATTTTGACCCTAACCTGCCTCCCCCCCCTGAGTTATGTTATACTCCCATTTTAGTTAAATCCTGATCTACAATTTGGTAACCATAAGGCCGAAAAACTAATAATTTTGCAGTTTTTACAAAACTAGTAGTATACCAAAGTTACCGCCAAGGGGGGGGGGGGGTCTCTACCAAAAAAAAATTTAACACATCCTTATTATTAAACCTTATTATTAAAAGAAAATAATACTTAAGAAGCGTGTGGATTGTTAAAAATTTACATAAAAGTTGTTATAAGCGTGCAAGACCTTCAGGAGAAGGGAGGTTTACTGCCAATACAGGTTCAATGCAAATCCTTAATACTTATATGAAGAGTGCAACTAACATAAGGGCCTAACCCTCGTTTTTTTCGAAATTCGGTTTCTGCTTGAAACGGATACTGCTTAACGTACTTTACCGCTCTAGTTAAATAAATAAAAATTCCTAATATGTTACTAGAAGTGGCAAACAAACGCATTGGAAAATAAGGTTAGGGGTGCAGATATAATGGAAAGCTTACCACTTCCGGTAGGGTAATTTTCGGAGGAGTCGCAAGAAGTCAATCATAAGATTGTAAGGCACGCTCGATTGACCCACTCCAGAAAAAATTCCTCCGATAACCAGAGAGAAGACCTTTTTGTACACCTTGCTAGCTGGGATCCAGTTATAGTATCCCATAACAAGAGGCGATACAAAAAAAGAGAATGGCTTGTTAATAAGTCAGATTTTAATTTACTAGCTAATAAATAAGGATAAGCCCTGCGTAGGAGGTACGGTCTATAAGTTTCCGGCCCGTTTTACATAAAGAGTACCTTTTTTATGTATTTTTAATTAGAATGATATTTTATTGAAAAAATGGCAAAAATCTACACATAAAAAGTTTGGGCCAAAAGAGTGACATCGCCCCCCCCCCCCCCATTTTGCACGACCCTGGTAAAAATTATTAAATAAATGTTACATAAAATGATAACCTTTATGAATGTTAAGGCATGTGCAAAAATTTGTTACTGTGGTTCATAGGGTTCCAGAGATATTAAATAAAATTACTTTTTACATGTACCCTTAGGAGGGTCCTAGCTCCCTTAGGGCTTATTTCCGGGCCAACCTTTATAGGAACTTTTTGTCTTATTTTCGCATGGGGAATCTACCATTTTTGTTGAATTCACCAATTCTGAATCAGCCTATAGTCGTCGGCCGTGCAAAAAATAGTGTATACCTCGGGAGTAAAAACTCAAAATTGTGACTAAACTATTTTTTTATGTATATTAAAGAGTTTTTACTCAATTTTAGTAATAAAATAATTTTGGACACTTTTTTTTCATTTGGCGACATAGTGCGCTGTGTATGATATAATAATATGAATCTACAATTTTAATAGTGCATTTAATATAACGTTATAATCTTTTAGAATAATCGTAAAAATGGTATTATATACAACAACGTTTGGTTGTACTATTTTTATATTTTTCTATCAGTGTACAAGTTTTCTGCTAATATCTCAAAATTCTATAACACATGGATCTATCGATTTTTGCATGTTTGCTCCACATACCGGGTGTCACAGATCCAATGTACAACCCCCTTAACTTTTGTATTTATAAAGATTAAATTCTGAAATTTCGTACCTATAATGTACTTAAAAAACCTCAACTTTTGACATATAAAACAACATTTTGCTACTTCCGGTTTTACCGGAAGTGCTCACAACTTTCACATTTTAAGCGCGACATTTAAATGTCTTTAATTTTTGGAATCTGTACACTTTTCTGAAAACACTGATTCCGCATGAGTGACATTTCAAATGTTAAATTTAATTTTAATTTTGTTTTAATTGCGCCACGACATCTTTAATAAACTCTTATGGATACCAGAAATGCTAAAAAAAAATAATTTTCTCTTAACTTGTATAATTCTTTAAATTAGGAGGTTTTAAGCGATTCTTAAATTTGGTACCATTTGAGTTTATTAAAGATGTTATGGCGCATCTAGTTAAAGAAATTAAAACAAAATTAAAATAAAATTTGAAATTTAAAATATCGCTTATGTAAAATCACTGTTTTTAGAAAAGTGTACAGATTCCAAAAATGTAAGACATTTAGATGTCGCACTTAAAATGTGAAAGTTGTGAGCACTTATGGGAGATTAGCTCAGCGGTCTAAGGCATCGATATAGCATTGACACTGAGCTAATGATGGTGAGTTCAAACCTCACTGGCGCCGATTTCCTTTTTCAGTTAATTAATAATTGAAATTTGGCGAAGGCGTACTCCTAGATATATTGGTTCGAAAGTCAATTAAAGCCGGTGGTTCCCTCTACTACTAGCCCACACAAGTCCTGGACTTGGGGGATGCTTAATTAAGTAGAATAGTACGAGGTTAAAAATAAACATAAACTTAAAGAACCTCCTCAACTTTTGACATATAAAACAACATTTTGCTACTTCCGGTTTTACCTGAAGTGCTCACAACTTTCACATTTTAAGCGCGACATTTAAATGTCTTTCATTTTTGAATCTGTACACTTTTCTGAAAACACTGATTCCACATGAATGACATTTCAAAAAATGTCAAATTTAATTTTAATTTTGTTTTAATCTTTTTAACTAGGTGCGCCATGACATCTTTAATAAACTCTTATGGATACCAGAAATGCTAAAAAAAAATAATTTTCTCTTAACTTGTATAATTTTTTAAATTAGGAGGTTTTAAGCGATTCTTGAATTTGGTACCATTTCAGTTTATTAAAGATGTTAAACAAATTAAAACAAAATTAAAATAAATTTTGAAATTTAAAATATCACTTATGTAAGACATTTAGATATCGCACTTAAAATGTGAAAGTTGTGAGCACTTATGGGAGATTAGCTCAGCGGTCTAAGGCATCGATATAGCATTAACACTGAGCTAATGATGGTGAGTTCAAACCTCACTGGCGCCGATTTCCTTTTTCAGTTAATTAATAATTGAAATTTGGCGAAGGCTCCTAGATATATTGGTTCAAAAGTCAATTAAAGCCGGTGGTTCCCTCTACTACTAGCCCACACAAGTCCTGGACTTAGGGGATGCTTAATTAAGTAGAATAGTACGAGGTTAAAAAATAAACATAAACATAAACATGAAGTAGCAAAATGTTTTTTATGTCAAAAGTTGAGGTTCCTTAAGTTCATTATAGGTGCCAAATTTCAATATTTTATCTTTATAAATACAGAAGTTAAGGGTATGTGGAGCAAACATGCAAAAATCGATAGATCCATGTGTTATAGAATTTTGAGATATTAGCAGAAAACTTGTACACTGCGCCAGAATAATATACGGTAGTTTCGAATTTTCAAAAAAAAATTAAAAGTAGTGCTAGACAAAAAATTCTTGGATATAAATTTGTTTCATGAAAAAATAAGCAACTTTTTTTTTCAAATGTCGGTCCGTCCGTCCGTCTGTCCGATGTCACGATTTTTGTAGAAGTCAAGAACGAATAATCCGGTCCTATTCAAACTTTCACGTACTACTATATCTTAACAAATACAGAAGTTAAGGGGGGTGTACATTGAATCTGTGACATCCGATATATGCAGCAAAATATCCTTTTACGAAGATATATGTATTTTAGTATTTTTTTTTAAATGTGACATTCATTTAACTTACATATATTAGATGGCTAAAATATGCAGCTTTTTAGGGGATGTGATAAGTATCGTTGTCACCGAGAGGTAATACCTCTTGACGATAACGAGAGGCCTCTCGCTATCGTTTGTGCGAGACGATATTTTTAGATCTATCGCATCGTTGGGGAACGTTCTAGTATTACGTAACGCAAAATTTGGACATTTTTAAACGAACTGGGTGAGGTTATCTTTGTTCAGTTGTTGAGTTTATGAACGTCAAAGTAAACGTCGGGTGTGCTCGGACGAGGTTTTAGAACGCATCCCGTAGTTTGTGTTTTTGAACCCGATTTAATTACTATCTGCTTAGATTTCATGTTTATAGTTTTTGCTATTTCCGTGATTTGTAAATACCGTTTTTCAACAACCGACCACCTATGAAAACGAAAAATTTGATACGATCCATCCAAACGATAATTATAAAGTTATAAAGTTATAAATCCTTTTAATTTTGACGAGATAACAATTTATATGAACAAAATTATTAATATATACAGAGCGGTCCAAAAATCACCCCCTCGTCTTAACTCTTGAACCAGTTGAGATATCGACTTCAAATTTGGAACTTTTAAATAAGACCACTTCAACTATCTTTTAGCATATATTTAATACTTTCAGCTCTTAAAATGTGGGCAGGGGGGCATGGGGGCACGTTTTTTTAATTGGAAAGGGGGCTCGTGTAATACATCATTTTAAAGCTTATAAAATTCCCCATTTAACTCCATATTTTTAAATTTAAAAAAAAAATTGGGTTTAAAATGGGGTTGAAAATGGGTATTAATGTCAAAATTCCTCTAAAAAAAACAAATAATTTTTTAAAAATGCCTAATTTCATCATAAAAAAATGTTAATTATACTTTTAAACTAATTTTAGTTGACATAAATAAAAATTTATAAAAAAAACTTAAAAAATCGAATGTTTTAGCACAAAAAATTGAAAAATCAAAACCCTAAAAAACATTTTTAAAAAATTTAAAAATATTAGTTTAAATAGAGAATTTTATAGGCTTTAAAATGATGTATCACACGACCCCCCTTTCCATTTAAAAAAATGTCCCCCCATTCCCCCCTGCCCACATTTTAAGAGCTGAAAATATCAAATATATGCAAAGATAGTTTAAGTTGTCTTATTTAAGAGTTCTAAATTTGAAGTCGATATCTCAACTCGTTCAAAAGTTAAAAGGGGGGGTGACTTTTGGACCGCACTGTATATATATATATATATATATATATATATATATATATATATATATATATATATATATATATATATATTGGAAATTCTTGAAATAACTAACAGGGAAGTATCAGGAAATTTGAAAAGGAAAAATATGTAGGCACACAGTTTTTTACCGATATTAAAGTAAGCTAACCTTGCGAGGGTCCCACCACCTTTTTAATAAATGTCGGTTATAAGTAGTAATTTTCGATCTTTTTAATTTAAAAAACATTTGTGTTGCATGGTTGAATAGATTTTGCGGGTACAGATCAGGTCGGACCTAAATGGATCCTGGAAATTGTAAAAAAAAATTGTTTTTTATGTAATTTATAAAATTGGGTAAACAGCGTTAGCTGTTTTACTTTCATATATTAAAAAAACATTATTACAGGTAAACGACTTTAGAATGAACCTTGAACCACCAGGAAGCGGCAAGATGCGAAGAGGTTCTAGGGAGCAACGGATCGGATGTATACATCTGCTCCCACAGCCAGGCAGCCCTCAAGGCTCTCAGTGCACCCGGCACTAGATCCACTCTAGTGCAGGAATGCATAGAAGCCTTGGAGGAGCTAGCGAGGAACAAAAGAGTTCACCTTGTATGGGTCCCTGGACACAGCGGAATTCCAGGTAACGAGAAGGCAGACGAACTTGCCAGGCTCGGAACTGAGACTCCGTGGATGGAACCTGAATCCATGCTTGGTATTACAAGGAAACAAGTCACATCAGCCCTGAACACGTGGGCTGGAGAAAAACTAAGAGAGAGCTGGTCAACGGTCACGAACTGCAGGCAGGCAAAGGACTTCCTTTCCGGTCCAAGCAAGTCAAAAACCGCTTGGCTACTAGGAAGAATCCGAGCCATGATCAGCCAACTCACAGGGATTCTCACGGTACCCTTTACTTGTTCAAGATGAACGTCGGCAACGACCCCATCTGTTTGGGTTGCGGGATGGGCGAAGAATCACCCTTCTACTTCCTGGGACAATGCGATCGGTTCGGCAGAATAGGACAGGAGATCTTCGGAGTGGCAACGCTTCGAAGAGAGGAGTTGCGTACCCTTCCCTGGACAGATATCGCGACCTTTAAAAGGAGGTTCGGTAGGTTTAGGCATGGAGTAGGGTAGATTAAATCTACCCTACAAATTTTGTGATCGGTACAACTCGGGGCTGTCAAAAAGAGCCATAATGTCCTAGTTGCCTGACTTATAGCCTCCCCACCCTTACTACTACTACCACCACCTATGAAATACTGATACGTAACATCAGGCGTACGCTTATGGTTATGTTATTGGTTATAATCTCGCGCATGCGACACCAAGCGTGGTTTACCTATACGTGTCTTACGTAATTACATTACAAACGAAACACTATTAATTTTTATTAATTTAAGGAGTGTGTAAGCAAAACTCCACACAAAAAACACGTCGAAGGTCCTTAAAAGGATATAAACATTTGTTATCTGAGCATAACTATAGATTCATCTATTAAATTATATATAATCTTGTCGACTGTCTTTAGATTAGATTTTTATTTGTGCAGGTTTATGATTATAAAGTACCTAGGTAGTTCGGTACTTTTTAAAAATGTTTAGATAAGCATTTAGGTATTTTTTTTATTTACGTGTTTAAGCAAAAGCCAAAGTTATGCTTAAAAAAGTTTAAAAATATATAAATAATTGAGGATTTGGATATATTGTAAATAGATAAAGGGTTTACTAGAAAGCTCTTGTTCGGTTTGGTAAAAACTTTTTTGTGAATATCAAAAGTGAAAATGGAGAGTATTGCTCAGAAACTGCTCATTTGTAGATGGTAAAGTTTGCGTATTTTTTTTTTTTTTTTATAAAAGTAGTAAATTATTTTTAATAAAAATAAATATAAATAAACAATAAACAATAATAAAAAAATAATAAAACTATAATAACTCCTCAAAATCGATCGATGGAGGCAAAGTTCCCATAACACATGCAGCATTTCCATTCTGTATTGCCAAACTTATTTTTTGTTTTAAAAATTGCTTAGAGCGGGGCACGCAAGTGGACAAAATTAATTTCTTTCCCAGGCAATTTATAAATACTTCAGCTTCAACGCACCAGGGCCCAAGAGTTTCTACAGCGAAAGGAACAAAAAAGTAACCTTGATCCACTAATTACTGGTATAATTTCTTTTTCTTGGAAGCCGCATTCTTAGCTACGATTTTGGGTTGCTTTGAAGAAAGTGAAATGTAGGAAGGTGCCAGTGTATCTGAACAAGTAGCGTCCCAAATAACATGTGCTCCATGAGACCAAGGAATTAGCGTCATACCGTCTACTCTTTTACCATCTCCTCTACAAAGTCCAACCGGCTCCAAAATTGAAGGAGTGTTCACAGAAGATAAAGCGTTTTTAATTATATTATTAATTTCTTTATGCCGAGAATGACGGCCAGGTTGTTTATGAACAGTTCATACCAACAAAACGGCAAAAAGATTTTATCTAGTATCTAACTTATTATAATGGGAAACAGTATAATAGTAGAAACGTCAAATACAAAACTATTTTGAATCCGGTCCGGTCGTAATACAATGAGATATCTGCATGCTTTCCTGTCATATAAATTTATTACTAGTTTGAGTCAAATGTATTTCAGTACAATTACATAGATTCAGAGCAACTATTTCATATCTTAGGACGTAATAGGGGGAACTAGGATACAATGAGGCATGGTTATACGCTACAGTGTGAAAACTTTCAGATTTGTAAAAAATGTAGATTGTTGTTCGTGAAAATAAGTAACAAGCCGTGAAGAAATGTAACGTTCCGCATCCATTATATACTATTCACAGTAAATGGTATAGGTATTGCATTTTCCCAAATACTTGAATATTTTTCAAAAAAAAAATCTTTCTTTTTGCGAAAAACAAAAAAATTCAAAAAAAAATTAGAAAAAAAACACAAAAAAATAACAAAATTTCTTAATTTTTTTATATATTCTGTTTGCGAAAAACGAAAACAATTGAAAAAAGTATTTTTTAAAAAGTTTAACTCGCCATAATTTTTTTTTTGGTTTTGGGGGATTACTTTGAAAATAGGTAGAATTGATCCTTATAATAAAAGTAATTTTCCTAAAAACTTTCTTTCAGTTTTTTTCGATTTTTTTTAATGTTTATCCCCCATAACTTTTTTTGTTTTTGGGGGGATTACATTGTAAAACAATAGGGATCTTCCCCTCATAGAACTTGTTTTTTCTGATCGGATTATTTGTTCTTGAGTTATCATGTCTACAAAAAGCGTGACACCTGACAGACAGACGGACATTTTCAGAGTTTCTTATTTTTTCTTGAAACACATTTGTATCCAGGAATTTTTTATCTAGGACGTTTTTTTGTCGATTTTGGGACATTCGATACTACCGTGTAATAGATCACTATTCTAGCGCCAAGCGCTGTGAATAGTAGAATAATGAATGTTTATGACCCAGAAACGTGCCAATCTTTTTGTATTTCTTTGTTTTAACAATAACATCAGTTACAGCAAAAATAGTTATACAAGAAATAAACAAAACGTCTAATTCCAATTCCAAATTAATTTTTGGCCTTTTCCGTCCAGATATTTGGCTAATTACTTTTTTTATTCAAATCAGTTTATTGATGATGTAAAAAAATCCAAATAGAAAATTACTAAATACTAAATTAATACTAATACTAAAATTAAATGCATGTTCTAGGGGCCCTCCATTAATTTTGTAAAAAAGAAGGAATATTAACATTAAAATAACCATCTTGGGGAGAATTCTTGCTTCTGCAGATCTGGAACCTCTATACTAGTTTTCTATTTCTTCCAGCTTCATATAACAGCAGTTACTGTTATTTAACATTCGCATTCACGCATTATCTGTAATAACTTATTAGAGACTACTAATTAACTTAAAGAAAAACTGACAATATGTCAAATTATTCTAACCTCTTTCTTAAAATCTTACTTAAACTATAAAAAAATTAATAAAATTGACATTTTGGCATATTTAAAACTTGCATTTTTGTGGGTCCAACTGTACTATAGCCATGAAAATTACTTTGCACGCTATACAGATGTAGGTTTTCGTGTACATATGTTAAGCATTGTAATATGTATAATGAAGGTAGGAGGTAGGGTAAGAATGCTTAATTCTATGAATTTACCTTTAACTTCCTTACAGTAGCCTAATCTAGATATAACGCGCAAAACCTTTCTTTGGAGACCGAAAATTCCAGTCATATTTTGTGCATGTCCCCAGTTTAGGAGACCATACGCCATTTGGGATGAAAATAAAGCATGGTAGGCTGTAAACATTTTGGCTAATCGTTCCTGAAAGCTGTCTAATTAAAAAATTATTTTTACAGATCTTTTAAGCTAAACATTCAATATGTTCGTTCCAATTTAATTTGTGATCAAGATATAATCCTAAAAATTTAACTTTCTCAGGATTTTAAAAATCACCTTTAGGTCTGTGGGAACGTTCAAGTATTACGTAACGCAAATTTTACCAAAATTCATACACTTCATACCCCCGTTCTCGCGTTATTATAGATTATAGAGATTTCATATTTTGGCTACCCCCCCTAATAGGGGGTGTGTTAGGGAGGGTAGCCAAAATATGATATCTCTACAGCCTTGAATAACGCGAGAACCGAGGTATGAAGTGTATGAATTTTGGTACATTTTGCGTTACGTAATACTTGAACGTTTCCTGTGGGTGAAAAGCATTTTTATCGTTTTATTACAATTAAGAGAAAGTAGGTTAGAACTAAACCAGGTTTGAGGTTCCCCATTTTTGACAAGACGCCATTTTGTTTTAGCATTAAAAACATATTGCTTTCTATCTGAAAGATACAATTCGATGAGCTGACAACTTATTTGACTGAAATTAAAGTTTTTAAGTTCTTCTATAAGCTCTGGATGAGATACACAATCAAAGGCTTTTTGAAGGTTGCACAAGGTGACACCAACAAACTCCCCCGTTTCCATACTGTCTATCACTTTATTTAAGAGATTTATTATCGCTGTATTAGTAGACATATTTTTACGAAAGCCATATTGTTTATTATAAAAAAGCTTATTACTTTGAAAATGGTCTGTGATTTGCTCTTTTAATACAGACTCAAAAATTTTAGAAATTATAGGGACAATAGAGATCGGCCGAAAATTGTTGGGAGTAAGCCGTCCACCCTTGTGTATGGGTATGGTGGCGTTAAAACAAAACGTCAAAAAAACAACAAAGTTAACTTTAAAACAAGGCAGTGGACTACCAACCTTGTTTAGTTGAGTCCTGAAAGAAACTGAGATGTAATGAGTTATGAGTTAATGTATAACTGGAAAAACAAAATACTTAAAACTATCTCATAGTAATTAATCTATCTAAGGTAAAACCCCCAATAGTTGATACTCTAAGAAAAATTATATAATGTTTTTTAATTAAAATATTATCTAATAATTTTTTTTTGTATTTTATTGAATACATGTGTTTAGTTAGATGTTTTCTTTTTATATTAGTACCAAAATGTTTGAATGTGATAATAAAAACAAATATTTTAATTTTTTTTGTAGACCCTGTAAAAATTGTTAAGTTGGCAGGGGTAATAAAGTAATTTTCCAGTAGTTGACATATAACATGGCTAATAGTCGACATAACATATTTTTCTTTTATTTTACAAGAATTATTACTTTAAAAGCATAATGCTTTAAAAATGTAACTTATAAATTACTGTTTTTATTAAAAAGAATAACAGTAAAGTTATATTTTTATTTAAATTCATCAAGTTTTACAAAACGATATCAAAGCACCAATAGTTGACAGTATTTTAACCAATAGTTGACGTAAAATTCCCTGTCAACTTTAAAGCTCTAAATCTTATCTCTGCTATGCGACTAGAGGTTAACCAGAATTGTACAAAAACTTATAAAACTGAAGTGAAGTTCTTAGCAAAATAGGAAAAATAAGAGATGAGCATTTTAGTTAAAATACTTTGATATATTTAATTTTTTTATTGGAATTATAAAAAAAAAAAATTATTTTATCTTAAAACACACATTCACATTTAGATCTTTATTAAATGTGCAGGTGCCCACAGATCAGGGAAAACAGGGAAATCAGGGAAAAGGGAAAAAGTCAGGTAATTTGATCAACTGCAAAAAATCAGGGAAACTGAAAAAAAACTGTGGTGTACATGATGAACTATTACTAAAACAAGTTTTTATTCATAGAGTTCTACCAATCCATCGATGAGTTTTACAGAAAAAACAATTGAAAAAAATAAAAAATCATAAGCCTATAATTAGGATTAGCATGCATAAACACGTATTATTCACTAAATACTGAAACTTAAAAACACCCAATTTCTTAGCACTTGCCTTAAAAAACTGTAAAAAAATTTGCGAACAAAAACACCACTAAAAAATTGTCTGCCATATTATGACGCAGTTCAACACATGATCTTCAGTTGCAAATTTTAAGACTAGATGGTACTAGGTGCCCATTTATTATTTATTTCGCCTTAATAAATGTAATGGTATCTTATTTTAGGATGTTTTATTTAAAACTGTCAACTGTTGGGGTAGTGTCAACTATTGGGTGTTTTACCTTATAAAACAGTTTTTTTTTAACTAAAGATTTGTTTTTTTTTGTATTCCCCAGTTTCCCCTAAGTAGAGAAAATGAATACAAGACATGTGGATCGCTTTAAAGCACGAGTAGCATATCATAATACCCGAGAAATTGTAATTAATAACAGAGCTGCGTTCATTTTATGCAGTATTCAAGTTATTATCCTCCCCGAGCGTTTTGAACAAATAAATTGAGTTAACCCTAGAAATTGAGTTATTTGATTGCACTTGAAATTAAATTTTATGCTTGCATTTATGTCGGTCTGTCTGGGAAATTTGTCACGATAACTCAAGAACGCTTTGAGCTAAATACTTCAAATACTCCAAAGTTCTCGGCTGGGATTGTTTTGGTAAAAATCGAGAAAACGGGAAAAAACTATTTTTTTCAAAAAAAAAAATTTTTTTCAAAATATTTTAATTTTTCGAAAAGAGGTACTAAGTGACCCACCCCTTAATCAAGTTATCTGGCTAATCAGAGTTACAAGATATTCCTCTGAAAATTTGGTTGATATAAGAACCAGATTATGCCGTCAAATTGCCGATAGTTATCAGATTATTAAGATGATAATCTTAATTATCCGGTTTAACCGACGTTATACGAGCATTAAATTAAAACGGACCACCTCATGAATACCCTCTCCAAGTTGCAAAATGTTTCATCCAGTTCGGTTCATTCGGATGCGCATCCGTTCCACACTGATAAAAAATATATAAAAATTGTTGCCAACGTTATGTAAGCTTTCCAGATCATGTTCTGTATAATTTTATATTAACAAGTTCGATACCATGCGTCTCATATATGAGCCACGACAATTTTTCAAATGGACCGATGTCTCATATATGAACCGACGATCTTGCTGTATTAAATGTGTCTTGTTTGTACTTTAAATTCAAATATACCCCTGGTAGCGAACGTCTTAAGTTGTGAAATAAAATTTTACGGAACATATTCTGTAAAAATTTACGTGAACTAAAAATTTTGAAAAAATTACATACCGCCTTGTAAATTTCAAAATATCGTATCTGCAAAAAATTATATTCGGTACGTTTCACTAATTACCTCTATAATGATAGGGGGAATTCATAAAATCGGGCACTTTGTGACAAGTCTTTGAAATTTGGTATAGTCTTAGGTATGGTAATAAGGATTTAGGAAACCACCGCAAGCAACTTCTGCGCTACCTCTGGTGGCCTGTTTGCAAAAACGCATTTTTTTTGTTTTTGCTCTGTAACTCGGCTTTAGCTAGTCGCCCAACAAAAATTGAGCAAAATATTTGTTCGTTATTAAATTTTCTACAATTTATGTCAATTACTTTTTTGTTTAAACAATCAGAAAAAAGTAACAGAGCGTTAAAGTTGAACATCATATTCAAAAAATGATTTAATTTGCAATTGTTTTCGAAAAACCGAAAAATGTTTGCACATTTTCAACTCTCTGTAACTTTTTTCCTGATTGTTTAAACAAAAAAGTTATTGTAGAAAATTTAATAACGAACAAATATTTTGCAAATTTGTTGGGCGACGAGCTAAAGCCGAGTTACAGACCAAATTCGTTTTTGTAAACAGGCCACCAGAGGTCGCGCACGAGTTGCTTGCGGTCGTTTCCTAAATACCATACCTAAGACTACCTAAGACTACCAAATTTCAAAGACTTGTCACAAAGTGCACGATTCTTATGAATTTTTAATAAATCCTGCTCTGCTATAACATATCCAATTAACTATTTCAATTAGTTTATAAGTTACGTTATATAGATTATTAAATTGGAGTTTCTACAAGTTACCAGTCATCAGATACATACAAGAAACCGAAAATATTTTTTTTTAAGATACGATGTTTCGAAATTTCCAAACGTTGGCAATATTTTTACCTACGTTATGTTCTGTAAATAAAGCGCACCAAAAATTACATAATTTATCATGAGAAAATACATAATATATTATGTAAAACTTAAAAATATAAAAAGTTATGTAGAGGTACATAATAGAATATGTAAATTAAAAATATAGCACTAAGTTATATGAAATTTTACATAACTTATTGTGTGATTGTGTGATTTTTATCTGTGCCGAGTTTTGCTTGAACTAACATAAAAAACAAAGTCACACGTCGAATAACCTCAATAAATAACCTACTTCGTTTTGTGAAGTCGGTTACAAATAGAAAGTCTTGGGATTTTTCCGCAAAAAAAAAATAAAAAAAGTATCCTTGTCTTCTACCACGGCTGTAAATCGCTGTAACTATAACTATTCTGCTCCTATACCTTTCAATTGCTTTCAGTACATGTACTGCAGTACCTGAATTTTTAATACAGAATAAAAAGGCTATATTTTAAAATTCACGATACAAATACCCAGTCGATTTTTCCTGTAAATTTATGTTGAAAATAAATTACATGTAAAGTGATTCACAAAAGCGTTCAATATATTTAGGAGTGATACATCGATAAATAGTGTTGCTTACAAAAGAATATATACGTATACGTTTCCGTATAGTTGATATACCAAAAGTTTTTCCAAAGAAATTAAAAAAAAATCATGTTAGAAGCAAAGTTTTATTTTGTTATTGTTTATACAGGATATACCCTATACTTACATAGTGGTTGCTCAGTTATGATTATTCCCGTATCAAAGGGCTTTTTAAAGATTTTTTACAGCGTAGCCAATACAGACAAAAATTAATTTAAGAATCAGGCGGCTCCGAAAAAATTCAAAAAAATGACCAAATATCGATGGCCTAGCGTACAAATGTGCTGTGCCGGATGGCCTAGCGTATAAATGTGCCAAGTACCAGTAACGGTTACGGTACTTGGCTTAGCATTTGTACGCTAGACCATCGATATGCCAGTCTACCAGATATGAGTGTCAACCATAGCAATAAGTTCTAATTTAAAAAAAAATTATATATTTAAATATAAGCGAAAATTTTTGCGAATAGGTACATTCAAAAGTTTTATAATCTTAAATTAAAACAAATGTGATGGTATATTTTAGTTTTAAAAGATTTTAAATTTCACAAAAATTTAAAAAATCTCTAGCGCCGCAGGCGATTTTTTTTTATATAAAGATTTTGATTTTTTATTCTTTTGGGTTGGCAACAGAAAAAAGCCTATCGCTTGACGTTTTCCGTGCAAATGCCAGTCGCTTTAAAGTTTAAATTTCTACAAAATTTTGTGTTTGGGTTATTTTTTACTGTGTTAAAATTGTGGCTTGGTTACTTGCAATGAAAAAGAGATGACTATAAAATATATCAAAATAATATTTGTTCTTAGAATTTGAAAAAAGTCCAAAACTGTAATGCCAACTCTAACCAAAAATCCCTAAATCAGTCAACAATTTAAATGCAAGTTTTTTAAAATTTTACATCAAAATAGAAAAAAAAATCATAAAGCACTCGTTTCATAACACGTTTTTAGCGCACTAGTACTTTAAAAAACTCGCCGCAGGCGGCTCGTTTTCTAAACTTGTACTCGTTGCACTAAAAACGTATGTTATGGAACTATTACTTTAATATACCGTGATATAGGTACTATTTTGATATTATAATATGCACCTAAAATTGGGCCCTGTTATGCAAGAAGCAACCAACCCACAATATGTGAATTAGTAGTAAAATAGCTTTGAATTATTTTCTTAAATATGCAACTTTTGATTAATTTTTTCAAAACTATAACTTAACTATTTAATACTTTAATTATAATGCAGTATTATTATTGTAGAATGTAGTATGGAAGTTTCTACATCAGTATACAACATTATCTCGTTTTTTTTTTTATTTATGGGTTATTTGCTTTTTGTATAACAGAACCCGATTATGAGCCACATTTCTGAATCACCCTGTATCTTGGTATCAAAATTCCTGCATCGTTATATTTTAGCACAAGAACCTAATAAATATGCTTTACGGCAGATGTCAACGGTTTTAAGCTTTCAACCTTTTGTAGCTTTATTTTTCGATGGAAACTATAAAATGATAATGGATTTTTTGGGCAAAAAAGCTCTTAAGGAAGAAAATTTTAAAATGGTAAAAGTTTTATTTTATAAAGAAAAATAGGGAAAACAAGTTTTCAAAGGCGCAAAAACTTAGAGTCTAAAGTATCTATCAAATTTAATTTAACATTAAAAATATAAAAGGATTTATAATCAGTTTGGTCTTAAAAATAAATGGAGTTTGAATCGTATTGAATTTTTCTTTATAAGTTGTCTAGTATAACTAGGGACACTAGATCGCTTGTTACTTTTTCTAGGGTCCGCCTATAATTTAAGTGATTCTTTTGAAGGAGGAGAGTCAGGCTAGGCATCACTTTTGCGTTTGAATCCTAATTAATTTTTCTTTATAAAATATTTTCTAATAACCCATTAATATGTTTAACTGGAGGCTTAAAACATATTAATGTTATCACGGTTTTACTTTACTTGTACAGTAGAACGTTTTATTCGTTTCATTTTTAAAACCTAAAAATAAAATTTTAAATATATCTTTGGGGCTGAAATAATTATGTCACTGCTATTTAAACAGTTTTTGAAAATATAACACAAACAAGAAATTAAAAAATTAATTTTATTATTTTTTTCTTGACTAGCGTAAAAAAATGCATCGTTTTCATTTGAAAAATGGGCCATTTTAACTTGTCCATTCATTTATTCTTCACTTTTATATTCATTTATTTATTTATTTTTTAGATTAAAAAATTTCCCAACTTTGGACAAAAAAGCGTTACCCCTGGCGGAAAGTTTTAATGACTAAAAAAAATCCTTACCTCTGAAAAAAGCTTTACCCCCTAGCGAAAAATTTAGTTGACTAGGAGTTCTCGCCAAGTTCCTCGCCTCTTCGAGTTTTCCAATGATACTACAAATTTTCCAACTGTACCACTCCATTTTCCCAACTACTAAATTTGATGAGAAAAAAAAACAGCTTATCGCTTCTACAAATTTCCCGACTACCCCACTGTAGGGTTTCCAAGCCCAACTGGGGACGATCATCAACTCCATAATTTTCCTATCTGGTCAGCAGATTTTCCCAACCCGAGCGTGGTTGGGGTTTCCCTCCTACCCCCACTACGGAGCACCCCTGCATTTATTTATTCATTCATCCCATTAGTGATGTAAATAAATTTTAATTTTAATTCTTGAGATTTTGCAAAAATATGTCTGCCATCGCTTAAAAATCACAGCGATGAAGCAAGAGAAAATAAGTGGCCACTTTCTTTGACAATAAAATCTTTTTTTAAATAAATATTTTATTAATTATCACTTAAAATTATAAGATGAGCACTTGAATTACTAGTAGCTAAATTTTAAGTCAAGTAGTTACATGTCAAGTATGTCAAGTAGGTATGCGTACTTAAAAAATCATAACCTATACACGGTGTTTGCAGTCTTATGACTAAAGAAGATGATTCTACACCAAAACAACCTGAAAAACCACTTATTAAACTAAAAACCACTACTTATAGGAATATAGGTCCGAAAAAGAAACCTAAGGGAGTTACGACCCTTTAAAATTGTAATAAACATAGGGTTTTTAATTAATAACTCCGGTACCCTTTGAGATAGAGAGACGAGCTTTTGAATGTAAACTAACCTTAATAAGGCTCACCTTCGAATGTTAGTTTTATGTACATATTTTAACCAGGGGCTTGCGAAACGGGGGGGGGGGGGGTTCAGTTTTTTACCCCATTTTTTCTGTGTTTTCTGTGATTTTATACTTTTATTATTGGAACATGATTCCTCAGGTGAAAATAAATAAAAAAGATTTCGATAAAAATTCATTTCACCCAAAATTTCAATGATGTCGGGTAATTCGACACCAACTGTAGAAAAAAGTTTCTATACATGTAGGAACAAAAATTGGTCTCTTTAAACTGCTATGGCTCTTTAAAAATGGTGCATTTTTAGGAGTCCATAACTCCCTTAGGATTGATTTTTGGAACTTCCTGCAAATGAGGTTTTTTTCTTAGTTTTTACGTACATTCGCCCAGCTTAATTAAAATTTTGATTTTCATTTTTTTTTTTTCGAAAACGGTTAATCCTACAGTTGTAGAATATTCTGCAACACTGATTTTTATTAAGCAAGAATTACTAAAAAAATCATATTCATACTTTGATCAGTTGAACTTTGGAGAATTTAATATTAGTTTTTAAAAAGCTACAGAAATTAAAAGGAATTAAACTATACTACACAGGTCTGCAAACAAAATATTTTTCCCGGACCCAGATACCTCACTCGATGGGTTTGAAGGATTTTGGGGTTCTCAATCTAAAATACTCCATCGCGTTAGTTTTTAGTGTATGTATGGTTGAATCATTAAACACTACTAGAAAAAGTTAATAATAGCAAATTTTTAACTAAGTAAAGTTTATGTCAAAATTAAAATTCTTAGATAAGAATATGTTATAATTAAAATTTAAATTATAATTCCATTATATAAAATTATATAAAATCCCGCTAATCCATTAATAAATTTAGAAGATTATTTTTTTAATATATTACGAATTTTCAGGTATTTTGGTACGCTTACAGAGAGTGCATCTCGCATTTGTAATATCGATGGTCTATTTCTAATATGGCGTATCCTAAAAAATTAAAAAAAATGGGTTTTTCGCGCCATTATTTATTTATTTATTTTTTATTTATTTATGTAGATAGGCACATTTTAATTTCTTTACAAGTTTTTGTTTATGAACTGCCTAAGTATAACTTGTGTGCATATTCATAAACAAATAAAATTTTCAATTTTACATAAAATATTATGGTAGTAGTGTGTCAGCAGTAGAGAAAGAGTGAAAGAGAGAGAGAGAGAGAGAAAGAAAAACGTAACGAAGTAAAACAAAAGTGATCATAAACCAACTTAGACCAACTTAAACTAACTTATGAACCTAATGGTGCAAAAAATCTATATTTGAAATTTTGTGGGATATTAGAATTAGACCATCGATATATCGATATACAAAACTTATAGAGAATTTTCTCATAACCACTTTTATCCTCCGATAAATAATTTGCTAAAAATAAAAAAAAATCAACCCTAACATGGACATTCTTGAATATTTATAACTCGATTGTTATTAATATATTAAAAAAAAATATTCAAACAAAAATTGTTGGAAATTTCTTCTTTAACAAAATTGTTTATACGCATTTTTATCGTTAAATGTATATTTAACGAGATAACCGCACTCACCCCTAAAATTCAAGATAGGGGACACCCCTTACTCAAATCACCCGGTGAAAAACTAACAGGAGTGTTCTGTTACCATCCAGTACTACCCTTTAAAATATCAGCCCGTGTACATTTATTATAATTTCAACATAGGAATTTTTCGTTATTTGACTGGATTATCAATTTACTGATAATTTCATACACACACAAACTAAACAATCTTATTTAAACAGAACAACGCGGTTATAACTGCTATTAGTGAGGTTACTGGCAGCTAAAATAGTTAAATAAGCATTTTTAAAACTTTCTAAAACTATTTTTGTATATAATTTATAGGTATAATAATAGTTATTTATGGTACTAGTGGGTAAAGTAATTTGGCTGACGCCTCGCAGGTTAATTTTCTTATGGGCAATATCGGTTTACCCATGAGTGCCATACAAGGTTTTATCCAATAAATAGCTTAGGAATTCATATTTTTATTAAAAATTTTAATGGCATTTACAAGAAAATAATTTGACAAGTGACAGTTGAGTGGGTAAAATAAATAATTATCCATTCAATAAAGTAAAAGCCACGCGGGGGTTATTATTGAGTTTATCTATTTAAAATAAAGCTGGTAATTGTCTTATTATCTGTATGTATTGGATAAATTATTTTATTTGATTGTATCCAAAAGCGCCACTTTTTGTGTTTTAAACCTGTATAAAAAGGCTAATTTTTCGGCCTAGGCCGCAAGAGTAAAATAGTCGACGTTGATTGGTTGATTTATATTAAAACTGTTGCCATTTTAATTCTAACCTTAAAAAATACAAATGTATTTATTAATATATTATAGTCAAATAAAAAATAATGTATGATACACGGAAGAAAACTGTTTTTAAACTGTACCCTTCGTCCTTGTATCATAAATTACTATTTTTTTAAACTAGACATTTAAATCGCTTAATATCAGCGAAGATAACACACATTTTACAAAGAATAGCCTCTACGTTCGTATATAACATAACAAAAGCCTAGAAAAATGTGTGTTGTGTGTGTAAAGGATTTTTTATTGTGTTTTTATTGTAATTAATAAGGTAATAACAATAATTATGAATAGTAATATATTCACATTTATTTATCAATAAGTTTTAGATATTAAATTCTGTTGTAAAAGAGAAATACCCACCAGAATTATGTACAGTAGACGATTCCCATTATAGGAATCGTAATATAATTGGATATAAAGAAACACGTACGTGGTCAAATATACTGTTAGAATTGCTTCATTAAAACATGAAAAAATAATCAAAGATTTTTTTCTACGGTTTCAAGAATTGAGTCCCTGGCGGGATTATTTGGATCAGTAACTTAAAAAATTTACTGCCCTCTACTATGGTGGGGAGAAAAAGCTAGTACACGTACGCATTTTACTTATATCATACTTAATTTCAGATTCAGATATATAACATCTTATAATTTACAAAATAGTAAAAAAAAGACTAAAATAGCCCTATTTTATGGTGCTTACAATTTTAAAACATAAAAAGAACAAACAAAAATCAGGTTCCCATGGTTGTTTGTACCATGACTTAAAACTCCAAAATACTGGTAGTGAGGTCTGGCCCAAAGCCACCTCGACCGACCTGTGTTAAAAATTTATCGATTGTTAAATCGTTATATCTGAAGTACTTTGTATACATCCGCTTTCCGGGAATTAATTTCTTACTATTCTTGAGTATTACCGGATTCTAAATCTGCTATTAATTATGAATAAAGGAAAAATCAAAGAAATATAACTTATAAAATGTGCGCGTACATTTATCATACAAGATCAAATAAGCCGCTTTGACATTTGTTATTTATTGGTGTCCTTTTAAATAATTGTTTTAATTGAAAACTACTTTTTTTATTAACAAACGTGACTCCATTTCAGTGAATGCCTGTAGCAAATAATACTGCATAAAAACAGTCATTTATCAAGTGAAAAAAGGTAAATTTTCACTGGAAAATAAAGAAAAACCTTTTTTTGCTGCTTGAAACAAGAATACGTGTTCCTATGTGATTTAAAACCGGTCTAATATATGATTGTCCCAGAGAGTTTTTTATTCAAATTTATGATTTAAGCTACAACCAGGGCCGTAGCGAAGGAGATTTGGTGGGGGGGGAGGTCAAAAATTACAACTTTTTTTAGCCTAACAATACAACTTTTTTCCTCGACAAAAAAAAGTTCATGACTTAAAAAAAAAAGGTCCCCTCCTTTCTCAAAACTCAAAACAAAAAGTTCCTGACTAAAAAAAAAAGGTCGCACCCTTTCTCGTTGTTTGGACTCACCCTTTCTCAAAACTCAAAACAAAAAGTTCATGACTAAAAAAAAAAAAAAGGTCGCACCCTTTCTCGTTGTTTAGACTTTTTAACCCATGAAATATGCAAGTTTTATATTTTGAATCCACGAAATATGCAAGTTTTTTGAAAATCCCAACTTTTATATTTTTAGTACAAGAAATTTACCACTTTTTTCCCAAAATTAAAAATGTATTATTTTGTTATGTTTATCCCATGAAAAAATATGCAACTTTTATATTTTTAATCCATGAAATATGCAAAATATTTTATTCTGATGTTTAAAAATCCCAACTTTGATATTTTTAACCCATGAAATATGCAACTTTTTTGATTTCAAGATAGGTGGGGGGAGGCTTTCCCCTCCCCCCCATTTCCCCCACAGCTCTTGCCCTGGCTACAACGGATATTATCCTTATAAGGATAAGAAAAGTTACACCCTTTCTTTTTTTTTACATAGTTACAGAACAAAAATTGTAATAAATGGTAAGTAGTGGCGCCGGACTCGTGGACCGAATTTTTTTTATTGCTAATATTTTTTTTATTGACTTTTTAGTAACAGTTAATAATACGGTATATATTTATAATTTTTTATGAAAAGGAAGAATTCAAAAATTTTTAAATCAAACTGTCTGCTACCCATTTATATAAATGTATATTAAGGAGCATATATTTTGAAAATTAAAAAACGTGCTTTAAAACCTAGGTAACAATTTTTCTAAATATAAAAATTGTATTTTTTTCATAAAAAGTAAAATATTAAAATACAATTCAGAAAAAAATAAGTTTTTTAACATAATAATTAGATTTTATTTTCCCTGCAACTATACAGGGTTATTCAGAAATAAGTTCGAGAAATTTAAGAGGTGAATTTATGTCAAAAAATATGAAAAAAAGTTCATATAATTGTTCCGGAAATGATTCCTATGGGAGGTACATGACGGCACATCAAGACAATCACGGCATCACATTCTTATGTATTCTGCTTGTTATGCGAGCCTGTGGATGTTCCCTTAGCGAATAAAAAAAATACAAAATGTTGCTAATGATTGAGTTTTTGTTGTGTGACATATACATTCCAAATTTGAAACTTTTATCTCATTCCATTTAAAAGTTACGGGGTATGTACCATTAAAAAGAATAACCCTGTATATCCGAGATCCTTCAGCAGCCGAAACACCGGGCACAACCCCCTCTGCGAGTTGTTGGCCTATAGATCACGGTTCACCTGGGCGATTTTAAATAAAAATTTCGTGGAACCCTACATTTTTTTGACTAAAACATACCTGATGACATAAGAAATCAATTTCCATTTGAAAGAAAATCGTAAAAGATACAATTTTTTAGAAAGATAAAAAAACGTTTTTTTGAGTAATAGGGTTTTTCAAAATATCCCGATTTTCGAAATCGAAAACGCTCTCCAGGTCAAAAGTTGCTCCTTAGTAAAAAACGGTGGCCACTCAAAAATAAGCCAAATCGATTATTGTTTAGAGGTAGCTCAAAGCACTCAAACTTTGAAAAATATCGGTACCTGTTTTTCGGATAAAAAGTTATTGTATATAAAATTAAGGAAATTTTGGAGGGTTTCTTTGATAATATTTAGAAACAATACTAATTGTGAGAAACTAACAAAATTATTAAGTTAAAACATAAAAAAATGCTAATTATTTGAAGATTTCGCGATTTTTTTTTTAAATAGGGCATATTTAAAAGGACATAACTTCCTTAGGAATGATTTTTTGACCAAGGTGCATATAAATTTTTTCTATGTTTTTAATGTTAAATAACCACCCATTACTAAAATATTTGTTTTTGACTTTATATTTTTTTATTATTTTTATTTTTGGTTCTTCATGCGTAAAAATTTACCTTTAAATGCATTTATCTTTAAAACGGTTAAACCTGCGATGTTAAACCACAGAAACTTTTTTGTTTATTTACATAAAAAAGTATATTCCAACCAAATAAAATAAAAAAAGTACACCGAAAAAAGTTTTAGGCAAAAAACAGAAAATCCACCCGGTTTCGAATCGAAATTAATTTTTTTTTACTCAACTTGCGGAAAAGAATTATGTCTTCTGTATAGTCATGTAGGTTATGTATATATGCTTATATACTAATATATAATTTTGCAGATTTTTTATTTAAAACTATTTTTTATGCACTTTTAAAAAAAATAAAATTTTCGCGAAATTTTCAAATAATTGCCGATTTTTTCATGTTCTAACTTAAGGGGAGGGGGGATATAATTTTTTTAGTTCTTACATTTAGTATTGTTTCTAAATAATACCAAAGAAATCCTCCAAAATTTCCTCAATTTTTATCGGTATCAGTTTTTATTCGAAAAACAGGTACCGATTTTTTTTTAAGTTTGAGTGCTTTGAGCTACCTCTAAACATTAATCCATTTGGCTCATTTCTGGGTGGGCACTATTTTTTTCTAAGGAGCAACTTTTAAGCCAGAGAGCGTTTTTGATTTTGAAAATCGCGACTTATTTTACACACCCTATAACTCAAAAAAACGTTTTTTATCTGTCTAAAAAAGTGTATCTTTTACGATTTTCTTTCAAATGGGAATTGATTTCTTATGTCATCAGGTATGTTTTAGTCCAAAAAATGTAGGGGTCCACGAAATTTTTATTTAAAATCGCCCAGGTGAACCGTGAGATCAAGACTTCGAGAAAATCTACAAATACTCAAACAATATTAACCCTGCTAAATCAACCGTGACACTGGTTTCACACTAGTAAACGAAACCAAATCAACCATATAGGAATCGGTGGTCTAGAAACAGCAGATCGATAATTAATTTAAATTGTATTCTACCAGATATTTTAAAGCTAAAAGCATTTTAAAATCGATGTATAAATAATGTTTAATTATTATAATTGAAGAGTGCAAATTTCATAAGGGCTTAAACGCCATTTTTTGCGATATGCTGTTTTTACATGAAATCGGTAGTATCACTGAGTCGTAATGACTCATATTTGCAGAGCCGGACTGTCGGACTTTCGAACAGAGACCCAAGGGCCGGTGCCTCATGGTGGGCCAGAGAACCGCCAAGTCAATGTATCATGTATCATCATATATCATGGTCCAAGATTCAAAACAGAGCACCTACGACCATAAAAGGACGGGCCAGTCCGGCCCTGCATAGTTGTCCTAAAATGTCAAAATAACGGCAATATTGCAGCTGGAAATGATAAAATAGAGTGACCCTCGGAGTGACCTAAAATTTTTTTATACTGTTCACAACGCCTGCGCTAGATCTATTCTATAGAATATATATATTATACGCATAGAGATGGAAAGAGAACCATTAGTCAAGCCTGCGCAAGATTATTTTGTGACAGAACGGGGCAGCGAAATGACGTAACGCAATATATCTGACCTTGCGCAGTACGCATCTCTATCAGCTGTGAAATGCTGTCGGTCGTAAAACAATTCATCACCCCAGTATTCGTTTGTCTTATCTCCAAAAATCCCCCAGTAAAAATCTTAAAATGTCCAAAAATAGAGATATGGCAAACCAATACTGGGGTGACGAATTATTAGTGGTTTGTTTAAACTGTCAGATCGTCGTTTGTTTCTGTTCATTTTTCGACTTCTACTGTGTTTTAATTGTTTTTTTTTTGCTGCATTTGTTTATAACTTTAAACCTAACCTGTATTGTTGCTTTATGAAGAGCAAAGGGTCAATCCCTGGTGTACTCAAAGTAGGTGTACAAAATCCCGAAACTCAAACACACCTCGATAAATTCTTATAAAATAATTAAAAAAAAACTATTTCGACGTTTCTTCGTAGATAATTATTGTTTTTTGTTGAATTTTTTACAATTTTTATTTGACACACAAAACTAAGGTTAAAAAATATTCGTCAAAAACAACAATAGTAGTGCGCATGTGCAAGTTTATCTCAGATGCGCTAGGCACATTTATCACAGTATTCCGAAACGGCTTTGGAGGTCTTTCCTTGTCTATGATTATACAGTACTCTCGAATTTTCCAAAAATTTCAAAAATCTTCCTAGAAAAAAAATTCTTGCATAAAAAATCTATTTCATGAAAAAATAAGAAATGTTTCTTTTTTTTGTCTGTCTGTCTGTCGTGATTTTTGTGGACACGATAACTCAAGAACGAATAATGCGATCGACTCAAAATTTTCAGGAAAAATCAAAGTGTATGAGGGAAAAACCCCTACTGTTTTTGAAAGTAAACCCCCCAAAAACTTCGATTAACGTAACTTTTTCAGGAAAAATTACTTTTATTATAAGGATCAATTTTACCAATTTTAAAAGTAATCCCGTCAAAAACAAAAAATGGGGGGTTAAACTTTTTTTTTAAATAAAATAATTTCAAATTTTGTTTTTCAAAAAAAGATCATTTTTTTATTTTTCAAATTTTTTTCGTTTTTTTAAAAAAGAAAATAAAAAAAAAATATTGAAACATTTTTTTTTTTTTTTGGAAAATGCATTATACCATTTACTGTGAATAGTATATAATGGAATGCATAGAATTACATATCTTCACGGCTTGTTTTAACTCCAATATATTTGGGCTGAATAAACGTAAACTGCATGTAAGCGCATCGCGCCTCCTTTAGATAACGTTCTAGAACTTTAAGTATGGTTCAAGATTATAAATCCTATTAGGTAGCTGCATAAGGTGACGTTTGTAATTAAAATTTAACATACACATTAACTAAATTATGTCCTAGATTCATCATATTTTTTTCCTAAAATCCTAAGAAAAAAAATCGAACCTCTACTGATGTTTTTCACGCAATTCTTTTTTAAATAAAATTCTATAAAAAATTGAAATGTATTTAAATAAAATGGGACTGTTCGATATGTAGCAAACTGTTTGAACCTGTTGTAATTGGAGTTGATCAAAGAAGAGCAAATATTTGTTAAAATGTTAAGGCGAGGGTTTAGTATGCTGCTTTGGGGTGATACCATAGTTACGGGTGTGACACTAAACCCGACTAAACCACCATTTTTGTTCGTAGTTAAATTACATAATAGTATATTAAAGTGCAAGTTTCATAACACCATTTTTAGCGCACGTGTACAAGTTTAAAAAACGAGCCGCATGTTGCAAGTTTTCTAAAGTACTAAAGTTAATTTACATAATAGTTAAATAAAGTATAAGTTTCATAACACCCGTTTTTAGCGCACGTGTACAAGCTTAGAAAACGAGCCGCATGCGGCGAGTTTTCTAAAGTACTACACCCGACTAAACCACAATTTTTTGTTCAAAGTTAAATTACATAATAGTATATTAAAGTACCAGTTTCATAACACCCGTTTTTAGCGCTCGTGTATAAGTTTAGAAAACGAGCCCCATACGGCGAGTTTTCTAAAGTAGTAGTGGGATAAAAACGTGTTATAAAACAAGTGTTTTATACTACTTTTTCTATTTTGACCTACTATTTAAAAAACGGACATTAAAATTTTCGCTATATTTGAAACACAATATATTTTATAGTCAGCTCTTAACTTTTTTACTGCAAGTAACCAGGCCCCAACCGTAACACGGTAATACATATTAACCTTATCAGGACGAAGCTCGCGTATGGGCGTCAATGTCGCATATATGCGACAGGGACTCAACTTGGCCAGCTACTTACTGTCGTTGATTCGCGACGTAAAGTTTATTGGGCTACCTCTGAGGGCCTAGTGTCGGTTCCGGTGCGGGCCGGCGAATGTCGCGTATGCGCAACAGAGGTTAGTTCCCATTACTGTAGCGTATTTGCGACATAAGCCCATAGAACCGCGGACAGGCTATAAAAATTATTCAGGCGGTACAAACATGCCGCGCGAAAAAAAAAATTCTGTCCGAAAAAGGTGTAATTTTCACCTTCTAAAATTATAGTAAATACCTGGACCATTTTTTATTATTTATAAAAATAAAAAAATTATTAACTAAGAAAATTAAACATCCAAAGCGGTGTTGACATTTGAAAAGAAAACGTTCCATAAGTAAAATAAAAGAATCGATATTTAAAAACCCTAATATTATACCTAATAAAAACTAAATTTATTTTTTTTGTGGAGCTGAGGGGTATGTAAGTTTTCTTGGAATCACCCTTGGCCCTCCTCCTCTTGACTCAATTAAGCATAAATCACGATTCAATTCGTTAAACACGAGGGGTAAATATGTACAGTTACGTGACATGGCTCCACTTTGAGGAATTAGTTAATTACCTAAGTAGAATAATAAGGTAGATTAAGGAAATATGGGTCAAGGGGTGATATGTTCTAACAGATGATTGGGATAGTTCATTCCTAAATTAGGAATCATAATGCACAAAGTTTTTATCAAAAATACTATATACAATATTTTTAGTTTAAAACTAACATTATATGGTGAATGTGTCAGTAATGGAGACTGCGTTAGTAATGGACACTTTTAATTTAAAAAAATCGATAACTTTTTTAAAATCGTCTATAAATCCCGTTTTGCGTAGTTAAAATGTAGTTTAGTTCACTTCAATACTTCTAGTGTTGTAACTCAGCTAACTTCAGAGATAAGTGAAACAAAATATTTTCAAAATGGTTGTCATGAAACTGGTGTTTTGAAGTTCTAGTTGTTTTAAGACTGATGTTTTAAAATGAAAGTGAATTTTTGAATTTAAAAAGTGCGATAAAAGTTTTTAAGTTACACTTTAAGGCGAGAAAGAATACATGTAGATAATTAAAGTAATAAAAATATATATTACTAGCCGAATACCCGTGCGTTGCACAGGGATTAATATTGACATTTATTACCACCTTGGGGGTCGAATATGGAAAATTCCTGAAACATGTATCTTTTCGATTTCAATAAAGAATATTTTTGTCAAATATTAAGATTCTAGATTAACAGGTTTTGAGATACGCACACTTTTCAAAAAAGGGTTATATTTACAAAATTTACCACTTACGACTTAAATATCACGATTTTTACCACCTTGGTCGAATATCGGAAAATCCTGAAAGACCTATTCGATTTCGAAAAAGAACATTTTTGCCCAATATGACGATTCTAGATTAAGGAGCCTCTGATATACGCACACTTTTTAAAAAACCTTTCAACCCCCGTTTCACCCCTTTAAGGGTTGAATTTCGAAAAATCCTTTCTTAGTGGGTGCTTACATCAAAAAGAAATAAACTTTCCAAATTTTAAGTTTCTAGGTCCAGTGGTTTGGGCTGAAGTGGGTTAGCATTGTATATAATAGATAAAGTTTTTAATTAAAAGACCATTACTTACTCACACATTTTGTTAAATGTGTCAGACCAAGGTTTTTTAGTAATAGTCACCAATATTACAGGGTTAAAATTAAAATAAAACCAGATATTATGTTTTACCTTAGAAAAGATATAATTTGCAACAAAAAAAAATCGAAGGCAAAAGATGCTAGGTGGCACTATAGCGTTCCTGAAATGACCAAATATCTTTAAAAATTAAATATTTACAATAAATAAATAAAATATGGTCATTACTTAAGCAAAATGGGCCCTTTACCCATACAAACATGTCTATTACTAACACATATGACATAATTATGTAAAAAAATAAATGTCAAAGTCGGTTTTTAAAATAAAATTTTTACATTTACATAATATGAATGTATATAAAATAGGTTTTTAGTTAAAATTTTAAAATTTAAAATTAATTTATGAAATACTAAAATACATGCGGTCAAAGGTAAAATATTTTCTTGGGTGTCCATTACTGGCACATTCACCCTGCATTAAATCCAAATATTATTTAAAGAACTTTTAGGATCTAATATCTACTTTTTTGAAGAAAAAAAGAAATCATTCGATATTTATTGATATCATTATTAAGGCAAAATGGCTCTAAATAATAATATTATAATGTTATAACAATATATAATAATAATAATATATCTTAGATACGTTTTACCCTGTAGTATATTAGTATAGAGATTTTCTTGCGAATAGGGTTAATAAAACCAATCGAGTTTTTTTTTTAACTTTTAGTAACGTTTCGGAGGACTTTTTCTCTGTCTTCTAACCTATTAATAAATAAAAATATATAAGCACACCTTTTAGGCATTTTATACAATTATGGACATTTGATACGAACTATGTCAAAGCAAAATGACAAATTGTAAGCACTTACTACTGTTAAATTCAACTTGACTGGATCTCAAACATATCTAAACAGCAGCCTAATGACATCCAAAATTAGGAAATTATTAATCAAAAAATAATAATAATTTACAACAATTTTCATACGAGTTGTCAGCAAAAACAATTCCTCTTCTTTTTCTTTTTCTTCTTCTTCTTACACTTTTCTACGCACTTTACATTTAGCTATAAAATATCCCTTACTATAGCTAAATGTAAAGTGCGTAGGAAAGTGTAAGAAGAAGAGGAATTGTTTTTGCTGTCAACTCGTATAAAAATTGTTGTAAATTATGATATTATTGTTGTAATTTTTTGATTAATGATGTCCCGCACAGAATGTTGTATGTCATTAGCCTGTTGTTTAGATATGTTTGACATCCAGTCAAGTTAAATTTAACAGTAGTAAGTACCTACATTTTTTTATTTTGTCTTTGACGTATAGTTCGTATCAAATGCAAATAATTGTATAAAATGCCTAAAAGGTGTGCTTATATATTTTTATTTGTTTATAGGTCCGAAGACGAAGAAAAAGTCCTCCGTAACGTTACTAAATATTAAAAAAACTCTTGATTGAATTGAATTGAAATTTAATTTATTAACCTATTCCCAAGAAAATCTCTATACTAATATTAATATAGTTATATTTTAATGAGTATAAAACTAAATAATATAATTATTTTTTTTTGTTACAGGTAAGACCCATTCGGTACTTTTATTACTGGTAAGCTAAAAGTATAATGCAAAAAAAATTGTTTGTCAAATGTGACCCTATAATGGGGCTTGTCATAGATGGGTTCTAGACGCACAAATTGAGAAATTACGACTCAAGTGTTTCCGAAAATTGTGCTAAGTAAATAAGACTGCAGGGCGATATTTTGTTTTACTTATAAGAATTCCAATACTATAATTCAAAATTAGAAAATTCCAATAATAAAATAACAAACCTTAAGTTTTGAAAAATAAAACTCAATAAAAATAAATAAGAAAATGGCACATATCGTCTTGTTGCTTTTTTAACCTCGTATATACAAAAAATCAATTTTCGGTTCCTTGGACTAATGTATCATTAGGTACATTATGTTATCAGTAGAGCTCGGTTACCGTCACGGTAATACCGTGGGATCGCGAAAATTAGAATTTAAAAAAACACATTTTATAAGTAAATAGACACCTTAAACTATATTTTATTAAATGGTCACGCTGTTATTGCATAGTAAGCCACTTGGAACAAAAAAATTGACAATAAATTTCAAAATATTTTTTTTCAAATAAATATTTTTTCGAGAAAATAAACATTCTTTAAAGAAAAATTGAATAAAAACAATTTTTTTTCTTTTTCTCAAACTCATGTTCTAAGTGTTATTAGTATAAGTCAGAATTTTTTTTTACCTGCATGAGGTCAAGCACATACGAATTTTAAGGCACCCTACAGTGGCCATTAGCGGCCAAAAGTCTATATCTTCTGTAATTGTTTATATAAATTAGTACATTTTTGGCAAAATTATCAGCATACTATAGGGCTCTTTGTGACGTATTGTTAAGATCCTAGCACTTCCGGTTATACCGGAAGTATGAGATTTTTTTGATGATTTTTATTCTAATTTAATGAATTTTAGAATATATTATCAGAGTAATATATGCAATTTTTTAACATAATTTAAAGTTTTCAGAACTTCCGGTTATTCCGGAAATACGTATCTTTGTTTTTATTACTATTATAGTTGAATTGAGGAAAAAATAATAAATATATTAAAATTGTCTTCATATAATGTTTCTGACTGATGAACATGTTTATATTATTGTCATTATTATTTTTATTTTGTTTTAGCGTTTTGTGTTACGTAATTTTTAAAAGATCCTGTAGCAATTAAATATGTTTTTAACTTATTTAATTCATTTGATGCTATGGAAAACCAAGTTAAAGTTCTTCAATCCTTATAAAAATAAAATTGTGGGTTGGTTCCTTTTTGCATAACTGTTGTTGAACATTTTAAAATTGTATATTAGTACATAATAATTAATATCTGTCAAATAAGTCTAAGAATTAATTAATTTTAACGATACCAAGCCTTCCAAATCACTATAAATATATTAAGTTTACAGATAATTTAACAAGGACAGAAATTTTTAATTTTAAACAAAATTATAAAAATATTAATTTATTATTCCATCAGTCTATTTTCTAATCATCGTACAGAGTGATATTGGTAGACTGACAGTTTCGGGCTGCTGGCCCTCTTCAGTACCAAGAGTCAACTCTGCACGCTGATTAAGAAAACGTTTTTAGTCTTTACTCGCAAAATGAATATAGCCATTAGATTGATTGTCTACATCTAGAAATAGATGGCGCACAAGTTTACATCAATCTAATGGCTATATTCCTTTTGCGAGTAAAGTCTGAAAACGTTTTCTTAATCAGCGTGCAGAGTTGACTCTTGGTACTGAAGAGGGCCAGCAGCCCGAAACTGTCAGTCTACCAATATCACTCTGTACGATGATTAGAAAATAGATTGATGGAATAATAAATTAATATTTTTATAATTTTGTTTAAAATTAAAAATTTCTGTCCTTACTAATTTTACGTCTAACCACCCGTTAGTGGTACTATGTGCTTGAGACACACAAGTCTTCAACTTGCTACCATTCAAAGTCTCCAGATTAGGAGAGGTATGAGTAGTTGTCTACATCTAGAAATAGATGGCGCACAAGTACATCAATCTAATGGCTATATTCCTTTTGCGAGTAAAGTCTAAAAACGTTTTCTTAATCAGCGTGCAAAGTTGACTCTTGGTACTGAAGAGGGCCAGCAGCCCGAAACTGTCAGTCTACCAATATACCTCTGTACGATGATTAGAAAATTGATTGATGGAATAATAGATAATTTAACGTTTATTTTTCATAAAAAGGCACATAATTTTTTCCTAGCTAACTCTAGCTAACTTCGATTATTTATGTGTTATTAATAACTATCAAACCTAAATTACTATATGTATGTGGTACGAGTGGGTGCGAGCGGATTGTGCTTAAAATTAATAAGAAGTGCGATTTTTTAAGGGTAAACAAAGAAAATCGCATATGTGCGACATGACAGGTTTTACCACTAGTTCCTTCAAAGTTATCAATATTTTTAATTTTTTATAAAGACGAGGCATAATTCTATTAGTTGCTTTAAAAATATTTTTTATAATAAGTCTTTGTCTCTTTTTAGGGGTCATTAAATTTAGTATAATTTTGAGATCAGAGCATCATAATAAATTTCCCTATTTCATTGTTGCATTTGCAAAAATTATAGACGTGATTAAAAAATTTAAGACTATATTTAATACATTAAATTATTGAATTGAAAGTTTTTGCCCGATTTGTATATTTAGCTTTTTGATTTTTGGGGAATAGGGCTTTGGATCTGACTAAAATTGTTATCTAATTTGCTGTGACGTTTCGACGATGGATTTTCGTCATTTTCGAACCTTTATTGGAAATAAAAAAGTATATATAAGTATAAAAAAAATACAATTGTTTAAACATTTAACTTAACCTTAAAATAAATAATAATAAAATACAGAGAAGAACTTACAGAGAATTAAAGCCAAAGATTAGTCATTGTCACTAACAGTAAACACTCACATAAACAAAACATTATTTAAACAAATAAATAACAGTTAAAAAATAAAATCAAGACAGTGTACTTTATTTTTTAACTGTTATTTATTTGTTTAAATAATGTTTTGTTTATGTGAGTGTTTACTGCTAGTGACAATGACTAATCGTTGGCTTTAATTCTCTGTAAGTTCTTCTCTGTATTTTATTATTATTTATTTTAAGGTTAAGTTAAATGTTTAAACAATTGTATTTTTTTATACTTATATATACTTTTTTATTTCCAATAAAGGTTCGAAAACGACGAAAATCCATCGTCGAAACGTCACAGCAAATTAGATAACAATTTTAGTCAGATCCAAAGCCCTATTCCCCAAAAATCAAAAAGCATTAAATTATTGTTAAATAAAATATAAAATTAAATATGGAAAATTTGAAACATTAAAACCTTTATATTTCCTTACTTTTGGCCGCTAATTATCACTGTGCACCGTTTCAAAAGGTTCGCAAAAAAGAAAATAAAAAAAAGAACTTTAGGGCCATAGGGATTTTTTTTTTTAAATTCGATTATTATTATTTTTTTGTTAATTTTTGGATATATTTTGAAAGTTTTAAGCTTTGCTGGGGCCGACGCTCTCCGAAATAACCTCCAATATTTAATATAAAAAAACTTTTCTAAAAAGTAAAAAATAAAAAATACTTAAATCGGTTCCAATTTCACTATTCCCTAAATTTATTACTAACAATTGTGTTTTCATTATTTCATTATTGTTTTCTGTGAAATTGACACCGACTTAAGTATTTTTTATTTTTTACTTTTTAGAGACAGAAGTCGGTTCATTTTTTTTGCGAAAAGTTTTTATTTTTTACTTTTCAGAGACAGAACTTGCAGATTTGTAACGTCATCTAAGCTATATTATAATTGTCCTTCCATCTCGGAAAGATAAATTTCTAAAAAATAAAAATCCAACCAACCTTATTTTAAACGAAATACTAAAGAAAATCTTGTTAAACTTTAAGCGTTAAGTAATAATCAAATAACGCGTTATGGTAAAATCACAAAATTTATCATTTTCTCTTGGTATTTTAATATTACAGGTCCAAAGAATCAAGTTTAGCGGCATTTAAAAGATGTTCAGTGTGCCGCAATATTTGAGTGACCCCTTAATCAAGTTATCCGGCTTATCCGAGTTATCCGATATTTCTCAAAAAATTTGGTTGGTAGTAGAACCAAGTTAAGCCGTTTTTAAGTGAAATTGCGTTAAAATTATTAGATTTATCTTAATTATCCGGCTTACCCG
The DNA here is from genome assembly GCA_958510825.1 of Brachypterus glaber. Taxonomy (NCBI): domain Eukaryota; kingdom Metazoa; phylum Arthropoda; class Insecta; order Coleoptera; family Kateretidae; genus Brachypterus; species Brachypterus glaber. The sequence goes on from OY294044.1 coordinate 30,436,467, forward strand.
GCATTATCCGAGCGTCAAATTAAAACGGGACCACCTCATGAATGCCCTCTTTAAGTTGCAAGAAGTTTCATCAAATTCCGTTCATTCGTTCCAAAGCTATACGGGAACAAACATAAAAAAAAATCTGGTCACACGTCGAATTGATAACCTCCTCCTTTTTGGAAGTCGGTTAAAAGGAGCAAAAACATGTATTTTCGTAAATGGGTCCTGCATTTAAGGGTCATGTGATATCTGGAAATGGGGAAGTGTACTCTTATTAAAGTTAAAGTGGAAAGTAGAATTATTATTTATTTATTTTTTATAATGCATTAATCATATACATATAATCAAATCTATTGGGAGAGGTGGTAGATCAGTCGAGAAGACTATGGTCTTGTCACCAAGAGGTCCGAGGTTCTATCCGCGGTCAGAAAACAAATTTTCAAACTTAAATTCCACCGTAACCACCAAGTGCTTTAGAGGACACATAAAGCTGTCGGTTCACCTGGGTTAGTAGGCATCGCTACTAACTACCTAAAACAAGGTAAAGATGAAACAGGCGCCGGAACTACCACTTCAGTGACTCCCCGGAAATAATGTTATAGCTAAATAAAAAATAAATTAAATCTATTTACTTTAGTCGATGTATAAAAAATTGCGATTTTAGGGGCCCCAAAATGGGGGTTCTTACAATTCTATTACGCTGATTTCTTCAGGTTATAGATTTTTCATCTTTAGTGCCTAAATATAAGTACACACAGATAAATATTTTCTTAAATGAAGAATATGGTGATTTGTATATAACGAAGATAATATATTCTTCTTTTATGCATACCATAATCTTATCCTTTCATATTTAAAGAACAATTTTGCTTTAAAGGAGAATATAATCTTTTTGTGTGAATGTCACACATTCTTGATTTAAGAAAAATTTTTTTTTCGGTGTAGGAAAAAAATATTCTTGTTAACAGTAATTCATGTTTTTTTTTGTGGGCTGGTGTAATTAAACATAAACCGGTGCTCACAGTTCTGAAAAAATTAATTCTTTTCAAAGTCCAAGTTTCACTTGCCGGTTTAGATTAAGTAAAGCAACATGTGCCAGTCTAAAAATAAAAACAGAATTCAATAAATGTGAAGTTCTATCCACTAGAAATAAAAATTAATTTAAGTGTAGTTTAAATTTAAAACACAAATTTTAGTTTGAATAAAAATATTTGGTTAATTTAAATTAATGTAGAGATAGCGTTAAACAAACATAAAATGTAGACTACATGTGTAGGTATTGGCAAGCCGTGAAGATACGTATTGTTTTTTATTCTATAGTATACTCTTCCCATTGTTCATCATTTGGTCACGAAATTCCCTATACTTACAAAAAGATCAAACATGTTCTCAATGGCGATTTCTCCAGTTAGATTAGACAGGGATAAAAGTTTTACCCAAAAAGGATAGATCAAAATATGACCTTACCCTCACTTTTTTCCTAAAATTGAGAGTTTTTCAAACTTTCCCTTCTATTTTTTATAACTTTTTGAAATGTTTGCCCCATTTTTAAAAAACAACAGTGTTCTTCCTCTCATAGAACCTATTTTTTTTTCTGGAAACTTCATAGCGATCGGATCTTCCGCTCTTGAGTTATCGAGTACACAAAAATGGGACACATGTACTAATAAAACAGTTTATTTGTGTGGATATGGCCAATTGAATTATTTGGTTGTGACAAATATATTTTATTTCTGTCAAATAAACTATTTTGTTCCCATTAAAAAATCATTTTGAAATTAAAATATTTATTTACATGAACTAAATATTTATTTGACTTTACTCAAAACCAAACCAAAAAAAAATTTAATTGGCCATATCCAAATAAATCCTTTTTATCAGTGTGCGGGTTTTTTAAAAGTTGTTTGGAATTCGATAAAAAACATTTGTATACAAAATATTTAGTCTAGGGTAATTTTCGAGAATTCGATAATTTAAAAACCATCAAATAATACTCTTTAAGATAAAGCTGTGTAGAGTTTACAAAGTAAATACTAGATTTTTCCATGTAAAATTTAAAATTATATTTTATTTGCACATGCATATTTAGCAAACTAATATTAAATTATAATTTAAATTTATTAACGACACTATGAATATTTTTTTATCCGTAGCAAAAACATGAGCCCATAAGTTCCCTTTTTTATGGCAGATTCGTGTTCAGCATCCCAAAATCAATGAACTAGAGGAGTGGGGGAACAGGAATGGTGTCTGAACGAGTGGCTAATATGAATGGCCGCCATTAACCGCATTCTTTACTTTAGGGGGTTCGAATTTTTCACACTAGGGGGTGCGATTTGGTAACTTTATAGGGAATTTTCATCTTAGGATTGGCCAATGTGCTTTCAGAGAACAACTTATCTCTGGTGCTTAAAGCACCATGCTTTATTTACCATAAAAATCCCTATAAAGTTACCAAATCGCAACTCCTAGGGTCAAAAATTTGAACCCCCTAAAGTAAAGAATGCGTTTAATGGCTGACAACGTAGTGTCACTACTTATTTGTATTGAAATCCTGTTCCCCCACTCCTCTAGTTCATTGCCCAAAATACATAAGAATCGGTGGGGCTCAAAAACTATTTAATTACAATTAGTTAATTACAATTCTCATGTTTGCGTGCCTCTGGTAAATGATTTGAGCACTACATCTAAAAATAATAATTACATACCTAATATAGTTATGTACTAGTGTGGAAAGTGACAAACCCCACGAGTGTATAAAATACACTCTCCAACGAGTTATGTACAGTATCTTTCCTACGATCCCGAAAAAATTTAAAGTTTCTTATTTTAAAATTTTCTAATTTTTATTAATTTTTAAGAAAACCAACGCACAAAATAATTATAAAGAGCTTACAAATTTTTATATGTAGGTAAGTCAAATAGGAAATATCATATGATTTTCTTTAGCTTTAGGTTTCTTGGTTTTATATTTAATACAATATATAGCTGTTTAATGGGTTGCCTATTCCTAAATAAATGAAAACTTGAGTTTACTTATTAAATTAGATTTCTGTGGTTATGCTGCCATATAAGACAGTAAAATTGTACTGTTTTACATTTCATAAGAAAAATACTGTGGATTTTGATGTTTTTTATGTAATGTAAGGTAATTAAATAAAAAATTAAGTATTATTTATAAGATTTAGACTGCCTAGACTAGACAGTAATGGTCAAAATAGTAACGTTATAACTATAGTTACTATTTTTGACATGAAAAACAGAAATATTTGGATTAAAACACTTAAAGATATAAAAGGTTGTGATGAAAGGTGGAAAATGGTTTATGAAACAAGGTGAATAAAATTCGTAGAACCTACGAGGTAAATATCTAAATAAAATTAGGCAAACCTCCATACATAAATATCACACGAGTGTGATATAAAAATATCAAACTAGTCCGATATGAGGCATTTTCTAAAGAACAAAAGAGTGTGCTAAATGTCATTTTCATAGAGGATCGTAGGAAAATTATTATTATTATTAGAATTTAATTAATTTAATTTTTGCCTGTCCGCGGTAAATAGATACTTCGATCAGACCAGTGGTTAGAAGAAATCAATCCACATCAATCCAACTCAGTTTCGAAATAAGACAAATTACTTACTTTAAGTTTACTCTATGGAGTGAGGTAAAACCCCCAATAGTTGACAGTCTAAGAAAAATTCTATAATGTTTTTTAATTAAAAGTTTATCTAATAATTTTTTTTATATTTTATTGAATACATGTGTTTAGTTAGATGTTTTCTTTTTATGTTAGTACCAAAATGTTTGAATGTGATAATACAAACAAATATTTTTAATTTTTTTGTAGACCATGTAAAAATTGTTAAGTTGACAGGGGTAATAAATTAATTTCCAATAGTTGACATATAACATATCTAATAGTCGACAAAACATATTTTTCTTTTATTTTAAAAGAAATATTACTTTAAAAGCATAATGCTTTAAAAATGTAACTTATAAATTACTGTTTTTATTAAAAAGAATGCCAGTAAAGTTATATTTTTATTTAAATTCATCAAGTTTTACAAAACGATATCAAAGCACCAGTAATTAACAGTATTTTAACCAATAGTTGACATAAAATTTCCTATTAACTTTAAAGCTCTAAATCTTATCTTATCTTATCTCTAAATGCTTAGCGACTAGAGGTTAACCAGAATTGTACAATAACTTACAAAACTATAGTGAAGTTCTTAGCAAAATACGAAAAATAAGAGATGAGCATTTTAGTTAAAATACTTTGATATATTTTATTTTTTTATTGGAGTTATAAAAAAAATACATTCATTTTATCTTAAAACACCCATCCACATTTAGATCTTAATTAAATGTGGAGGTGTCCACAGATCTGGGAAAACAGGGAAATCAGGGAAAAGTCAGGTAATTTGATCAACTGTTAAAAAAACAGGGAAACTGAAAAAAAGCTGTGGTGTACATGATAAACTATTACTAAATCAAATTTTTATTCATAGAGTTCTACCAATCCATAGATCAGTTTTACAGAAAAAAAAGTTGAAAAAAATAAAAAATCATAACTCAAAAATAAAACAGGATGTTCAAATTTTTTACGAATATTGGCTTCAAAAACTTTTTTTGTATCTCTACGTTCATGATCTGTACTTAAATCAGGGAACATTTTTAATTTTTATCAGGGAGTTCAGAGAAGAATCAGGAAAGCATCATGAAAAAATCAGGGAAGAATCAGGAAAAAATGAGGGAATCTTAATTTGAAAAAACCTGTGGTCACCCTGAGGTGTATAATACAGTATTTTAAACGATCCCCACGAGCCGTAAAATTAGCTGTCAACTATTGAAATTTGTTGATTTTTTAATCTAGTGGTTGACACCCCCTATGTAAAAAGCTAAAACTGTCTTATTGAGTTGTAAATAATCAGAAAAATGATTTGAACCCATAAAAGCCTGTAATTAAGATTAGCATGCATAAATACGTATTATTCACTAAATACTGAAAATTAAAAACACCCAATTTCTTAGCACTTGTCTTAAGAAACTGTAAAAAAAAATGCGAACAAAAACACTCCACTAAAAAATTGCTTGTCATTTAAAACGCAGCTCATCACGTGATCTTCAGTGGCAAATTCTAAGACTAGATGGTACTAGGTGCCCATTTATTATTTATTTCGCCTCAATAAATGTAATGTAATCTTATTTTAGGTTGTTTTATTTAAAACTGTCAACTATTGGGGTAGTGTCAACTATTGGGTGTTTTACCTTAAGTTGATTTAGATTAAAGAGGCTAAAATTGGATATCTGTAATATATTTTGGAAAATTTGATACTTACCCACATAAATAAAGCGCAGCGTGCATGCTGGCCATTCACATAAATCTCAGTGGTAGCAAACAGGTATCTGTAGGGAAATTACAAAAACCTAATAGCTTATAAGCTAAGCTCAGCTTAGCGAATCAGGAGGTCACGTGTTAAATATCTGCTACAAAGAAAAATAACATTTTCCTACGAGCTTGCGAAAAGATCATTCTTTCCGCACGTATATGGGTGTGGAAAGAAAGCCTTTTCCGCACGCATAAATATTGTTTAATTTCTTAATTGCTTAGTGTTATTCTTGTTATATTTATTCATAATATTATAAAAATGTTTAAATTTTTACCTGTTAATTGATTTTCTTATTGAAAAATTATAAAAGTAAGATTTATTTCGATTTATTTGATAAAATATAAAAGAATATTTTATTTTAACCCTACTCGTAGGAAAAGTATTGTTCCTAACGCATGCGTAAAGAGGCTTTTCCGCATTCGATTGCTTGCCTGAACTTAGCTACGCGTCGGAAAGAAGAGAACTCGAATGATTCCTCCCCCTTTCGTCGGAGACTTTGTTTCATGCGGAGAACTATAGCTGGTCCCTATTTCCCACCCGTTGCCTATAACAAAGGTTGGAAAGTAACATATCGATACCCCCAAGCAACAAAGCCGTAACTCATATATTGTCATTTTTCACGACAGCTAAATTTCTAAAATATTTTTTTTTATTATTTAAGGGTGGGTAAATGATTGAAGTGGAAAAGGAAGTCACGTGATACATCATTTGAAAGCTTATAATATTCTCTATTTAACTGTTTAAGTATTTATTGTTTATTTACTGTTTGTTTCTGATAATATTCAAGTTTAGAATTTCTTACTTTAGTGATTTTAAGTAAACTTTTGCTTAAAGTGGACTGTGGAGAAACCTGAGTAGTACCACCATGTGTGTCTTTTTTCAAGGCGTTTACCTATGAGTATAACTCAAAATGGGTCTAACTTGAGTTACATCCTTGTTGCTTGGGAGTGTCGATATAAATATAGTTTAAAATTTTTACTTTGATGTTTTTTAGATTCAAGAAGTAAATGAGACCTTTTTTTTAATACACAGTTCCTCGTAAGCATTTAAAAAATCCTAAATTTTTTATTTAAGTTTTAGTTGACTATAGTGTGAAAATGTAAAATGTCAGTTTTAATGTTTTCATATAATTTTTGTCAATTTGGATATTTTTATTATAAAATAGGGTCGAAATAAGTTTCATATAGATTTTTGCTTTTAAATCGTTTTCAATGCATCAACAACAACAACAATTTGACCACGAAGACTGCAGAAAAGGTTAGGTGCAGCATGCGGGTAAAAAAAATTTTGAACAGATATAAATAAAATAAAGTATATAAAATTATTAGATAGTAGATGGCTGGATTATGGTTATTTATATTAAAAAACACTTTTTTACTAAAACTGCCGACGTTTGGTTGGCATTATTTCAACTTCTTCGGTTTAAACTAAAAATTCGACTTGTAAAGAAACCAAAGCTAAATTATATATCATATTATTTTTTTTTAATGAAATCTAAAGTTTACTTTTTATTTTTGAAATAATCGGAAAATATGCTATATTTAGGTCTTCTATATCTGTCCTTTTATTTACACTATTATTAAATTTATTAATACAAATCATTTCTTGAAAAACACCTTTTTTTCGATTGTACATTTTGAAAATCTGTACATTTTCAAAATTAAACTTATGGTGATTATTAAAAGAATGTTGAGTTAAAGCAGTTTTTTTGGGCGATTTCTCTAATTTTTTTGCAGTCACGTTTATGCTCAACAAGTCTCGATTTCAAATATCGGCCGGTTTGGCCAATATACATGGAATTACAGTCTACACAAGGAATTTTATAAATGACATTTGCTGCATATTCTGTGGGAGTTTTTGTTTTTAACTTTAAAATTCTGCTTAGATTTTCTGAAAGTTGAGGGACATACACAGAATTTTAAAGTATTTAGTGGTTCTATCAGGTGAGACTTGGGGACGTGTATTGGCATCTAACGGTTTTTTTAAGATTCTATTAATTAAGCTAGGAGGGTAATCATTTTTTGTGAGATATGACCTAATCAATTTAAATTTTTTTCCTGGAATTGTGGATTTGATAATTTTTGGCACATTGTTTGAGGTTATAAATAATATATTTTTTTTTGTTTTAGTAAAAAAAACGTTTTTTAATATAAATGACCCTAATCCAGCCATTTAATATCTAATATTATTGTTGGGTTACCAAACCAAGCGTAAATATAAAATTATGTTGTTTTTCCTTAGTTATAAGAAATATTTTTTTTAACACTATTATAATAATGGTGTAAAATAGTGTAACATAATTATTATATTACATCTTCTACCCATGCTAAAACTTATACAATAAATAGAAACCTTCTTTAGGGCCCCAACATTGGAGGGCTGTATCTCCGTCAATAAGCATTTTAGGACCCATATCCATAGGAACTTTTTTTCTTATTTTCGTCCGAGGAATTGGCTCCTGAAGTTTCCAAACGTTATTTCCGGACACCCTGTATATAAATTTTCCCTTAAAAGCAGATTATCTATGATTCATAGATTATGAATCGGGTTAGGTTACCGTTTGTAATTAACGCAGGAAAGTTCGTTTTAACTGGATTATTTACACATGTTCTAATTAAATCTGTTAAACTATCCCCATGGCTCTGACCCTAATATTATATAATCAAAGGAGGAAAGCACAGCTAAACTTGCTAGATGTAATGATGTCGCTTATTACCACCGGTATACACTGATGGAAATCTCGCCAACTTTTGGAAAACGGCAAAAAACTGTCATTCTTTTTGTACGTGACCTTTACACAATTCGTTATCGTAGTAAATACTGAACGTTTTTGCCTATTTGGAACATTTGTTATTGATTACAAGTTGTTGCAGTAAAAAATAACATTGTTCTGTTATTTTTTACAGTAAAAACTTTTAATTCAAAACCAATGTCGCCTGGGATTCTAAATAGGCAAAAACGTTTAGTATTTACTACGATAACGAATGTATATTTAATAGCCTGTGGTAATTTATTCAGCTTAATGGGAGTTGTTGTCATGATCCGCATCGTTTATATGGTGTTAAATGTTTTTAAATATTATTGCTTTAAGCACAGCGCAAATACATTCTGCCTTCACGAGGTTTGCTTCGGCAAAGTCCGGCTTGTTCTACATTAGATCGGACCCTTTTCGGTGACCCTTGTCGGTATAACTTAAAAGTTGACTCATAGATATAAGTTTATAAACAAATATAATTTATGGTTAAAATGATCGTTTCAGATGTCAGGAATAGTAATTAGCTTGCAAATTTATGAGACTGGAACTCTTTTGTCGGGGTAATTAAATATAGTCGGTGTCTTTAGAAATATTTTGCGCTAAAAGCCTTGACAAATAAATTTAACTATTGACCTACTTTTCACTTTGAAAATCCTATATAAACTCATGAAAAAAATCAGATATTATTCAGTCTTACTTAGAGTGTCTCCATGTCAATTTTAAAAGTGAAAATGTAGTTTCTGTGAGAAATAATTTTGAGAATTATTCTTGAATTAGAAACAGTTTTTTAAAACTTAAAAATTTTGAGACTTGTAATGTCAGACTTAAAAGTAATATTGGACACTTATAAATATTGTTAGTATGAACACTGATAGAAATTTTGACGAATATTAATGAACTTTGAAAAATATTCTGTAAACTTATTTAAATGTGGACAATAAATTGGGCTTTGAAAATGATTGTGAATAGTTGGGATTTCAAACATAGAATGTTTTAATTTAGAAGTATTCAATGGAAAACTAATATATAATGGAAATTAGAATTTAGGGGCTTTGCATAGAACTAGGACTTAAAAGTAAGAATTTATATTTCATATTCTTGGAGAATTTATTCACATTTAATTAATATATTATTCTTAAGTTAAGAAACAATGGTTTTAATCCGTTTCCAAAGCGCCGCCTCACTAGAATACCCGCTCCCGAATAAAGTGATACGTGGTTAAGTAGCTAGCTCCGCTAGTGTTGCCGCCTAAAGCGATAGTTATCGCCAATAAAGACCTCTCGTATCGCAACTACGATGCGATAATTGAAAAATTATCGTCTCGCACAAACAATAACGAGAGGCCTCTCGTTATCGCCCAAAGGTATTACCTCTCGCAATAACGATACTTATCGTCCCAGCGTAAAAGTTGAATATTTCAGCCATCTAATATTAGTTAAATAAATTTGACTCAAATGTCAATTTAAATTAAAATATGTCAAAAATTACTAAAATGCATATATCTTCGTAAAAAGATATTTTGCTGTATATATGTGACGATTATAAAAGGATTTTATCTTTTAAAATATTATCGCAGTCAGAAATTGCTTTAACATTATCCTATTTTTATAGCAGATATAAAAATATGAACTCCTGGCAGTTGCACTAAGTACCTAATTAGGCTTATAGTAAGTACGGTAGTATCTGACTAATACGAGGGGTAATTTAAAAGAAGGCAACTGTAAGCCTAATTAGGAACTTAGTGCAACTGCCAGGAGTTCATTTTTTTATATCTGCTATAAAAATAGGGTAATGTTGAAGCAATTTCTGCCTGCGATAAGATTTTAAAAGATAAAAGACTTTTATAATGGGCTAATGTATGCTGCATAAGGTCTTATAAGAATTTGCATTTCAAAAATTATTAAATTCAAAAACTAATTAATGACGTTTGTGTCAAATATTTTTATCTGAATTTAGGTGGCTTCAACATTCGACTGTCTCTGACTGTACGATAGTTATCGCTCTCGCTTTGGTCTCGTTACAGGCGAGAGGCCTCTCGTTATCGTTACAACGATACGATATTTTTCTACCTCTCGCTATCGTTCTGTTCAACGATAACGAGACGATAGCGAGACGATAGGCCTTAGGCGGAAACACTATTCTCCACTCAGGTATACTTTAAAAACGATAGAAGATTGGATGGCCAACCTAACTGAGTAAGTTATAATAAAAGTTATAATCTCTGCTCGGATATAACCAAATTTTACAATTTATAACATTAGTAGAAAAATATTTATTAGTAACAAACCACTTCACAAAATTTTAATTGATACAAAAATTGGCAGAAAATATTAAATATCACTTTTTGATCCTAACCTTCGGACTTATTCCCCATATATGCATAGATTTAAACTTCCTCAAAAAGGATGTTTTTAAAAAACGGGTTTTTTTATGCATTACCTGAAAAAGTCTTAATTAATTTATGATTGATGTAATGTTATATATTTTATTTGGTCAATTTATTATTTTTATTCAATTAAACTAAATTTTATTTCTTTTATTTTATTTCAGCGCTAATAGATAATAGGTCATCGAGGGTCTCGGGTCTTTGTTAGCTTCAGTCTTTTTAGGGTGGAGTTTTAAAGAAAACTCAGTGTGGTTTTACAATGGTGGTCTTAAGGTTTTACATGTTAATATAAATTTTTATTCTCATCCTTGATAACTGTTCAGTGCCGGTTTGACACTTTGTGACAAGGGGGTGGTCAAAATGGCAAAAAAGCGTAACATACTTTTACGAGAAAAAAATTAATTTAAATCCTTTAATTCCATGCATGGACCCTAGGGTTAGGTTTAAAGTTAACTCTTTTTTATTTTATCTGCGATGAAATACATTTTTAATTAAATTTAATTAAAGTCTTTACTCTAGCACCAATAAATCCCAATAGCATGTTAAGTATGCTGCCTATGAATTAGTATGATTAGATTTATTAAATTCCTTAGAATTTGACGTCATCCCTTAAATATTTAAAAAGCCTATTTTCTCGATAAATCAGAAATCACATAAAGTATGAAACAATGTGGAATAATACCTTTATTGATTTGTAACGTCATGTTAATGAAAAATTAGAAAGTTCACGAAGAAAAAATTACAATTTATTAAAACATTTATTTATTCAAAAATATACACGGTGTCCCACGGTAGACAAATCACCCAAATTGTGGCGTTATTAACAGGAAAATTATAATTTTCGAAAAAAAAATGTATACCTATAAGGTCCGTTCCTCCCTACTCGAATACTATCGAGTAATACTGGAAGATTGCTGTTTCTTAATTTAATTAGTTTCAGTACAAAAAGTAAAACAAAAATTTGGAATTTTTATTCCATTTTACTTAAATTTAAATAAAAAAAGTAGAGTGGGTTAATGCATTTTTTTCGTCTGTTTCAAATGTTCTTTTTCATACAATTTTTCTTCGTGGATAAGAAATACCTACTATATTCCTTAAAATGGGTAATAATTCAGAATACAAGACTAGCTATAGGTAATATTCGATATCAATTCTACACGTGTCCAACATAGCTTTTATGCCTTCTGTAACATACTAATAAAAATAACATGAAATTTTTATGACTGCTTTTCTTTCTCTAGTATACTTTTCATTTTATTTATCTCCCTAGGTAGGCATATAGGAGTACCTTCTTAAAACCTCTCAGTTGAGGTTTGAATATTAACTCTCAGCCACAGACACCTTATTCATGTGACGCTACTACAGACATGGTGTAAAAATTACGCCTCCCTTTAAACAATTTAAACTTCGAACAAAATTTTTAAAATTTTGACTTATTTATCGTTAAACGTATTTTTTATAGCTTTAGTTATTATATTATTCACAGAGCCTGCGCTAGAATATTATACGGTAGTTTCGATTTTTCAAAAAAATTCAAAAATCATCATAGTCAAAAAATTCTTGGATATAAATTTGTTTGATGCAAAAGTAAGCAACTTTTTTTCTTTTTCAAATGTCCGTCCGTCCGTCCGATGTCACGATTTTTCAATTCAATTCAAAAATCATCATAGTTAAAAAATTCTTGGATATAAATTTGTTTGATGAAAAAGTAAGCAACTTTTTTTTTATCACGATGTCACGATTTTTGTGAACACCATAACTCAAGAACCAATAATCCGATCGACTTGAAATTTTCAGGAAAAATCAAGTTCTACAAGGGGAATATTTATATTGCTTTTAAAAGTAATCCTCCGAAAAATAAAAAGTTATGGGGGGGTTAACTTTTAAAAAAATAGCTGAAAGTTCCGATTAACGTAACTTTTTCAGGAAAAATTACTTTTATTATAAGGGTCAATTCTACCAATTTTAAAAGTAATCCAAAAAACAAAAAAGGTAGGGGGCATTAAATTTTTAAAAAAATAAAAAAAAATCAAATTTTTTTCGTTATACGCAAAATGAAAATATAAAAAAACTATAAATTTAGATTTTTTTTGAAAATTAAAAAAAAAATAAATTTTTTTTAATTTTTTTCAAAAAAAAAAAAAATCTTTTTTGTTTAATTTTTTTTTTATTTTTTTTTTTTTAATTAATTCGGAGCCTCTGTTCTAAAAGGGCTAATATATCTTTGTCAATAGCAGCCTTTTCACAATATTACAACAGTTTTTCAAGTTTTTTTTTAATTCTTTTTTTTGAAAAAAAAGATTTTTTTTGAAATTTTTTCGTATTTTAAAAGATCTTTTAAAAAAAATATTTTTTTTTTTGCAATTTAATTTTTTCAAGTGTTAGAAAAATGCAATATACAATTTTAGAGATGGTTCGTGACAGCGATTTTGAGGAACTGTCACTGACCGTGACAGTGACAGTACAACTGGTGAAGTTATATACGAGAAAATACCGTACATTTAAAGAACCATTTCTAAATGACAGAATTAAATTATTCTACGTTTGTTACGCGAAGAGTAAACCAACCTAGCAACGTCTCTCTTCATAACTCCCATCCATTTTTTTTCGAATGAACAACTTTGGAGTGGATGTCACTTGTCACGAACAAATGACAATCACACTTATTGGATGAAAGAACAGAGAGAACCAATATGTGGACGTTCGCCAGAAAAGGCCTTGTTGACCGATTACAATTTGGGAAACAAAACGTTTCTCAACACATCTGTAACTAAAAAAAGCAACTATAGTATACACGGAGTTTGCAGTCTTTTGGCAATAAATAAAGGGGATGATTCTTCATCACAAAACATAAACCAGCACAGGAACATACAGGGTGTATTTGAAATAGCGTAGGAAATTTTAACAGGTGATTCTTCATGATAAAATATGACAAAAAGTTCCTATAAACATATGTCTAAAAATGCGTCATAAGGGAGCTACGCTCCTTTGAAATTGGCTAAAAAAATCGGTTTTTATTTAATAACTCAGGAACCCTTTGAGATATATTAACGAGGTTTTGCACATGAATTAATCCTAATAAGGCCCATCTTTGTATGTCATTTTCACGTACTTATTTAAACCAGGGGTGTGCGAAACGGGGGGTCCTTATCAGTTTTTTGTCCCAAACTTTTTTGAAATATGATTCCTCAGGTCAAAATACATAAAAAAGGTACTCTTGTTGTAATACTGTAGGATTAACCGTTTTCGAGAAAAGTTCATTTGAAGGTGAAATTTCACGGTTCGAGGACGAAAAATTAAATACTAAAATGTCGAAAACCAAAATTTTAATGATGCAGTGTTATTCTACATCAAAAACTAAGAAAAAAAGTTTCCATACATGTAGGTCGCAAAAACGCTTTTAAAGCTACCATAGCCCTTTAAAAATGGTGCATATTTAGGAGACCATAGCTCCATTAGGATTGATTTTTGGAAGTACCTGTATATGAGGGTTTTTTCTTAGTTTTTAATGTATATCATTAAAATTTTGGTTTTCAACATTTTAGTATTTAATTTTTCGTCCTCGAACCGTGGAATTTCACCTTTAAATGAATTTTTCTCGAAAACGGTTAATCCTACAGTATTACAACAAGAGTACCTTTTTTATGTATTTTGACCTGAGGAATCATATTTCAAAAATAAAATTGCAAAAAAGTTACACAGAAAAAAGTTTGGGACAAAAAACTGATAAGCCCCCCCCGTTTCGCACACCCCTGGTTGAAATAAGTACATGAAAATAACACATAAAAACGGGCCTTGGTAGGATTAGTTGACGTGCAAAACCTCGTCGATATATCTCAAAGGGTTCCTGAGTTATTAAATAAAAACCGTTTTTTTTAGCCACTTTCAAAGGGACGTAGCTCCCTTATGACGCATTTTTCGACATATGTTTATAGGAACTTTTTGTCATATTTTATGATGTAGAATCATCTGTTAAAATTTCCGACGCTATTTTAAATACACCGTGTATGTCCGGAAATAATCCCTAAGGGAGCAACAAAAAAATCAACAATAAAATTTTAATTCTGCAGGTCGATTCTTCTTTTAAAACTAAGCAAAAAAGTATTCTTCATCAAACCACCTAAATTTAATATTAGAGTAATAATAATAGCCTTTTAAAAAGTAACATTTTTGGTGGCACAACATGTGCCTATATTTCTTACAAAAAATCCAGAAAAAAATACACAAGTTTGGGGCAAAAATGTGTTGGATACAAAAAAAAATTTGACATAAACGAATTCCCCTTATTAATACTAGTATACATGCAAAACCTTGTCGCTCTAGCTCAGAGAGTACCAGTTATTAATTAAACGAAGTGGCTATCTTCACGTCCTACGTAACATAACCTAATTCTTTGGTTTGTTTTGGTTTTTTCGTCTGTTTGGTGTTTTTGATGCTAATGGGGGCGTAGTCCCCCCATTTAAACGAGGAGAATATAAACCAAAAATATACCTAAAAGCTTTAAAAACCCTAAAAATCCGCAAAAATAAATACGGGACGTGAAAATAGCTTCCTGTACGTCGTACGTGGAAATAGCCTATTCTATATGAACTCGCTATTTTTACGTCCGACGTAACATAATATAATTCATTGTTTTTTTTTTGTTTTTTCGCTTGTTTGGTGTTTTTGATGCTAATGGGGGGACGTAGCCCCCCCCCCCCCCCCATTTAAACGAGGAGAATACACTTCTGACGAAAAAATACGGGACGTGAAAATAGCTTTGTGTACGTCGGACGTGGAAATAGCCTCTTCTTTAATTAAAAACCCTAGTTTTTAGTACTTAAAGGGTCGTAACTCTCTTGAGTTCGTTTCCGAACCTATGCTGGTTTTTCATGTTTTGTGTTGTAGAATTATTCCGCTTATTTCATTCCAAAATACTGCAAACACCGTGTATATGCCCAATTTTTGCAACAAGTTCCCATCTGAAAAAGAGCTTTACTCATGACTAAAAAAAATGTTTTGTGCTAGGTTGCTACACGTTGAGCTTAGGAACATTATTTTTAGACAATCTTGAACAAAAGAAGGATTCTAAATATATACATAAATATACAGAGTGTCTCAACGAAGCCAAGTCGGTCGATATATATTAAAGTATCCACTTTAGAGAAAAACTTTAATGGGAAAAGTTGTATGGTTTTAAAAAAGGCACATTTTAACAATATTTTAAAATATACAGGATGGTCCTCTTAGGATGGGTAACACCTGACTTTTTTTTAATGGAATCGTATATTTTTTATTATGCCATCTTATTTCTCATCAAAATGCCTTTATTTTGATATCATATTGTATGTGTCTATTATTTATAGTTTTTAAGATATAAATTTTGTTTGAGAAAAAATGCATTTTTAGTGATGATAAAACCTTCTCCAATTTCTTTATTTTTTGTCAAAAATTAATAAAATTTTGAAAGCATATCTTAAAAGGGTGTATCTAATTACTTTATGTGCAAAAAATAAAACAGGGCGTTCAAAATAAATATTCAAACTTTTGAATTTTCAAACATAAAAACCCAATTTTTTTTTAATGGAATGCTATATTTTTTATTCACTCGTTGTAGTAAATGTAGAATGTAGAATGAAATTCTGCATAAAATGATATAAGATCCCTTTAGCGGTTTTTAAAATAATTGAGTTTAAGAAAACTAAGTTATCAATTTCAAGAATTTTATTTTATTTTTTTTAATAAAAAGGCCGTGGAATTTTTTTTAAACAAAAAAAAATTATATCTCAAAAACTATAACTAATAGACCCATACAATATGAAATAAAGGCATTTTAAAGAGAAATAAGATGACATAATAAAAAATATACCATTCCATTTTAAAAAAATAATCAGATGCTCCCACCCTAAGAGGACCATCCTGTATATTTTAAAATATTTTTAAAATATGCCTTTTTTAAAATCATACAACTTTTTTATTAAAGTTTTTCTCTAGTGTATACTTTACTATATATCGACCGACTCGGCTTCGTTGAGACACCCTGTATATTTAAGACCCACCCTAATGCTTATATGATCATACAATATAATACCTATAATACCATACCCTGTATAACCAAATACTATTAAGACCAGGTCTTAATAAGACCCTTCTCTGGAAAAATAACACGTATGCTGGATATGAGTGTTATTGACAGGAAATTTGTTGAATTTTGCGTTTTTAATAAAAGAAAACTTACTTAATATGGGCAGTAATCTGCGTAGCTCTATATCAGAACTTTGTTTTGCAAAATACGTTTGGCAGAGAGAACTATTGAGCGATAAATTAATCTCTGTTTTGGGCTTCGAAGGAAATTTTGTTTCTATATAAATGACTTAAGGTAGTCTAATTAGAAAAAGAATAATACTTCAAAACTGCTCTTTTAAACTATTTAACCCCTTGACGCACCACTTTTTTTCGGAAAAGTGGTTAATCATGGACGTAGAGAATAAGGACTGGTAACTTGTAGTTCGATTTGGTTACGTATTGACTAAAAAGCGCTGGTATCTACGAGTGAGATCGGAAGCCTTCTAGATCGTAATTTTAATGGCGCCATTCGTAAACAGAGACATTATAAACATATGTCCACAGTGACGTTTATTTTTAGTGTGTGTTTTTATGAGAACATCTTCTTTGGTTATTCTAAGGTAAGTTATAGATACCTCGTATATAATTTTAGAAATAACAAATAGGCTAGCCCACAAAGTCTCTAAATCTTTATACGTGCCACATCAAAAACTGTAAGCCATGATTCTGGTGATTTAATTTTAAATTCTTGAGTATATATACTATATTTTCTTGTGTCAACTATAAATAAATACGTTTAATGTAACCAAACTATAGTAAAACCATATGTTATTAAATATTTTGACGTTTATTTCTAACATAAACAAAATTTGAGGTTATTTGTCATAGAATTTTATAAAATCATAAATATAGAGTGCTCCATATCTCGCTCGTAGACTATTTCGCCATCTGGTGAATTTCAGTCATTACGTAACACGAAAAAGCTGTCACAGGGTTGTGGTTAATTTTTCACCAGTTTTTTTTTTTTCTTAATTTTTAGTCTACACTGAAGAGCAATAACAAATAATGTTGAGAAAATTAAAAAAAACTTTATTTTCTACATTCTAGGTCCGCCCGAGTTAACTCGGGTGAAAAGAGCCAACCTACTATGATTTTCACCTTTACGAGTATAATCTTCGTAAACCAAATAATAATAAAAATTACACTAGTTTACAGGTATTTTTCGCAATGAAGAAAAGGGTTATTTAGGGGGTTTTGCGGTCGACAAATCCACAATTTATTGTCAGTAGTAATATCATAAGTGCATGTTGAATTATCGATAATTTTTTTACTGTATTAAAAAAATATTTTGTTTGGCAATTGTTTGAGTACATTTTTCGTGTTACAAAATTCCGCGACCGCAGGAATTTTGACGAAAAATGCACGAAAACAATTTCCTTAAGCCTAATATTTTTTTATATACAGTAAATATATTATGTATAATTCAACATGGATGAATGGTATTTTGAAAGACTATTTCACAAACAAAATAAGGAAGTATATAATTTTACAATGTTTTATGTTGTTTCATATTTAACTTAAAAATTTAAGAACTAAACAACAATATTACTTTACAACTATAATTAAAAATTTAAATATCAAATTAGCCGCGTTTTTTGAATCCACGATGTTCACTTGTTCGCGAATGTTGCCATGATTAAATTAGTTTTTAGTGGCCTGTTTTTAATACCAAGATTCAATTAAATAAATTAAAGTTCATGAATATCAGGGATTTAAAGCTTTTAATATGGAAAGTGCATACAATATAATATATTATCTGAAATTAATTAGGGTTTATACCTAGGATGTTTTGGTAATAAAATAAGCATTTATATTGCTTATCAATAAAAATAAATAAACTAAAGGTAAGCTTCATAAATTAAAAACACATTTTGCAAAAATATAACATTTATTAAGATGTCAGTAACTGTCGATTTCTTGTTTCCATAGTAACCAAGTCATAATTGCATATGTGCAAAAATTATCAGATTCATTTTGATCTGATTGGTCAAGAAACTAAAAATGCAACGTTTTGATTGGCCTATATATTGTTTGTGAAATAGTCAAAAAAATTCGCTCACGTCACATTTTTAAAATATACTGATAAAAATATATGTAAGAATATTTCCAACGTTAAATTATGTGAGTTTTCCAGAATATGTTCTGTATTATTTCATAATAAGTTATGCGAAAGAAAATTTTACGGAGCATATTCTGTAAAGATTTATGTGAAATAAAATTTTACAGAACATATTCTGTAAAAATTTATGTGAAATAAAATTTTACGGAAAATATTCTGTAAAAATTTGTGTAAAATTAAATTTTACATAACATATTCTGTAATAATCACATAACGTTGGTAATATTCTTACCTACGTTATGTTCTGTGAATAAAGCGCGCCAAAAATTACATAATATGTTATGTAAAAATACGTAATATATTATGTGAAACTTAAAAATTAAATAATAACTTATGTAAATTTTAAAAATACAGCAATAAGCTATGTGAAATTTTAAATAACTTATTGTGTGATTGTGTGATTTTTATCTTTGCCCTGTAACTTTTGAACGGGATGAGATTAAAACTTACAAGTTGAATAAGCTTATTTATATTATTAAATATAAATTTTATATCACCTAAAATCAAATACTATCTTTTGCCATATGTGGCAGTTTTTTATTCGGTAAGTCGGCGCCAGGGGGGCATTGGGGGACAGTATTTTAAATGGCACCTGTAGGACTTTGGATACAATATTTTAAAGCTTAAAAATCTCTATTTAACTCTGTAACTATTTATTTTTAATATTTTTTTGAAGATTTTTTTTTTCAAAATTATATAAATTTTTAAAATTTTGTGCGATTTTGTGCATAATTATTGAAAATTTTACATGAAAATGATAAATAATTAAATTTAAAATGATAATACACCATTTGTATTGTATTTAAACCTTTTTGTGTTTTGAAGAAAAAATAATCTTAAAAAAAAATTAAAAAATAAATAGTTATCTAGATGGGTAAATATTTAAATAGAGAGTTTTTATTCGTGCCTGGATTCAACATGGGGTTCTAATAAATATTTGATCGAGAAAATTGCTCAGAAAGAACTCTAGATGTAATTAAAAACTATTTCACCAGTAGTTGCTAAACTTTAAATTTCGTTTTTCTCAACTTTTAAATGCACTACCCAGTAAATAAGCTTTTCCATTTTTCACCTCCGCGCGTAAAATGGATTTTTTATTATCAAATTCATTTTTAGCAAACTTAAAAATATACCAATATATAAATTTTCAAGAAAACTACCCCCTTCCCCTTAGGGGGTGGAGTAATAATTTTTTAGTATCAGATTCACTTTCAGCAACCTGAAAAAGTCCAATATACCAATTTTCACGAGAACTACACCCCGCCCCTTTGGGGGTGGAGTTAGCATTTTTTTATAATCAGAGTCACTTTCAGCAACCACAAAAACCCCAATATACCAATTTTCACGAAAACTACCCCCTACCCCTCAGGGGGTGTATTTAGATTTTTTTTATTATCAGATTCACTTTCAGAAACCTCAAAAACCCAATATACCAATTTTCACGAAAACTACCCCTCAAGGGGTGGATTTAGATTTTTTTATTATCAGATTCACTTTCAGCAACCTCAAAAACCCCAATATTCACTTTCAGCAACCTCAAAAACCCCAATATACCAGTTTTCATGAAAACTACCCCCCACCCCTCAGGGGGTAAAATTAGAAAAAAATATAAGATTCATATTCATCGACCCCAAAAACTCCTATATACTAATTTTGATCCAAACAAAAATGTTGTAAATTGGTAATATGCATTTTTATCGTAAGAGATAACCGCGCTCACCAATAAAAAATAAAAAGATAGCGGACACTCCTTACGCAAATCATCCAGTGAAAAACTAAAAGAAGTGCTCTGTTAATATTCACTACTACCCTTTAAAATATTAGCCCGTGTACATTCATTGCAATTTAACATAGGAATTTCTCGTTATTTGACTGGATTATTTAAAAACTTATATATATGCATTTTTATCGTAAGAGATAACCGCGCTCACCAATAAAAAATAAAAAGATAGCGGACACTCCTTACGCAAATCATCCAGTGAAAAACTAAAAGAAGTGCTCTGTTAATATTCACTACTACCCTTTAAAATATTAGCCCGTGTACATTCATTGCAATTTAACATAGGAATTTCTCGTTATTTGACTGGATTATTTAAAAACTTATATATATGCATTTTTATCGTAAGAGATAACCGCGCTCACCAATAAAAAATAAAAAGATAGCGGACACTCCTTACGCAAATCATCCAGTGAAAAACTAAAAGAAGTGCTCTGTTAATATTCACTACTACCCTTTAAAATATTAGCCCGTGTACATTCATTGCAATTTAACATAGGAATTTCTCGTTATTTGACTGGATTATTTAAAAACTTATATATATGCATTTTTATCGTAAGAGATAACCGCGCTCACCAATAAAAAATAAAAAGATAGCGGACACTCCTTACGCAAATCATCCAGTGAAAAACTAAAAGAAGTGCTCTGTTAATATTCACTACTACCCTTTAAAATATTAGCCCGTGTACATTCATTGCAATTTAACATAGGAATTTCTCGTTATTTGACTGGATTATTTAAAAACTTATATATATGCATTTTTATCGTAAGAGATAACCGCGCTCACCAATAAAAAATAAAAAGATAGCGGACACTCCTTACGCAAATCATCCAGTGAAAAACTAAAAGAAGTGCTCTGTTAATATTCACTACTACCCTTTAAAATATTAGCCCGTGTACATTCATTGCAATTTAACATAGGAATTTCTCGTTATTTGACTGGATTATTTAAAAACTTATATATATGCATTTTTATCGTAAGAGATAACCGCGCTCACCAATAAAAAATAAAAAGATAGCGGACACTCCTTACGCAAATCATCCAGTGAAAAACTAAAAGAAGTGCTCTGTTAATATTCACTACTACCCTTTAAAATATTAGCCCGTGTACATTCATTGCAATTTAACATAGGAATTTCTCGTTATTTGACTGGATTATTTAAAAACTTATATATATGCATTTTTATCGTAAGAGATAACCGCGCTCACCAATAAAAAATAAAAAGATAGCGGACACTCCTTACGCAAATCATCCAGTGAAAAACTAAAAGAAGTGCTCTGTTAATATTCACTACTACCCTTTAAAATATTAGCCCGTATACATTCATTGCAATTTAACATAGGAATTTCTCGTTATTTGACTGGATTATTTAAAAACTTATATATATGCATTTTTATCGTAAGAGATAACCGCGCTCACCAATAAAAAATAAAAAGATAGCGGACACTCCTTACGCAAATCATCCAGTGAAAAACTAAAAGAAGTGCTCTGTTAATATTCACTACTACCCTTTAAAATATTAGCCCGTGTACATTCATTGCAATTTAACATAGGAATTTCTCGTTATTTGACTGGATTATTTAAAAACTTATATATATGCATTTTTATCGTAAGAGATAACCGCGCTCACCAATAAAAAATAAAAAGATAGCGGACACTCCTTACGCAAATCATCCAGTGAAAAACTAAAAGAAGTGCTCTGTTAATATTCACTACTACCCTTTAAAATATTAGCCCGTGTACATTCATTGCAATTTAACATAGGAATTTCTCGTTATTTGACTGGATTATTTAAAAACTTATATATATGCATTTTTATCGTAAGAGATAACCGCGCTCACCAATAAAAAATAAAAAGATAGCGGACACTCCTTACGCAAATCACCCAGTGAAAAACTAAAAGAAGTGCTCTGTTAATATTCACTACTACCCTTTAAAATATCAGCCCGTGTACATTCATTGCAATTTAACATAGGAATTTCTCGTTATTTGACTGGATTATTTAAAAACTTCAACTTATTTCTTACGCACCAATTCTTTTAAACATTTTATTACGTATTTTTATTCTTTGATTGTAATACCGTCAACGATTTTTTTTTCTAATTTGCGGATATCGCAGATATAAATATCTCCGATATCGAAAATTTAAATAACCTCGCCGATTTAATGTCTTTCCGCGGATTTGGCTAAAATTTTGATATGTTTTAGTCCTTAGTTTCCTGAACAAAACGGGCTGGGTCACACCCTCGGATGATCAACTGTTTTGGTGCAATAACCGTTTAAATGCTGGCTTGTTTTTTCTTCTAGATTAACAAAAAAATAAATTATCAAACTAATTGCCCCTATTAATACTGGCATACTTGCAAAACTTCGTCTCTCTAGCTCAAAGGGTATAAGAGTTATTAATTAAAAACCTTATTTTTAGTCAAATTTTAAAGGGTCGTAACTCTCTCACGGCGCCTGTCTGAGTGGATTTGGTTCGATCATCTTGCAACCCTATTTTTTTATAAATTCATTTAGGACAGATCATTTTTACAAACATTCAAAAGAATCCGTTCTTATTTAAAAATTTATATTGATTTTTTAGAGGGTCAGTTTCTAGAATTTCATAGAGTGAAAAATAGATTTGGCTGTAAGTTATATGAATGATAGTACCATCCTCTGGGACAATAAGTCGGGATATAAAAGTTTTTAAATCCTGCTAGTTTCAGAGCAAGAGCTGATCAAGGAGGTTGCTGCATGAACATTTTGCTTTTTTCGGCCATCTATACAAACCTACCTAACTTTTTTGGGTTTCAACAGATTTTAACCGTCAAGGTCTTGATTAAATCTTTATAAAACACTCTTTTTAAAAATGTTAACATATTTATTGTTATTTGTTGTTCAGTTCTTTCAAAAAGAATCTAAACAGGACAAAAATCAAAAATAAATCGTATTTTTTTTCTTTATACTTTTTCATATATAAATTTTACATCGGTATGGAAAATCGACTGGCGTTTAGACCCTGATTAACTAAAAACGAAACCAATGCATTTTTGTAACGCCAAAACAGGGCTTGGGCGGCAAAGTGCGCCGTGTCTCTTCGTTTCTATGCTGTTTTTTATGTTTTGTGATATAGAATCATCCTCATTTGTTTCCGGAAAAAGACTGCCAATATCGTGTATAATTTCCCGGAGTATACTTTTTTGCAACTGCAATTGTTTCAAATTATCCCATCAAACTTTACTTGCCATTCATAAATGGTAATAAATTTTAACCAGATGAACGGTTATATGATTTATTACGGATAATTACACACATTGTATTACTCAGTACTCTAAAATAGTATTAATTGTACGTACACACAGAAAAACAATATCTTAAATCAAGTAAACATACACAGACCAAAATCACACAATAAGTTATATAAAATTTCACAGAACTTTTTTAAAACTTACATAATATATTATGCATCTTCACATAACTTATTTTCTATTTTTGAGTTTCACATAACTTATTATGTAATTTTTGAGTTTCACATAATATATTATGTATTTTCACATAATATATTATGTAATTTTTGGCGCGCCTTATTCACAGAACATAACGTAGTTAAGAATATTGACAACGTTAGGTTATGTGATTGTTACAGAATATGTTCTGTAAAATATTATTTCACACAAATTTTGACAGAATGTGTCCCGTAAAATTTTATTTCATATAAATTTTTACAGAAAATATTCTGTAAAATTTTATTTCATAAAATTTTTTACAGTTACAGTTCCATAAAATTTTGTTTCGCATAACTTATTATGAAATTATACAGAATATGTTCTGGAAAACTCACATAACGTTGGCAATATTCTTATAAATATTTTTATCAGTGTACAGAATGGTTCAGAAATACGGAACAAAATTTTAAGAGGTGATTTTACTTACTTAAAAATACTACAGGTCTTAAAAATTTTAAAATGGCTTCAAAGGTCGAAAAGAGGGTTGTGTTTTTATATTCAGTGAATATAAAAATAAAATATTGGCTAGTTGAGAACTCGGAAAAAATGAGGGTATATTAACTACCCTGGGCAGGAGGTTGTTAATTCACTCTGTTTTTTTTCTGAGCGTTCTGAATTAGCCAGTATTATTCACCGAATTTGATAAATAAGTCGTCAAAACGGTATCTTAGTTGAAAATTGTTATATCTTGAAACAAGGTTAATTTATTGTTTGACACACGGTTCTAAAGCTATCGAAAGAATGACAAAAAATGAGAAAGCAATATACTTGAATATAAAATCTAACTAAAAACACGTTCAAGTTGAATTCGTTTTAATCGGAGCGTTTTTTGCTCCTACCTCCCCCTTTTGTCGTAGCTTTCTACCGTGTGCAGACTATAGTAACGTATCAAGTGACCCCCACTAGCAAATCTAATTTTTATTATAAAGAACTTTCACTTTCGGGTTTAGACTGTGTTAATGGATTTTCACTTTCCGACGTTTCGTCTCTTACTACTAGAGACATCTTCAGGGATTAATCTGAAAAGTTTCAGATTAATCCCTGAAGATGTCTCTAGTAGTAAGAGACGAAACGTCGGAAAGTGAAAATCCATTAACACGGTCTAAACCCGAAAGTGAAAGTTCTTTATATCTTAATGGCCGTGAAAGCTTAAAATCTAATTTTTATTATGAATAAAGTAGAAAACAAATCTTCTGATAATGCAATATTTATAGTCGAAAATGTTAAAAACTTTGTTGGGGGTAGTCGGGGTTTTCGGCTTATTTAATAATATACCTACCTAAGTACCTATATCAACAACATATTTTTGTCACTTTTTTTATTGCTGGACCCTTACGTCCCTTACTTAGTCTCTAAAATTAAAAAAAAAGTTAAGTTAAAAGTTATTAGCTTGCTAGGAGTACTTGCCAAGGACAAGTATAAACTCACAAAAAGCAAATTTGATGCAGGCCTGTTTAATGAATTTACAAATATTTTTTTCTGTTTGTATATATAAAACCTCGCTAGCTGGATTAATATGAACTATAGATAAATTTAGCGGTAACTTCAAAGCGAGACAGACAAAAGAAATTAGTAATGCATATTAAAATTATAAATACATATGTTTAGTCAGCATGACAAAATAAATGTATAACTAAGTTTTAATTAATTGATAGAAAAATATTTTGTTTATTAGATTCATTTATATGTTATTCTTCATAATTCTGTGCAAAAAAAACTTAAGTAAACTCGCCGAGCTCAGCTCGGTTGTAAAATAAAAATATATTTTGCAGTGGATATTTGCAAAAATTATATGCAAGATTTGCAAAAACTATGAACAATTCAGAAGATTTAAACTTTAAATTAAATTAAATCGTTAAACCTAAGGGTTTTTGCAAGATGAACTTTGCCGTTCAAAATATTGATATTATATGACATGTATGACATTTTTAAAATTGCTGATAAATATATTTATCCACGGCCGTGATTAATAGGCCTATTAATCACGGGTCTGCAAAAACGAACCGTTTAAAATTTATAACGACCGTTGATAAAGTATAGAATTCTACTTGCGTATAATAGCTCCCAAAATTCACCCTTATTGATTAATACCAATTTTTATACGCTCATTGAATAATATACTATGGTAGTACATAATTTTTTCATTATTTCTTGGTTTTGGTTTTAGTCAAGACGGGGAAAAATTAGATAAAGCCGTAATTAAAAAAATATATTTATGTGCGATAAAAAAAGTTCGAAGTTTCAAATTTAAGGATTGTAATAATTATTGACGCCATTTCGACTACGCCATTTTATATTTTTTATTCTTATTGCGAAATTGAATATAAGCAACCCATAAAAGCACATTACCAATTTAAAGTAAAACTTTATTTAAAAATTATTATATTATAAAACTATTATAGAGGCCATATTGGATTTTTAACTTTTAATGCCATATTCGCTTTTAGCATTCTAAAATACCTCCCTACACCCATTTTTATACCTGTAGCGTAAACAGCCGAATTAATGCCATTTTTGAGTATCGCCCGGACCATAGTGATTTGTAAAACTTTAATAATTAAGTAAGAACCCCTTAACCCCTTTTTTGAAGTTGCTAAAACTGAATCTGATGTTAAAATTAAAAATGGCGAATCAAACATGGTCGCAGTAACTTAAAAAATTAGTAATTTTTCTAAAAGTTGGTAGGTACTGTAATCGTAGTACTAACTGGCACCTATCAGCTGAGGCAAGGGGAAGAGAAGAGGTAAAATTTTGCGTGTAAACTATGGACGATCTTGAATTTTTCATAGTACACACAGGTGCCAATTGATATCGAGTAAAGAATACTAGAGGGTGGTCGCTGTAACTCCAAATTAAATTAATTTCAACAACACACAACCCACGGTGGGCTTTAAGCTTACGGAGATGAAAAAATCGAATTCCCCATAACTGACAAGGGGATATTGTTTCTAATGCTTTCAGAATTACATGTTCGTTGAGAACAAAATCGTAGGTGTAGCCGTTTTTTATTCCATTATAATTAGTATATATGTGACCCAAAAAAAATTAAAATTCAAAAGTTTGGAGGTTTCACCCCTTAAATTTGTTTATTGGGGAGTTTCATCCGTAATTTTTTTCAAAATTTTTGAAAAAATCTAGAGGTCGCTCACAACCATTTTTCAAAAAATATGTTTGCTTAGCTTTTTTATTTTCTTTAAGGCCCAAGGATTTTTTATTTAAATCTTTTTTACACGAAACGGTATAAAGGGATAGTAAATTGCTAACCTCAAAAAAAATCGCGTTGTCAGTTATGGGGTGTTCGATTTTTTCATCTCCGTAAGCTTAAAGCCCACCGTGCTGTATATCCGATAAAAAAATATAGCTGTTTTTATGTGAGGACATATTGGGCTACACGCACAATGTTTGAAGACAATGAAAATATTTTTTGTGCCTGTAATTAGACCTAAAATCAAGCAATGTAGTGAATTTTCAAACTTTAAGAGGCACAGCTCCGCCATTTTGAAAGAAAAATTCAGGTTTTTTTTGAAGTTAGTAATTTACTATCCTTTTATACCGTTTCGTTTTAAAATGATTTAAATAAAAAATCCTTGGACCTTAAAAAAAATAAAAAATGTTAAGCAAACATATTTTTTGAAAAATGGCTGTGAGCGACCTCTAGATTTTTTCAAAAATTTTGAAAAAAATTTGGGATGAAACTCTTACCCCAATAAACAAATTTAAGGGGGAGACGTCCAAACTTTTTAATTTGAAATTGTTTTGGGTCACATATATATATACTAATTTTTGATGGAATAAAAAACGGCTACACCTACGATTTTGTTCTCAACGAACATGTAATTCCGAAAGCATTAGAAATAATATCCCCTTGTCAGTTATGAGGTGTTCGATTTTTTCATCTCCGTAAGCTTAAAGCCATGTAATTATTGCTATATAAGTACCACAAATAATTCCAAATAAATTTATATAACTCTATAAACATAAGTTAAATCAAATTTTGATATATCAAAATCTCAAAAATGACAAAAATGGCGAATACGACTTTGTTACTTTAACCTAACGATATAGCAGTCCAAATATTTTGGAGTAAAAAAATATATTGTTATGTCAAGTATGAGTCATAATACCGATGTCATGTTTGCATGTTTACAAAACCCTTTAGGGGGCAGAAGGTAGAGGGTTATGTTAGGCTAATTTTAAGAATTTTATTAAAACGGGTATTTTTAGAACAAAACAGCTTTTATTTTATTAAAATAATACCGATTTTATGTTTGCATGTTTACAAAACCCTTTAGGGGGCAGAAGGTAGAGGGTTATGTGAGGCTAATTTTAAGAATTGCGTTTTATTAAAATGGGTATTTTTAGAACAAAACAGCTTTTATTTTATTAAAATAATACCGATTTCATGTTTGCATGGCTACAAAACCCTTTAGGGAGCAGAAGGTAGAGCGTTATGTTAGGCTAATACTGCCTTGCTAAGCTGAAAGGTCCTATCTGTATATGTTAAACCTATATAGATAGGACCTATCAGCTTAGCACGGCAGTATAGTAATGATATAATACAATAAAGGGAGTAGATTTCATTGCTGGGCACAGCTATGAAAGGAATATTAAGTTGATAGGAAAGTAATATCCCAAAGACACCTAAAGGGTTGACGCCTTATGAAAGTTAAACTCTTAAATTAATCAAACAGTAATCAAGCGACACCTGTGCAAGCAGTCCGCCAAGTTTTGGATCGCTTTGAAAATTACACGCTGTGGTAGTCACGGTGGAACAAACTTTTAGTTCACTCTTGCCAACTCTGATTTTTACTTTCTCCGAGGAAAGTCTTGCGTTTGGAACAAAAAATCGAAACATTTTTATTGTTTTTGCTTTCCCATTTTAAAAATTTTCAAAATTTCGGAAAGCCTTGTATAAAAAATTGTCGCTTGGTAGGTCGGTCGATCGGTCGGTCGGTCGATCGATCTGTCCGGGAAATCTTGTGGGCACGATAACTTAAGAACGCTTTAAGCTAGAGACTTGAAATTTGACATACGGGTATTTTACCAAAAGTTCTAGCTCGGGATTGTTTTTGGTAAACATTGGGGTGCGACAAGGGGGGCAAATGGGGAAAATACATTTTTTTTTTATTTGAAAATTGCTATATAGGGGTTTTTAAGGTTGCTGAAATTGAATCTGAAATTGAATATTTTTTTCCTAACTCCACCCCCGAGGGGGTGAGGGGGTAAATATTCTTAAATATTTTCAATTATTTCGTCAAAATTGGTATATAGGGGTTTTTGGGGTTGGCGAATATGAGGGGTGGGGGTAGTTTTCGTGAAAATTGGTGTATTGGGGTTTCTAAGGTTGCTGAAAGTGAATTTGATTATAAAAAAATTCTAACTCCACTCCCAAGGGGGCGGGGGGTAGTTTTCATGAAAATTGGTATATTGGGGTTTTTCAGGTTGCTGAAAGTGAATCTGATAATAAAAAAAATCTTACTCTACTCCTCGAGGGGCAGGGGGTAGTTTTCTTGAGAATTTATATATTGGGGTTTTTGAGGTCGCTAAACCTAAATCTTTTAATAAAATTTTTCTAATTTCACCCCCTGAGGGGTGGGGGGTAGTTTTTGTGAAAATTGGTGTATTAGGGTTCTAACTGCACCCCCTAAGAGGCAGGGGGTAGTTTTCGTGAAAATTGGTATATTTTTAAGGTTGCTGGGTAGTGTATTTTTACTATTCTCGATGTTTTAAATCCAAAAAATATGATTTCCGTCAAAAAAAAATTGTCTATCGGTCTGTCTGTCTGTCTGTGTGTCCGGAAAATTTGTGTCCACGAAAACTCAAGAACAATTCGAGCTAAATATTTAAATTTGGACCGTAATTGATTATCCAAAGTTTTAGGTTAGGATTATTTTTGATAAAATTCGGGGTGGGGTGGGGTAAAAACATTTTTTTTTTCATAAAAAAATCAGTTTATTTTTCGTTTTACGAAAAAGGGAACTGGTTTAATTTTTGTTTTATTTTTGTTTTTATTTTTTTTGTTCCTGCCTTTTTTCCATAAACTGACTGTTTTTGAAGAATCTATCGTGATAGATTGATATCAATTTAAAACCAAAAATTAAAAAAAAAATCCGTTTGGTTGGTTTTTGTGCAAAAGTGCAAAAAACGTGATATTAAAAATATAATTTAATTGGCATATTTTACTTCAAAACATGAGAAAAAAAGTTTCTATAAACTTTTGTGAAATTTTTTTCCTAATAACTTGGGGGCTGTCCATATATTACGTAACGCAATTTTACAAAAAAAAAGACCCCCCCCCTGTGTAACAAACTGTCACATTTACCATCACCCCGACTTCCCCCCCTGTGTAACGCGTAACAATATAAAAATTTTGTTTCGTAATAAATTTAACTGTATTCTCACTATTGATTCGTTTTTCAAAACAAACATGAACCTAAAATATAGTATAACAACCTTACACGAAAAAATCACTCTAACTTTAAAAAAACATTCATAATTATGAATTATAATCAACATCACTCAGGGAAAAAATACTAGGTACCTCTTTTTACACTGAGTGTCACATATAACACGTATATTGTTTATGCACAGGTACACAAAATAGTACACACATTGGTGTTCTGTGAGTACACATTCCGCGCGAAAATGTATCATCGCCGATGATTTATCGTCAAGATCACGCAAGAACAGGGCCGTAAGATTTTTTTTTTAATATCAATGTCAACAGTTTTTTTACTGATTACAATATTATTTAAATATGCATAGTTTCGTCAATTTTTGTGTGAAAAAGGTAATTATTACTAAATAGTAATTTATGTTGAAATAAAAATACATCTGCCAAGCTTATGAAATAAACATTAAATTCCGTTACGTAACGTTTACCTAGACCCCCCCCCTCCTTCCCCCTGTCACAAACTGTAACAATTTCTCTGACCCCCCCCTAGGCGCGTTACGTAATATATGGACAGCCCCTTGACTCCTTTTTAGTTATAATTTTTACAATGTTTCTCACTTTATAACTCAGGAACAGTTCAAATTACTGGAATGAAATTTTCACTGTGGTATAGAACGAATAAATGTAAACATTTAACCTTTTAATGATATTAATTTTTTACCAGGGGCCTAGTAATCGGGCACCCTTTTATACAGGGTGTTTACTAAGTACGGTACGTAACTTCAGGGTGTAATTCCTTAAAAAAAAATAAGAAAAAAAGTTCCTATAAACATATGTTCTAAAACGCATCGTAAGCGAGCTACGCTCCTGCAAATGGGGTTCCAAAAATTCGATTTTTTTTTTAATAACTCAGGAACTGTTTGTGTTATAGCAACGAGGTATTGCATGTGATCTATCTCTAATAAGGAACATCAGATAATGGTATTTGCATGTAGTTACTTTAACCAGGGGCGTCCAATATGGGGGGGGGCGTATCACTTTTTTGCCCCAAACTTTTTTCTAAGTAACTTTATTGTTGAAATATTGAAAACCAAAATTTCAATAACGCAGGGTGAATATACATTTTAAAACTAAGAAAAAACTTCATATACAGGTACTTCTATAAATCTATTATAAGGGAGATATGGTCTCCTAAAAATACACCATTTTTAAAAGGCTAAGGTAGCTTTAAAAGCGATTTTTGGACCTAGATGTATAAAAACTTTTTTTCTTAGTTTTTCATGTAAAACCACCTCGCTTTATTAAAAGTTTGGTTTTCAACATTTTAGTATTTAATTTTTCGTGCTTGAAACGTCAAGTTTCACGTTTAAATGAATTTTTCTCGAAACCGGTTTATCCTACGGTATTACAACAAGAGTACCTTTTTAATGTGTCTTTACGTGAGGAATCCTATTCTTATAATAAATTCACAAAAAAGTTACACAGAAAAAAGTTTGGGGCAAAAAAGTGAAAAGGCCACCCCATTTCGGATTCTCTGCTTAAAGTAACTACATGCAAATATCATTGCTTGATAGGCCTTATTAGAGATAGGTCACATGCAATAACTAGCTGCTATAACACAAAGAGTTCCTGAGTAATTAAATAAAAATCAAATTTTTGAAACCCCATTTGAAGGGGCAAAGCTCCCTTACGAGTCGTTTTAGGACATATGTTTATAGGAAGTTTTTTTCTTATTTTTGGGTAAGGAATTACATCCTGAAGTTACGTACCGTACTTAGTGAACACCCTGTATATCTGTAAAAACCGTAAGTCCACCCCTGGTTAAAGAAGGGTATCGTTTTAAATAGGAGTTTTGGGCTAAATAAGAAAAATATGTTTTTGTTTAAAAAATTGCAAAATGATGAAAGGAATTGACAAAAAACTGTGTTGTTTGTTAATAAAGAACAAAATGAAAAAACAAATTAAAAACTCAGGAATTATTTGTTATCGTAAACCCGACAACATCGCATTATTCTTGCGCTATATATATATTGAAAAAAAGCAATATTTTTTGTTTGTCTAAAAACCAACATAAATACATTTAGGTAGAAGCACAACACAATATTAATTAAATATATCTATTTTTAAATAAGTATATTTAAATAATATTAAAAGTTAAAAGTCTATGTGTAACTTTTTCATAATCTAGTTTTGAACCATATCATGGAAATAAAGTAATTTAACATGTTGAAAGCCACATTAAATTACTTGTCTTGGGTAACACTGTCCCAAGGAACTACATGCTTTGAGTTATCGCTGAAACAGCTGTTTTTTTTTACAGTGTTATTATAGTATAAATACCTCAAAAATAACTCCATAATCGTACTGAAACATAAGAAACTAGTCACATAAGTCCAGCCTAATTACACATTGAATTACAGTATATTGAATCCGTGAAAACTAATAAAACACAACAAAATATTTTAATTTTATAGTCAAGAGCAGTGAACACAACACAGACCCTTTCCTTTGGCCCCACTGTAGTAGTTAACGTGCAAAGTTATTTTTATTTTGACGAGATGCCATTTGACATTTGAAGTTTCGTGCAATGTTGCCAAATCGTACATTGACAGATGTCAAATTCTTAATTAAAATAATTAATTAAAGTATGTTCCGGGATGTAAAAAGGGCTGAAATTTTGGCTAAGTATTTATTTTTTATGTATCAAAATGCGATACCCTCCTTTATATTTATTTTTTTATGCCTCGCCAGTATAGTATTTAAGGAGTTGAACTGCAAAACATAACACATGAGGCAAAACGCGTGAAACCTGCCACCTTCTAAACCGTTCTTAAGTTATCTAAGACTTCCCGGAGAGACCGATCCTTCAACAGACCGATCGACCGATATTTTGTTTTGCTCGAAATTGATTTATATCGACATAAAACGTCATAAAAGGCAAAAATACGCAAAAAAAATATAAAAAAATTGCACGAATACAAGGCTTTTTAAATTTTGAAAATTTTCAAAATGGTAAAGCAAAATGACCCCTTAAAAAGCTCCCTTAGAAAGCAATTTAACATAAAATTTTATAGAAACTGTTGTTGTTGTTGTTGTTATTTGACATCAAATATATTATTTAAATTATATTTTTTATATCTCATATTTTTTTGCACTTTGCACATGGACCAAACGATTTTTTTTTATTTTTGGTGTTAAATTGATAGATTAATCTTGAACAAAAAGTTTATGAAAAAAAAAATAAGATTTGGCAAGAAGGTGAACTTAAAGTTTGTTTCAGCTCACGCGTGGGTTGTACAATGCACATTATACTTACAATGAAAAACAATATTCCCTAACCAACTAAAGTTTAAACCCGATAGCCTCGAGCCCTTCGTGTACGCTGTTATCCCCTGCAACCAGATTTTACAGATTTATTCTAATTTAACACATGTTTGATTATTTAGGGTTCCCACCAGTCATGGAACTCAGGTAAGTCGGGGAAGTGAAAACTGAAACCTGGAAGTCATAGAATTTGGCTATTTTTTCTAAAAAGTCAAGGAAAATAGAACATTTTTATAAAAAGTCAGGGAAATTTCAAATTTTTTAAATGATTGCAAATAATAATAAATAAATCGTATTCACGGAAAAAAAAAATATAGCTAGGAGCGCTATAACACACATACCAAGCAAATTATAATCGCTTATTATATAAATACAAGGCTTTCTCTTACAATTATGGCAGTCAGTGTAAAAATTTATATGAAATACTTTAATTGTTTAGTGAATAATAAAATATAACAAATAGTATGGCATTTATAGCTTAAATAGATTTAATTATTGTCCGTGCTAATAATTTTTATAATATAATAAAATTTCTGTAAATTTATAATAGTGCCTGTAATAAATATAATCGTGTCTGTAATATATATAATCGTTTCCAATTTATTTTTAACATTATTAGTTATTGTGTCCCTTATAATCTATAGCTTAAATAATTTTCCACTGTCACCAAAAAAAATTGCCTTCGGTGCTATATTTGGTACATTTTTAATAAATTCAGAATGCATAACTTTTTTTTTACAATGTCTAATCTTATCTTATCTTTATCTTATACCAAGTGAGTTTTTTTATGTCCACCCCCAAAAATTAAAATTAATCTGCATTCGACAAAAACGAAATTTGGGTGTTTTATATAATTTTACATTGGCTATAAAATAGCGGATTTAATTTTTTTTTTGTTTCACCTCCGGGATCACCGGAAATGGCATAAATATGTTTTTTTTAATGGAACACCTTGTATTTTTTTACATGTTTGAATTCAGCAGATAATTCTTTGTAAAAAACTGACTGTTTTTTTACCTTTTTTTTCTTTTTTATTTTTATCATATAAAAACGAGATACACATAATTTACCTTATTTTTACTTACTTAAGCTTAAAAAAATATATAAAACTAATATTAAAATAAAATTTTTATCATTGAATTAAATCTAAAAAAACGGTTATTTGCCCAGAACTCCTATTTTTTTATGTTTTTAAACTTTACAGACCAGGCGGTATCTGTTTTAGGATGAGTGAATTGGATATGATTCTATATTTTTGGATGAATGGGTCCAGAATATCACTAGAAATGATAATTTTACTATGCGCATAAAATAAACCGTGGGCTTCACTTTTTATTTAATAAACGGTTGCAAAGTCGAGAAAAATTTCATTCTTTTTCTCATATATCTCCGGAACTGTTCATTTCAGACAAATACTAAAAAGGAAAAAAAGTTTTGTAATTAAATTTTATATATAATTATATATAATAAAATTGGTTGAAAATCGAAAAAAAAATAATAATTATTATTGCAAAAGTAGTAAAAATCACAAAAAAGGGGTAGAAAAATCGAGGTTTTTTTTGGAATTTTTTTTTCGGATACTTAAAGTATACGTAGGACCTTCAAAATTGGCCCAAGAAAACTTTATGGTGTGTTAAATCATCACACCAAATTTTATCATAATCGGTCTTATAGTTTTTGCACAATAATTTTGCAATCCAGATTAAAAAATAGTTTTCAAAATTATTCAAAATTGATAGATACTTGAAAATTTAAACACATATAGAAGAGAGCTCAAACTTCCAAATGATTTTTGAAAAATTAAAATCCGTTAATTATGAGAGTCTAGGCAGTTGTTTAAACATTTGTCAAATTTTTGCGCTTGTAAACAATTAGAATAACTTTATGAATTTTTAGATGAATTAGTTTTTTAATATATGTTAAAAGTACTCGGAAAGGCGCTTTTTTTGAAAAAAAAAATTATGATGATTCGTTCATTAGTTTTGAAGTTATGCTCGTTCATATTGTCCGCCATTTAGTTTCAGTGTAAATGGCGGTCAACTTTGAACGATCATAACTTCCAAACTAATGAACGAATCATCATAATTTTTTTTTTCAAAAAAAGCGCCTATCCGAGTACTTTCAATATACAGGGAGTCTCAACGAAGCCGAGTCGGTCGATATATAGTAAAGTACACTTTAGAGAAAAACTAATGGGAAAAGTTGTATGGTTTTAAAATAGGCACTTTATAAAAATACTTTAAAATATACAGTATGGTCCTCTTAGGGTGGGTAACAATCTGACTTATTTTTTTTTTAATAGAATGGTATATTTTTTATTATGCGATCTCATTAAAATGCCTTTATTTTGATACTATATTGTATGGGTCTGTTTATTATTTATAGTTTTTGAGATATAATTTTTTTTTGAGAAAAAATGCATTTTTAGTGATAAGATAAAACCTTTTCAAATTTCTTTTTTTTTGTCAAAAAATAATAAAATTTTGCAGGCTTATCTTAAAAGGGTGTATCTAATTACTTTATGTGCAAAGAATAAAATATTTTATACAGGGCGTTCCAAATAAGTATTCAAACTTTTGGATTTTCAAACATAAAAAAACCCCTTTTTCCAAATGGAATGTTATATTTTTATTCACTCGTTAAATGTAGAATGAAATTCTGCATAAAATGATACTCTATAGATCCCTTTAGAGGGTTTTAAAATAATTGATTTCAAAAAAATAAAGTTGTCAATTTCAAGAAATTTATTTCATTTTTTTAATAAGAAGGCCGTGGAATTTTTTTAAATCATTTTTACACTAGGATAATATTTTTTTTAAATAATTTATACAAAAAAATAACTAACTTGTACTCAACGCTAACGAGAACCATCTCTAAAAAGTCCGTTAATGAGTTGACTCCATGATGTATTGGTTTTGGCGCTATTCACAGTCTCGCATAAGACCATAAGACATAGCTTAGTGCATATCCACAGGCTCGCATAACAAGCATCTAAGGGCTTTATGTTCAATTTTGCATAATTTTGAAAATTTGCATTTTTATAATCTGAATTGTAAAATTATTGTGCAAAAACTATCAGACCAATTTTGATGAAATTTGGTGTGATGATTTAGCACACCATAAAGTTTTTTTGGGCCAATTTTAAAGATTCTACGTTTACTTTAAGTATCTGAAAAAAACATCCCAAAAAACTCGATTTGTCTACCCCTTTTTTGCGATTTTTACTATTTTTGCAATAATAATAATTATTTTTTCGATTTGCAACCAATTTTATCATATATAAAATTCAATTACAACACTTTTTCCTCTTCAATATTTGTCTGAAATGAACAGTTCCAGAGATATATGCATGAAAAGCAGAAGAAAAAAAATGTTTTGTTTTTGTTTTTGCAACATTTAGTTAAATAAAAAGTGAAGCCCTAAACGGTGCGCATAGTGAAATTATAATTTCTAGTAATATTCTGTACCTATTGATCCAAAAATGTGGAATCATATCCGATTTACCCAAACATGGGTGTTTTAAAACAGGGTCTATTATTTGTAGAGTATTTTTCCGCTATTTTTTTTTATACCAAACGAAAACAAAAAAAAAAGTAAAAAAAAACAGAAATAGAATTTTTGGCTGAATTCAAAAATGAAAAAAAAAATACTGGATGTGCAATTAAAAAACAAAAAAAACACATATTTATGTCACTTCCGGCGAAACCAGAAGTGAAACAAAAAAATTAAATCGGCCATTTTATAGCCAATGTAAAATTATTTAAATCACCCAAGTTTAGTTTTTATCGAATGAAGATTAATCTTAATTTTGTGGGTTGACATAAATAAATTTCACAATAAAAAAAATACAAAAAAAAAATAAGAATATTTTATTAATCTTCACCATTCCAGCAGCATTCCTCAAATTTACCATTTGTTCGTCTGTCTGTCTTTCCTTCCAGCCATAGATACACGGAAAAAAAAAATTTTAGCTAGGAGCGCTATAACACACATACCAAGCAAATTATAATCGCTTATTATATAAATACAAGGCTTTCTCTTACAATTATGGCAGTCAGTGTAAAAATTTATATGAAATACTTTAATTGTTTAGTGAATAATAAAATATAACAAATAGTATGGCATTTATAGCTTAAATAGATTTAATTATTGTCCGTGCTAATAATTTTTATAATATAATAAAATTTCTGTAAATTTATAATAGTGCCTGTAATAAATATAATCGTGTCTGTAATATATATAATCGTTTCCAATTTATTTTTAACATTATTAGTTATTGTGTCCCTTATAATCTATAGCTTAAATCACTATAATTTGCCACTGTTACCAAATATCTTATAATGTATAGCGCAGAGCCCACTAATTTCTTTCCGTGTATAAGAGTAAATAAGACTGTACTTACTATACTACCCAGCTATATTTTTTCTTTATCGTGGAGTATATTTTCTTACTCACACTCTGTCACATCACAGAATATCCACCATTTTTAGTAATTTTTAGTGACTTTTTGTTAAGGTTGGTAATATATCCAATCACAATCTGGAAATTTAAATGGCGCGCAATAAATTATGTTCAAAATGGAGGTTACCCATGTTAGTCACTCGTTGCTTCCAGCTGTTTTTTTTTCATACTTCCCAAAGAGCTGGAAATCTAAAACGTCAGGAACCTAGGTCCCCTGATGAGAAAAATCTGAAACCCATTTTTTTTAGGGGGGACTGTGAAACAAAAAATACATCAAAAAATCATTAGAAAATTGGCAAAGGCGGCACTATTAAAAACTTCCCCGGCCTTAAATATGAGCTTGTCTCTTAAATTTTTGCCAGTGAATGTAATGTGTAGAAATTACAACTGTATTCATCACAACTTGGATATAGTTAATTGTAGCATTGCATCTATTAAAATTATCACAAATTTTTAGTCAATTGTGATCTATTCTAGTCCTATAGGACTTTTTTGCTTATAACTAGGCCTAGTTATAAGCAAATACAGGGTGTATTTGAAATAGCATCGGAAATTTAACAGGTGATTTTACATGATAAAATATGACAAAAGAAAAAAGTTTCCATACATGTAAGTCGATAAAACGCTTTTAAAGCTACCATGGCCCTTTAAAAATGGTGCATATTTAGGAGACCATAGCTCCATTAGGATTGATTTTTGGAAGTACCTGTATATGAGGTTAATTTAGTTTTTAATGTACATTCGCCCTGCATCATTAAAATTTTGGGTTTCAACATTTTAGTATTTAATTTTTCGTCCTCGAATCGTGAAATTTTACCTTCAAATGAATTTTTCTCGAAAACGGTTAATCCTACAGTATTACAACAAGAGTACCTTTTTTATGTATTTTGACCTGAGGAATCATATTACAAAAATAAAATTGCAAAAAAGTTACACAGAAAAAAGTTTGGGACGAAAAACTGATAAGCCCCCCCGTTTCTCACACCCCTGGTTGAAATAAGTACATGAAAATAACACACAAAAACGGGTAGGATTAGTTGACTTGCAAAACCTCGTTGATATATCTCAAAGGGTTCCTGAGTTATTGAATAAAAACCGATTTTTTTAGCCACTTTCAAAGGGGCGTAGATCCCTTATGACGCATTTTTAGACATATGTTTATAGGAACTTTTTGTCATATTTTATGATGTAGAATCATGTGTTAAAATTTCCGACGCTATTTCAAATACACCGTGTATTTCAAATCAAACTTTAGTTTAGTAAAAAAAAATAGATAATAATAGTAATAGTAATAATAAAATGAAGTAAAGAACTCTGTAAATGGGTATTTTACCTGTAGGGATTCTATAATAAAAAAACAGGCTTTTGCTTTGTCCTTCACTACCTATTCTTTACGGAAATGTTTTGCTTAATTTAATTTTTAAGATGACGGCTTGTGGATGAGGACGACTTTATAACAAATAATGAAAAATACAATATAAAATGTAAGGCTACATGTACACACAAATGTATAAAATATACATATTTAAGCAGCAAATGTGTGTGTAAAAAAAACGTCTGATTTTTTTATAACATCCGATATTTCGTCCGTGATACTGCAATACCGCTTAACGTCCAACTGCAACACCGCGTAACGTCTAACTGCAAAACCGCGTAAGGTTAAAAAACAAAATTTTACAGCAGAAGAGAAAAACTAGTTTATTTTGCTTTTACTGGATATATAAAGATTTTTGTATGATTAGTATATTTTAAACAGCTTAATACAATATTTAGTAAACTAAGTTTGAAACAGCTACCCTATTGTGGGAGGCATAGCGTAGTGGCTAGCGCGTATGCATAGCAAGTCTACTATCGTGAGTTCGATTCTCACTGGCGCCGATTTGCCTTTTTCAGTTAATTAATAATTGAAATTTGGTGAAGGCGATAAGTGAAACGGACACTCCCTAGAAACTGGTTCGTTCGAAAGTCAGTATAAGCCGGTGGTTCCCTCTACTACTAGCCCACACAAGTCCTGGACTTAGGGGATGCTTAATTAAGTAGAATAGTACGAGGTTAAACAAACAAACAAACAAACAAACATATTTTAATTAAGAATAAAATAAAAACCATCTAATTACGTAATTTTTAAATTATTTTTTTTTTTTAATTTTAGATTTTTAATGAAAATAATAATATTATTATTAAGCTTATTTGTTATGATAATAGTTAAACTAAATATTAAACCACTCTTTTCATTACAATTATTATTTTATATAATATAAAATATTATAATTATTATTTCAATAGCTAACTGAATAACTTAAGTCATGAAATTATAGCAAACTGGCTCTATCTATCCAATATTGTTAAGCCTAATAATTTGGAATTAACTCCTAATTTTTATTTTAAGGATTCTTCCATCCTACTGAGTTTATAAACATTAATTTAAAAAATTAAAAGATGTACTTGTGTCAAAGTATTGTCAACCTGTAGATTAGCAGCTGAGCAATTTTCGAATAAGTATGGTTATTAACTTTATGAATTTAAGCCCTTTAAATTGATTATTTCTTGCAAACAATATCTCAATATACGCCATTTAATGTGTAGATTATACTTATACAAAATCACAGTTTTGCTGCTTTCAGTAGATACGCGGTTTTGCAGTTAGACGTTACGCGGTTTTGCAGTTGGACGTTAAGCGGTATTGCAGTATCACGGACGATTTGATTTTTTTAACAACGTCAATTTTCATACACTGGGAATTCGTTATCGTAGTAAATACTAAAAGTATCTATTTGGAACCTCAGGCAACATTTGTTATTAATTACAAGTTGTTACAGTAAAAGATAACGTTTTTCTGTTATGTTTTACTGTAACAACTTCTAATTAATAACAAATGTTGCCTGGGGTTCCAAATAGGCAAAAACGTTCAGTATTTACTACGGTAACAATTCTCAGTGTACTTCGAAGATTAAAAATTTTTTTTACTGCAAGATTTTAAGTAGGGACAAAATAAATATTGTACACAACAATTTTTAACTCATGCATTGCATTTTTAACGGGCCTGTATACAGGGTGGTCCAACTCTATTTACATAGCGATTTTCTCGAAAACTAAAATAGAAAATCAAGTTCTGCAAAAACCACCTTAAATGAGACAACAATATCTATAAAAAGTAGCCAAAAAATAAAATTCACCTCTCAACCCCCTCTCCCAACTTGCCCCTAACTTAATTTTTTTAAACCGCACTCTTATATTTTTTTGGTTATTTTGGATAGAACTTCAGCCTATAAATACAGTGGTAATTATACTTTCTATTTTTAAGTTGAGAAATGGTAAAAAGCATTTTAAAACAACCCCTTGATTTCCACTATATTGGGCAGCGATTTTCCAGAAAACTAAAAGAGATCATCAATTTCTGCAAAAAAGTAGATTAAATAAGACAATAGTACCTATGAAAAGTAGACAAAAAGTAAATCTGTCCATACACCCCCTTTCACAACTTCACTAACTTATTTTTTTTTTTTTAATTTCACCCCTATATTTTTTTGGTTGCTTTGAATAAGCCTTGAGCTTGCAAATACAATGTTAAAAAAAATAAATATAGGAAGTTATAAAAAAATCAGAAGTGATAAATATATTTTTTTTAATCCCATGTAAATTAGCAATGAATGGTATGTCTAAGAAATCCGATCTTGTTTTTTTCGAAAGTCATTGCATGTTGCAAATAATCCTGTCTAAACAATTTCATGTACGCCGTAAATTAAAAATTAAAAAGCGCTAGCGCGAAAACAATTGAGTTTTTAAAAAAAGTTACAGTATGTTTTTATGCTCGATAAATTTCATAATAAGTCCTTATTGCATAACTGCAAATCTGACGGAGATATTCGAGAAAAACCACATATGTGCCGACTAATTGCAAAATAAAAAATTAAGCTAACTTGGCACCCATGGGGAGTTTTTACCCAATGTTTATAATGACAAGGTGAAGCCGTACACAAAAATTTAGACAGATGGGAGTTTTTCCGTAACTACTAGTTTTTTAAATCTAAGGGCATATCCACAGCCTCGCATAACACGCATAGTACATAAGAATGCGATGCCGTGATTGCCCTGATATGCCGTCATGTATCTTGAAAGCCAATCACGGTATCGCATTCTTATGTACTATGCGTGTTATGCGAGGCTGAGGATATGCCTTAATATGACTGGAGTATTAAGACCTATGCCGTGATTGGCTTACAAGATACATGGCGGCACATCAAGCCAATCACGGCATCGCATTCTTATTTATTACGTTCTTATGCGAGACTGTGGATTTGCCCTTACATATTATGAAAAACATTTGAGAGGTATGTTTTTCTTAATTGACAGCATGGAATTTTTAGAGGTTTTATCAGTGAAAACAATGCAATTATATTAAATAAATATTAAATCTGTGCATTCCAAAAGCTATCGATAAAGTTAAATAATAAATTATAATGATGATAATAAATAATGATCACTATCTGTTCCAACAATGTTTTGAAACAATTATATAAAAAATATCAGACAGTTCTTAGGAATTGTTTTCTTTTAAGATCAAATAAAAAAATACGATTTTGCAAAATATTTATTTAACCCTTTATTACCCGATTATGTAGTTAAGTACTTAGAGTTGAATTCACAGTTATTTGAACTGGCGTCATCACAAAATAATACCTTCGTATTTTGTAGTTTGCCCATTTTACCATTGTATTTTACTGTTGTACATGATCCTTAACAGCACTCATCGGCGAATTTCCAGTGCTCGCA
Organism: Brachypterus glaber; assembly: GCA_958510825.1. Classification (NCBI taxonomy): domain Eukaryota; kingdom Metazoa; phylum Arthropoda; class Insecta; order Coleoptera; family Kateretidae; genus Brachypterus; species Brachypterus glaber. The sequence goes on from OY294044.1 coordinate 30,479,434, forward strand.
TAGGCGCCGCGTCGATTCTATCGTTAACGCGAGGTTTTAAATATTTATATTTTTATTTTTTTCGAAAAACACCGATATATTTACAAATTTATAGTTAATATGTATATTTAATATTGTTGTGTGTAACAAATTAGTCGTCAAATGTTTCGATTTAGTGACCTTTATAAAAAATTCCCTCATAATTCGGCAAAATTATTCCGTAAGCCTATGTTTCTGTGTTTATTTTCAACGTTGATGAGTCATAACTGAATTTATTCCGATTAATGCTTATCAGAAATTTCTTAACAATTGTTTTCGTTAGAGAATAAATTTAAAAAATACGATTTGCAAAACATTTTTTTAACCCTTTACTACCCGGTTATGTAGTTAAGTACTTAGATTTGAATTCACAGTTATTTGGACTGGCGTCATCACAAAATAATACCGTCGTATTTTGTAGTTTGCCCATTTTACCATTGTAATTTACTGTTGTAGATGATCCTTATCAGAAATTTCTTAAAAATTGTTTTCTTTAAAGAATAAGAAAAAATACGATTTGCAAAATATTTATTTAACCCTTTACTACCCGACTGTGTAGTTAAGTACTTAAGCTATTCAGACTGGCGTCATCACAAAATAATCGTCGTATTTTGTATTTCGTTTATTGTAATTTACTGAACAACATTGTAGATGATCCGTATCAGAGATTGCTTAATAATTGTGTTCTTTTAAGATACTTTTTTATGGTAAATTTTCACTCACTTCCAGTAAATTTTACAACTGAAACAACGATCTAGTTAGGGCAATACAGACCAACAATTTTGCTGGTTGCTGCAAACAAAAATATTGTAAGGCAACTGTGGTTAAAGAGAAACAAAACTTACATTGTAAGGATCTGGTTAGCACCACAGTTTGTCTTGTTGCCCTTTCCAGCTTTCTGGTAGCATACTGCAGCAACCAGAAAAATAACTGTTCAGTATTTAACCAGCCTCAATCATATTTTTTTCGGTGGCCTTTATCAAAGTAACTGAATGTCATTATGTTCCGCATTTACTGAACATCTACGGTAATTTTTACAAAAAAAAAATCTGCGGGTGTATATGTATCGTTACCACAGTGCCAAGGGCATTAAATGTTTGCAAATTCGTGGCTTTGGCACTATGGTGACGATATCGTGTAGTCTGACACACGGTAAGAAAACGACGACGAAAGAGGGAGGTAGATCACCGGTGGATTTAGACGGAGGCAACGCTCCCCCTAGCGAGATATATTAGCATATAAATACCTTCAAAATTATATTTTTGGTGAATACGCAATTTTTTTTCCTTATGGATGCCCCCCCCTTAAAATGAAATAAATCCGCCCCTGTGGTAGGTGCAAAAAACCACGGAACAACAACAAAAAAGGTTCCGATTAAAGCGAATTCAGTGTGAACATGTCCGTATAGTCTGACACACGACAAAAGGGGGAGGTAGGAGCAAAAAACGCTGCGATTAAGCAAATTCAACGTGAACGTGTGCCTAGTTAGATTTTATGTTCAAGTATATTGCTTTCTCATTTTTTTTCGCATTCTTTCGATAGCTTTATAACCATGTGTCAAACAATAGTTATTTTCAAGTACAATCTTGTGCCGCATTGTCTTAGAACCGTGTGTCAAACTATGTAACTGTACTTTGAACAGTAGCATAAAAACTAGTCTAGACTGAAACCTAACTACTCGCTGATATTTTGTTGGCACTCAATGCTCTTTAATTTTCTTTAAGGGTCCTTTCGAATAAAAAAAGTATATAAATATGTAATATTATGATTCACATTTTTTGCTCGTGCAGTACAAGGACGGTATCATATTTTGGGCTAAATCGCCTGCAACGATAAGACTTAACATGCTTATGGATACATAAATAAAACTATATAAAAAACAAGTTTTTAAACTTAAAACCCTTCTATTGATTACGTATTATGTATAACTAAAAAGTAGAAAACAAGATATACCAATTTACAAAAACGAATTTTTTAAAAGAAAGGTTTTGGAATTTGTGATTTTTTATTTTTGCCAATATTTCCAAAACCCTTCTTTTAAAAAATTCGTTTTTGTAAATTGGTATATCTTGTTTTCTACTTTTTAGTTATACATAATACGTAATCAATAGAAGGGTTTTAAGTTTAAAAACTTGTTTTTTTATATAGTTTTATTTTCAAGTTTTTAGTTATAATTTATTAATGTGTGAAGCAACCTGGGAGTGAAACAGAGATTTTATGTAAAATTATATTGTCACCGGATATAAGCATATGTACCGAACTTTAGCTGTCTAAGTGGGTAAAAGGAGTTTAATTTAGCTGCATGTGTTATGTTGTGGGGGGGGGGGTTAATTTATAAGAAAAGTTTTTGAAATTGTATATAATTAATAGAAGGGTTTTAACTTTAAAAACTTGTTTTTATATAATTTTATTTTCAAGTTTTTTAGTTATGTTAAATGTTTATTTAATTTATTTATTAATACAAATATTATTGATATTGTATGAGTGGGGGGGGTTGGGGGTAAATTTTATATTTAATTATTTTGTTAGGGTAGAAAATCATGTGTACCAAATTTCAGCTCAGCTCAGTTTATTCTAAGTAGGTATAACAGAGAGGGCCCTTCAGAGTTAACTTAGCCGCATGGGGGGTGATGGGGGGGGTTGACGGTTGTTTTTTTTATAGAAAATTTTTATTATTACGGGATTTTAATTTTAAATTAACTCACGTGGATAAAAAAGGTTTTTGATATTTTAGGGCTGGGGGGGGGGCTGGGAGGTAAATTTTATATTAAATTATTTTGTTAGGGCACATAAGCATGTATACCAAATTTCAGCTCTCTAAGTCTATTCTAAGTGGGTGAAATGCATTTGGCAACTATATATATATATATATATATATAATTAATAATATTATTAATTGTTTTAATTACGAATTTTGACATATGTCAATGCACAGTTTGGCAACATTGCACCGTTTCGTTAGAACCTCAAGTGTCAAGTGTCATTTCGTCAAAATAAGAATAACTTTGCACATTAACTACTACAGTGTGGCCAAAGGAAAGGGTCTGTGTTGTGTTCACTGCTCTTGATTATAAAATTAAAATATTTTTTTGTGTTTTATTGGTTTGGACTTTAACATGCTGTAAGTCAATGTGTAATTAGGCTGGACTGTTGTGACTAGTTTCTTAAGTTTTAGTACGATTATGGAGTTATTATTATTATATTATTATGGAGTTATTTTTAAGGATATTTTATTTAAAGTTAAAATTTGGAGATAAAGGAATTAAAAATAATAATTTGCACAATAGTTTGTCCAGGGGCATAGTTTCAGATTTTTATTAGGGGCGGGGCAAAAAGCTCACAACTCGTTCGTTGAAAAATTTTTTCAAGAAAAAAAAATCAATAAACAACAGTCGACCATTATAAATCTTTATAGCGTGTTGTTTAACTATTGTTCCAGTTGCCCCAACCAGATCTTTTTTTCACACAGAAAAATTTTTTGTCTTAAATCAAGAATGTGTGATTGGATATAACGAAGAGAATATATTCTTTTTAAAGCAAACTGGTGCTTTAAATATGAAAGGATACGAATATGGTATGCTTGAAAGGAAAATATATTCTCATATATGAAAGGATAAGAATATGGTATGTATAAAAGAAGAATATATTCTCTTCGTTATATACAAATCAGCATATTCTTGATTGAAGGCAAAATTTTTCTGTGTACAGTGAGAGGATTTACATATCGTGGGCTTACAAGCAAAAGGCACCAAGTCAATTTAGTTGAATCAAACTATCAACTAATCAAACTACGTACTTCATTTGTTTAAATCAACAAACAGGAAATCATTATGTCACAACATATGTAATTTGCAGTAATTCTTCTTTCCAAAAATAATTATTAAAAAATTTAAAAATTAAATTGAAAGTTAAATTTATCAATATCTCAAAACCATGTTTTATGGTTTTTGCTTGTAATCCCACGTTATTATGTAGATGTTGGCAATGTTGGTTGGTTACGCTCTGAAAAAAATCAATTATGGTCCTGTTCAAAAATTAGATCACCCAGTTTTTTCTAATCCCACTCTCCCATCATCAACTAATCGTCACGTAAAAAATGTAATTTGGCGGTATGTCAACTAAGCACATTAATGCAGTAAATTAATTGGTAACACTAGGCAACAAATCTCTTTTTTGCCCCGATCAGAAAGTAAATTTTTCTTAGTAATTCGAGAGCGTAGAAACCAAATCTGACCTTAGAAAAATTTCAGCACCTAAAATTTTTGAGATATAAGTCCAGGAAATAATGACGTTTTTTTTTTTCAAAATCTTAAAAAAAAGAGTAGGATTTTGAAAATTTTAGGGTATATTAAAAAAAAAATACGAGGAACTTAAAAATATATATTCCGATGACCTACTGTCAGAGTAAGTACGTGAAAAAAAATAAAAAACTTAAAATGAAAGTGCAGAGTTTACTTAACTGCTCTTTTGCGGCAAAACTATCAAATCTGTATAAAAATTGTATAGGACTTAATTTGTAGATTATAAAATTCTCTACAAAAATATTTCAAATATATTTTTATTTTGCTTCGTTTGTTCGTAAAAAGTATATAAATGAAAAAGAAACAAAATTAAAGTACACAGTGTAAACTTTTTTCCCGAGCCCAAAAAATATATTTTTCCTATCAACTTAAAGGCGCAAATCCAAATTTGACCTTAAAAAAAAATACAGCACGTCTTATTTTTTAAATGTTAATGCAGGCAATTATGCCAATTTAAAAATAATTTATAAAACAAAATATTGTGTATTTTTTTTTGTTGTTTTTTAAATTCTACATAATAAAACTGTTACTTTATTATATAAGAACCCTATTACGTAACATTTTTTTAATTAATTTTTCACCCCCTTGTAATGATTTTTGACAATTTTTAGCATGAGTGCGTGGCGATAAGCTTGTCCCCTTATGCACCCTTCTTCTTACCCTCCACCCCTACTTAGTTTATCCATTTTTTTTAATATATTTTTTTTCATAATATCTCTATTCTACCTATGAATTTAAAGTTTCCATGTTTTAAGTTGGGTATTTTTTAACTAATATTGAGTCACCGAATCTAAATTTGTCCTTGGAATATTTTATCTCCCATGATTTTAGAACAAAAGAGGGATAAAATAATGATTTTTTAACATTTTTATCTCATTTTTCTCAGAAAAAGTGTCAAAAAGTCCAAACAAAAGAGGGATAAAATAATGATTTTTTAAAATTTTTATTTCATTTTTCTCATAAAACTTAGGTAATAGAAATATTCTGAGGCTAGATTCGGTTTCAACGACCCAAAATTAGTTAAAAATGAGTCCAATCGGGGCAAGAAACCGTGTTGCCTAGTGTATTCAATGATCATAGTAATGGTAACCAGTAAAGTTAAAAAAAAAATAAAAAAATATATGTAAATTGATATAACATATCGTTTAAATGTGTTTTCACATAAAAACATCAATAAAAAAAATATAAAATGTATCAATAATGATACATTTTATAATTTCCATTAGGGAACGTTCAAGTATTACGTAACTCAAATTGTACCAAAATTCATACACTTCATACCCCGGTTCTCGGGTTATTATAAATTTAGAGATTTCATATTTTGGCTACCCCTCCTAATAGGGGGTGTGTTAGGGGGGTAGCCAAAATATGAAATGTCTACAGCCTTGAATAACGCGAGAACCGAGGTATGAAGTGTATGAATTTTAGTAATTTTGCGTTACGTAATACTTAAAAGATCCCTTATTACTATTTCACAACTTGGAAATAGACAAATATAAGAAATTTGAATAAGCGAATTTAAATAGGCTATTCGTCGTTTTCTACTGAGATTATCGCTGGGTGGCTATTCTCATTTCGGTGAGTTTTAATCACGCGTGAAAGCCAACTTCACAGTAGTTCTCCTGATGATTTGATTGGCCTAGACCGTGTAGCTCCGCCCATATTCATCGAAATATCAGGCGGAAAAAATCCGCTCGAAACCAAAATAGACCCCCTGGTCAAATAATGTATATGGATTTCAAATATATTACGTGACTCATTTACAAAATATCTTACATAAAAATCTAATATAGAAGTTAATATTACCTAGAAAGAATAAAGAAAAAGTATTTCTTTCAAACTAAATCACGGACCGGTCTGTATTCCAGATATTGGTGTTATTAGATTTTTCTTTCTTTAATAACAGGTGGCTGTAAATAATAAATCCTTCAATACAATTTTTTTATATTTTTCTCATTTTGCGTTTCTCCTTAAAATATTAAAAATATACAGAATATAAATGTAAAGGTCAATTTACCACGTTTTATTTTTATTTTTTCTTTTCAATACATATAAATTTCAATCCATTGATTACAGAGTTTTATTTTTTTTAAGAGAAGTCACAATATTTTCAAGTAATATTTAATATTTTGTCTATTATTGGCCAATTCTGAACTGAATATTGTAAATTAGGGTGCCAGCATTTTTTTTTATTTTCGATCGTACTTTTTCTTTACGTAATTTGTTAAGAAAATTCGGAAATTTTTGTTCATGTTGAAATTTGGCAACATGGCGCGACTTAATCTTAGTTTTTTCAAATAGTCTTTGATAAAATATATGAACTTTTTTCTTATGTTTTGATTTAATAAATCAGATTTATTATCATATTTCATTTTCATTTTTATAATTTAGAAGAAAAAAGTTTTGATTGTCAATTTTTTTTTTTTTTTTTTTGAATAAAACCCAAAATCAAAAAAAATTGGATTGAAATCGATAAAACCTCAAAAAATAATAAAAAACATCTTATTTGAGTCCAATATCGACTCCTTGCAAGGCCTTGGGGCCGCTGTATGATACAGCCTGTATCTCGTTTAAGATGTATGACATAGCCACTCGTAAATTTCGAAGCGTCGCGACGCGTCGCACTATGTGGCCAACGGGAAAAAAAAGTTTCCATAACTAGGCAAATGAAATTAAGAAATAAGGATCAAAAACCATTTAAAGTTGTTCACTATACTTTTCTACATTAGAAAAACTGATTAATTTTATTTGCAATACATTTGGGAATGTGCTCCAATCCAATATTCATGTCGATGCACAAGAGGTTGCTGAAAAACCTATTTTGACATGCTTACACAAAAAACATCCTAATTTCTAAACAAACTAACTAACTAATTTGCTTAAAATTTGGAAGAAGCATAGCAAGTTTATATCTTTAAAGATGCATTTACATATAAATATATACCAAAAAACATTTTTTACGTAAAATTCTAGCGATAAATTTAAGGCCCTTTTTGTCCGTGGCACGTAAAATTTGAGAATAGTTTCGTTCGTCCATCGACGTCCATTAGATATATAGGTAAGTAAGACTATTCTTAAATATCTAATAGTAATACTGTATAAATATCAGAGTGCCCATTTTTGCCTATTGGACTTTTATAAGCATTTCTTTTGCGATATTTTTTGACGTTTTTGACATTTTTTAAAAATCCATATAAAAAATTTCCAGCCGGCTTTTAAAGCTTGGGTACTCATTTCTTAAATACTACTGGGACGGTGAAGCTAAAATTTGGTATGCGGATACCCTAAATAACCAAAATATAATTATTTAGACCCTTCCCCCACCCCATAGGTGGTGTTATTTCAAATAAGTCAAAACATACTTCTCAAATCAACCATTTTAGTCAAAAAACTCAAATTTGTGACTAAACTATTTTTATGTATATTAAAGTAATCCCACCTTATTTTAATGATAAAATAATTTTGGACACTTTTTTTTCATTTGGCGACATAGTGCGTCGTATCTGAAAAAAATCAATTTTTTGGGTTCTTTGCACTTTGCACATGATGAATGAACATATAAAAACTTATTAATTATTTAATTTATAGGTTAAGTTGTATTCAAGTACCTAATAAATTCGAGTATGTAAAAGTTACCATCCTATAAAAAATTTCGGATTCAAACAGATTAAAAATAAAATCTAACTGCTTGAATTTGTTTGAATCCGTTTTTGGAATCGCAATTAAGAATTAAAACGGATTAAAAATATTTTATTTTTAATCCGTTTGGGAATTCGAATTAATTAAAAAAAAACGGATTCAGACAGGTTCAAACAGTTAGTTATGTGAAATTGGAAGGTCTTAGCATTTGTTGAGACCTTTATGCTATAGATTCAAACAGATTGAAAATAAAATCTAACTGCTTGAATTTGTTTGAATCCGTTTTTGGAATCGCAATTAAGAATTAAAACGGATTAAAAATATTTTATTTTTAATCCGTTTGGGAATTCGAATTAATTTGAAAAAAACGGATTCAGACAGGTTCAAACAGTTAGTTATGTGAAATTGGAAGGTCTTAGCATTTGTTGGGACCTTTATGCTATATCTAGGTATATCATACAAAGTCTAAAGAAGATCGCAGGCCGCGGCAAAGCATCCTATATATTGAAAATCGTATAATGTGTATACAATTTCCTTTCGGTAATTTACTTCACATACATCATCTAGATAAGCTTATATCGACTTTTTTGATACAAACTTCGGTGAGAAGCAATTAAAATTTTAATTCGCATTTTCGAATTAAAACGGATTAAAAACATTTTATTTTTAATCTGTTTGAATCCGAATCAATTCGCAAATGCTAATTGAAAATGACTTTTCAATTCGCAAAAATGGATTCAAACAGGTTCAAACGAATGATATCAGATACGAAGTTGCAGATAGTTGCTAATTGAAAATGATATTCTGCATATTATTCGCATAACGAATTAAAACATGTTACGTATTTGCAAATAGTATCTAATTTAAAATGATATTCCGCATATGCAAATAGAAACAAACTAAATGGAGTACGCATTTGAAAATAATATCTAATTGCAGTTGCAGATAGTTGCTAATTGAAAATTATATTCTGCATATTATTCGCATAACTAATTAAAACATGTTACGCATTTGCAAATAGTACCTAATTTAAAATAATATTCCGCATATGCGAATAGAAATGAATTAAAATATGTTACGCATTTGCAAATAGAAACGTATTAAAACATGATATTCCGTATATTCAAATTAAAACGAATTAAATTTTAATTGCAAATGCAAATTAAAACAGCCCTATGAAAAATGACCAATAGAGAACAGAAGAAATTTTCTATTGGTTTTTTTGAGGTTTGTACTCGGTTATTGAACTGGTATATACCAATACAGACCAATAGAAAACGACTTACGTAAGTCGGTTTCTATTGGTAAACTCCAATATAGACCAGTACAATAACCGAATACAAACCGAAAAAAAACCAATAGAGACTCGAAAAACGTATTATTGGAAATTACCAATACAATCTTGTGTAAGTCGTTTTCTATTGGTTTATAATGGGCTTTCCAATAAAATAACCGATAGAGACCAATACAGACCAATAGAGAGGCATAAAATGTATCTTATTGCAATAAAAAATTGTAGGGGAAGGTTCAACGACTAGTGCCAAAGCCAAAAAGCTTTTTGCCAAAAAATTTATATCTCTGTAAAATATAAATATTTCAAAATAATTTTTCCATTGTCGTAAACTTCAAACCTTTGTCTATAAATAGCTGTAGTTAAAAATTTTATAAAATAAATATTTAATATTTTTTTTTGCTGTTTAAATCACAGGCTGCAAAATGGCTGAATCAGCCCCAGAGCGAGGCAGATTCAACCCAGACAAGGGGCAGTTTCAAACATAAATAATATTAAAAGTTTTTATATTGGTATTTGCCAATAAATATAATATAAAATATAAACCAATAGAAAAAATATTTTTTTTTATTGGTACTTACCAATAAATATAATATCAAATATAAAACAATACAAACCAATAGAAAAAAAAAAGTTTTTTTTATTGGTATTTACCAATAAATATAATATCCAATACAAACCATTAGATACCAATTGGTATTAATATTATAATATAAAAAAAATATTTGAAAAAGACCAATACGTATTGGTCTGTACAGACCAATAAGTGTTTGTATTGGTATGTGCCAATAAATATAATATAGATATTTCGACAAATATGAACCAATACAAAAAAGAAGGTTTTTGTACTGGTATTTACCAATAAATATAATATCCAATATAAACCATTAGATACCAATATAAAAAAAATATTTGAAAAAGACCAATACAGACCAATAAGTTTTTGTATTGGTATTTACCAATAAATATAATATCGATATTTCGTCAAATATAAACCAATACAAAAAAGAAGGTTTTTGTACTGGTATTTACCAATAAATATAATATCCAATATAAACCATTAGATACCAATATAAAAAAAAATATTTAAAAAAGACCAATACAGACCAATAAGTTTTTGTATTGGAATTTACCAATAAATATAATATCGATATTTGGTCAAATATAAACCAATACAAACCAATACAAAAATAAGGTTTTTGTATTGGTACTTACCAATAAATATAAAGTCCAATATAAACCATTAGATACCAATATATATTAAAAAAAATATTTAAATAAACCAATACGCACCAATAAGTTTTGTATTGGTATTTACCAATAAATATAATATCCAATTTAAACCAATACATACCAATAAAATAACATATATTTTGGAAAAGAACCAATACAGACCAATACGTTTTGTATTGGTAATAACCAGTAAAAATTTTTTCCAACACAGACCAATATAAACCAATAGAGTTTAATTTTAATACCAATAAAGACCAATAAAACCAATAGAGACCAATAAAAACCAATACAAATTTCTATTGGTTTGTATTTGATTTCTATTGGTCATTTTTCATAGGGAGGTTAACTAATTGAAACGAATTGAAACGAATTAATATTGATAATTTGCTGCAAATAGAAATAATTCAAACTAATTCAAACGGGTTAAAAATATTTTATTTTTTATCCGTTTGAATCTGAAATTTTTTATAGGGCAGTTATCATGTACGTAGTTGATTAGTCTAATGAACCAAAAATTAATTTTTTGAGGTTGCAAAACTAATTTTGTTTTATACCTATACTACTATACTATAATATATTAAGTGCTATCCATAAATGGCAACTCATATTTTCTTTTGCAGATACGTCAATTTTCTTAGACTGGCAGATAATTGGTAATGTCTTACTCTGGCGAATTGATTTTGCATTAACCGCAAAACCCAAAGGCGTGCTAAATGATCCTAAACTTTTTCTTAAAACTATTAGGACAAAAAATTGTTTTGTTCGACCTGACTTGTTTAATATAACGCACTGAGCGCTAATTTCACTACTTTTTTTTCTTAAAATTTTTGAATGGAGTTTCTTAACCATACGACAAGTTCATTTTTCATTATCAGAGCTCAGGAGTCGACCTAGGTCGTGTGTCCAAGGCCGCTACTAAAATTTAATGTTCAAATTATAATTTTTTGAAACAAAATGTGAGTTGTTTTGCTCGGGCTATGGATAATCAGGGTTCCCACCGACCTGGAAAACTTTGAAAACTTAAAAAAATACCTCGAAAAAGCACTAAAATGTCTATTTTTCACAAAAACCTGGAATTTGGACATTTTTTAGCAAAAAATCTGGAAACACCATTTTAAAAAATGTTCCATTTATTTTACCAAGAATAATTATTTTAAAAATATTTGGATCATTAGAATTTTGTAAAACTGTTTAAAAATTAAAATAGTTCATCAAATTGACAAAAAAATCGCCTGCGGCGCCAGGGCCTTCTACAGAGTTTATAACGTTTAAAATTGTAATATAAATGGTAAATTACTATTATGGACTGGCTGTAGGCGCTCGGGCGCCTAGCCTAGCGCCTAGTGCCGAGCGCGCTCGGTGCTAGGGCCTTCCAATAACTTTGGTAGTCGAATTTTGTAAAAATATTTTAAACTCAACATAGATTTTCATGAAATTGTTAAAATGGTCAATCAGATTTTTGAAATTTACGGACTTTATTTAAACAATAAAAAGAGTTCTTACCAGTCAGAGAAATCAGGAAGTTAGGGAAATGGAAATTGAAATCTGGAAGTCAGGAAATTTGGCATTTTTTTTTAGAAAAGAGCCTGCATATTTGCTTCGCTTTGTGTCCTTATTGTTTTGGGGAAGTAAAAAAGCTATAGCGCCGCAGGCGAATTTTTTTAGAAATGTTATAGTCTATTTTAATTTTAAAAGTGTATTTAAAGTTTAAATGCAAAAAAACTCTAGCGCCGCACGAAATTTTTTTTACGAATTTGAATCTGTATGCACTGTGTCCATTTGGAAAAGTGTGCATATTTCCTTCGCTTTGTGTCCTTATCGTTATGGGGGAGTAAAATAACTATAGCGCGCAGGCGATTTTTTTTAGAAATGTTATGTTTTATTTTAATTTTAAAAGTGTATTTAAAGTTTAAATGCAAAAAAAACTGTAGCGCCACAGGCGAAGTTTTTTAAGAATTTGAATCTGTATGGTCCACTTGGAAAAGGGCGTGCATATTTGCTTCGCTTTGTGCCCTTATCGTTCTGGGGGAATAAAAAAGCTATAGCGCGCAGGCGATTTTTTTTAGAAATGTTATAGTTATAGTCTATTTTAATGTTAAAAGTGTATTTAAAGTTTAAATGCAAAAAAGCTCTAGCGCCGCAGGCGAAATTTCTTACGAATTTGAAGATGTATGGTCGATTTGGAAAAGAGCCTGCATATTTGCTTCGCTTTGGGCCCTTATCGTTCGGGGGAGGTCCCCCTGGAAACGGCCTTGCTTTAATCTAAAAATTCAATTGATAAACTAGTATACTAAAATACGATTTGTTATGTTGTATAATTTATAATTATACCTACAAGTTTGTTATTCAAATCTACTTAAATGTTTAAAGAGTTTTAAATAAATGTTATTTTTTGTACATACCTATAGGTATATTTTTTTATTTAAAAAAAAAATTCTCTAAAAGATTTAAAAAAATAATTTTTTGGAAAAAAATGTATTTTTTAAAATAATATCCATAGAAAACCTTTTTTTTTAATTTAAAAGTTAAAATAAAATAACTAAATGTTTTTATTTTTTATTTTGCTATGTCAAAGATTACGCATTTACTTAATTTAAAATAAAGGTAGTTAGGTTTAGGAAATTTAGTTAATAAAATTTAACCTCTAAGTGTTGACCAATCTTGTGATATGTATTTATAATTAAAAAAATATATTTATTACATTTTTTACTTGTATTTAACTTAAAACCCTTAAATTAACCATAAACTTGTATTTATTTAAGTGAATGCCGCATTTCTAAGTATTATACGCTTTTAATATATTTAAGATACTAATAAATCACACATGCCGCGTTTTTGTTCTGTTTTAATCTAAAATTTAAGAATAAGTTACTAAGAAAAATCACAATTTCTATCGTATTTCATAATTTAAGACTTTTTTTGCAATATTAACATCGTATATAATCCATATTTTTGGCCGATTGCTAAACCCCTGGTACACCGATGTATATACATTTTCCTACGATCCCCTATGAAAATTACATTTAGCACACTCTTTTGTTCTTTGGAAAATGCCTTATATCACACTTGTTTGATATTTTCATATCACCATAGTTTGATGTTTATGTATGTAGGTTTGCCTAATTTCACGTATGTATGTTTGCCTTAATTATTTTATGATATCTTTTATATTTTTCAATCCAAATATTTCTGTTTTTCATGTCAAAAATAGAAACTAGTCCAAACTATAGTTATAGCTTTACTAGATTGACCAAGATATAACTTGGGATGTTTTATTTATATCCATATTTTATAAAAATTTCTTAATCTTTAATTTAGTTACCTAACATTTTATAAAAAACATCAAAATGCACGGTCTTTTTCTTATGAAATCGTAAAACAGTACAATTTTACTGTTTTATATGAGAACATATCTAAAGAAATTTAATTTAATTAGCAAACTGTCTTGCCTTGATTTACACAAGAGGCTTGCGTTATAGGCAACCTATTAAACAGCTAGGTATTGTATTGTATAATATTGTATTAAATTTAAAAACCAAGAAAACTAAAAGTAAAAGAAAATCATAACATACATAAATTTGTATGCTATTTTTTGCTTTGCATGCTTTGCTTTTCTCAAAAATTCTTTGAATAAGTAATAAAAATTAGAAAATATTAAATTAAGAAACTTTATATTTTTTCAGGATCGTAGGAAAAATAGTGTACATAACTCGTTGGAAAGTGTATTTCGTACACTCGTGGGGTTTCCTCGCTCGCCTGACGGCTCGTTCTTAAACCTTCCCACTCGCGTGAAATATGTCACTTTCCACACTAGTTATGTAATATACTATATATATGCAGCTTTTTATCCAATATCGTAACTGACAAGCAATTGATTTAAAGGCGTATAGAAACTGAATTAAACCGTGTACCACCGGTGGCGCACGTCGGCGCGAACGTGTTAAAAAACAGTCAAAATTATCTTCGTATGTAACGGCCATCAAAAAAGACAAGAATTAATTTTTCTCGATTTTAACTTTTTTGGGAATTCCTATAGTCCGACACTGTCGTAATAATAAGCAAAAGTAACTAAAAAAAAATCTGTATAAAAGAAAACTGAAGCGAAGTTTCCTTTACTGTAACGATATAAATCGTCACTTTGTAATATAGCAAGGGTTAATTAAACTATTCGTTTACTTACGTTATAATTTATGTTTATTTTGTATATAAATAGTTACGTACGTACAGAACTATTTTGTATCTGGGACTATTTTGTAGCAGGAACTGAATTCTAACCATATGAGTCTCTATTCCATAGTTCTACCTGAAAATAACATAAAGAAAACATAATTAGAATATGATTTTTAATAATAAAGAATCATATGACTTATTTCTCTATAGTGCATTTGTCTATGGACTTACCTGGTTTTTATATGTTTCAGAGTCTATTGAGGGTTGGATTTCACTGGCTTTCATCTGTAGCTTGTTTCTCCTGGAAAGTTTCGTATGATTATTCCTTCGGGATAATCCAGAATTTGTTGAAAATAGTTTGCTGGAACTGCTCACTTAGATTCAGTATTTTGTTTATACTTAGTTCACAGGACACTTAGTATTCTGTTCGTATTTTTATTAGTTTTGCTGATAAACAATAAGTATTGTTTAAATTTGTTTCTTAGAGTAATATTTTGAGGTTAGATATCACTAATACGGATTTATTAGGAAACATTCTTTTAATTAGTTATTATTTTTGGTGTCGTTTCAGTTACCTTTATTAGGAATCCTATACGGTAAAACTGTAGTTGATAATGACTTGCATAGATGTCGCTAATAGTTCAGAAATAGGATTTTATTTACCTGAAGGGTTCATACCGGTTGATAAGGTCGATTTTCGCTCCTTCTTGATGCAACTCGAATACAATGGTGGTGTCATTTTGACGAGTGTTTATTTTCTGTAATCATCGAAGTAATCCTTCATGTATTTTTATTTAAAGTTAGTGAAAATGAATATTTAAACAATGCGGAAGATATTGTAACGGTTATTTTCTACAATTACGCATTTATAACGTTTCGATGGACATCGAAGACTTAGTATGACATCACCATTAATTAAGCACCATTAACCACCATTATTACTACATTACTAGACCATTAATTAATTACCATTAATTACTCACCATTTCTATACCATTAATATGGAATTACATTAATTTAAGTTGAAGTTTATTTTGGTATATTTGATATACAAGTTCTCCGCATGGAGTGATGTTCTGTTGGAACATGGTTCTGTAATTTTCGGCATAGATAAATTCTATATGACCGTCTAGCAGACAATTTTACATTGGACATAATTTTCAAAAGTATATTTTATCCCGGACAACATTTTCAATCGTACATTTTATCCTGGAAGATGATTTTTCCAAAGTAGATGGGACAGCCTATATTTTTTTTTTCTTTCATTTGAGAAATGAATTCATCAGCATAGGGGAGACTTGCACAGATGGAGACGATGGAATTCATACCTCATGGATTTTGCAGAAACCAGCTAAGTACTCATTCTGAAAACTTTTGAAAGCAATATTTCATATTTTTAAATTCTTTTATTTCAATATTCTTATAACTGTAAACTTTATCAGATCTGATATAGTATTGATTAATACTATATGCCCTTCTGGCTTTTGTTCATTTTTAGGTACTTATTTTTTTTAAAACATTTAATCTCATTTATTAATTATTAAATATCATACTTTTGATTAAATGATTTCTAATTTAAGCATGACTTTTATACACTGCAAGAAATGATTGTTGTTTACATACATTTCTTGGTGCTTGCTGAACTTCATGTTTTCTTTATACATTTAAGTCGAATGATTTCTGAATTTAGTAATTTTTATTAAGATTTCTTTAATTATATCTTAATATAATTACACATATTTTTTTATATATATTAATACATTACTTGATGTGCTTTCATTAAGTTTATTTATAATAAATTTCTCAAATGAATTATCTTATTTTATTTAAGGGTTATATTTTCTCAAACTGAAAAGCTTAAGTATTTACACTAGGTTGTTACTTACCTAAAGGAGTAAAAGCTAAAGTAACTGGCGCCCCTAACAACATTAATCAATTCTTTCTATTTTTCCCTTGCCCATACCCATTGCTCCGCTGTCAAAACTAGCCGTTGGCAGTGAACGTATTAATTACGGTACATTACAAAGGGCGATAAAATATATCAAAATATCAAAATTATTTGATAATCTATTTCTTATTTATTCCTCCAGAAATGAAATCCAATAAATCTAATATGTGACAATCCGAATTTAATATGAAAACAGACCGTCATGACGCGTCAGTTCACTTTAAAAGAAAATGCTTGTTGCTTGTCTTTCCTTTTCATTCTGGCCTTACTAACGTTACTTTTTATATAATATAATGGAACAAGTCGTAAATAGTTATATGTAATGCTACGAATTGGCAAAGTTGCATTGAAGGGGGATAATACCACATTAATGCATGATAATATCACAGGAATTTATGATAATATCACAGTAATGCATGATAATATCACAGGAATGCATGAGAATATCACAGTAATGCATGATAATATCACTTGCACGCAGACCATATGCCCATTGAATGCTACGTATTCCATTTTATACTATATTAAAAAAAATCAATTATTTTTTTTCCAAAAAAATTCTTGTTTCGAATTTAATTTTTTATTATAATTTTTTTTTTTTTTGAAAAAAGAAAAAATGTTCTAAACAAAATTTTCCTCCGACCCCGAAAAAATGTAAAATTTAAACTTTAAGAATTCTTCATTTAATATTTTCTAATTTTTATTACTTATTCCGAGAACTCTTGAGAAAAGCAAAACACAAAATAGGATACAAATTTTTACATGTATGTTAACAGGAAATATGTTGTTTATTTACCTTTAGTTTTCTTATTTTATATTTAACACAACATTATTATGGAAGCTCAACACTGTTTAATGGGTTGCCTAACCGCAAGCATATTTTATATCAAGGAAAATTAAGTAATTTTTATAAAATCTAGACATTAATAAAACATATTAAGTAATATTGACCTGGGTCAAAATAGTAAGGTTATAACTATAGTTTTTATTTTTGATATGAAAAACAGAAATATTTGGATTGAAAAACATAAAAGACATCAAAAAGTCTGTAATGAAAGGTGGAAAATGGCATATAAAACGAGGTGAGTAAAATTCGTAGAATTTCCAACGTAAATATCTAAACAAAATTAGGCAAACCTACATGCATATATATCAAACTAGGATGATATAAAAATCAAAATCAAACAAGTGTTATATAAGGCGTTTTCTAAAGAACTAAAGAGTGTGGTAAATGTCATTTTCATAGAGGATCGTATGAAATAGTTATTTTTGTATTAAGAGCGCAAAATGACTGTGGAACTTGCTAATCGAGGCGACTAGCGGAGATCAGCAATCACGCGAAAGCAGAAATCAAATTTTGCGCTCGTAATACAAACAACATTTTCTCTACGATTCAAAATAAATAAATAAATTTCAGGCAGTAAGTTCATAACCTTACAAGGTCGCAGCACTTTTCTTTTCAGCAAGTCTTGAGTGTAGAAGTAAAATCCTCAACACTGTCACTCTCCATAATTCCTTCGAAACAACAAATATTTAGCACACGAAATTGAGATATGATTTAAAATAAATAATAATTTTATAAAAATAGCTGGCGAAAACATCGTAGCATACATGGTGTATGATACACCTGACAGCTGTTTTTCGATTAACCTGCTGGTTGCCTACACTCTAGCGCGCGAAATTCAATTTTGCGCTTGCTGTCATGGTAAAAAGCAGAAAGGTAAAATGCTATGAAATAGGTTATTTTGCGGTCGGAAAACTTCATTTGTTTTTTTAGAAATGTTAACTTATCTATTAGATCGTAGAAAAACGTATGTTATGAAATTAGTACCTACTTTAACATACTATTACGGGATGTCATCCGGTGGACCTAAATAGTTTTATTTTGTTTTTAGATAAATATTATGCCCATAGATTTTTTTTAGTAGCAAATAAGGGGCACACAGTCGTGACAACTGAATTTCATTAAAGGGTTGATAATTTCATATGTAATATGATAGTATCAATATTAATGGACTGCCGCCTATTTAGATTAGATAAAGAGAGAAGTTCTACAGAAAGAGATAAAAGTATAATTATTAATGTTTTAAAATAAAATTATGCATATTTTAGGAAAAAATAACATTTTAGATTATATTTTAAATTACACTAAGGTAAGATATTTGTTTTTTTTTTAACTATTTTTTTATTTTTATAACAGCTATGTGTACAGTAAGTCTAAAGTTCCTTAGGGAACTTATGACCTATTCCTTAATTTGACAGTCATTGATAATACCCCGTTGTGTGTGCATATTTTGTACTTGTTTTTGTGTTTAATAACTGTTTTATGTATTGTTTAATATTTTTGCATAAAATGCACATTCCTTTTCTTATGAAATCGTAAAACAGAATTCCTATAGTCCGACACTGTCGTAATAATAAGCAAAAGTAACTAAAAAAAATCTGAATAAAAGAAAACTGAAGCGAAGTTTCCTTTACAAAGGGCGATAAAATATATCAAAATATCAAAATTATTTGATAATCTATTTCTTATTTATTCCTCCAGAAATGAAATCCAATAAATCTAATATGTGACAATCCGAATTTATTATGAAAACAGACCGTCATGACGCATCAGTTCACTTTGAAAGAAAATGCTTGTTGCTTGTCTTTCCTTTTCATTCTGGCCTTAATAACGTTACTTTTTATATAATATAATGGAACAAGTCGTAAATAGTTATATGTAATGCTACGAATTGGCAAAGTTGCATTGAAGGGGGATAATACCACATTAATGCATGATAATATCACAGGAATTTATGATAATATCACAGTAATGCATGATAATATCACAGTAATGCATGATAATATCACAGGAATGCATGAGAATATCACAGTAATGCATGATAATATCACTTGCACGCAGGCCATATGCCCATTGAATGCTACGTATTCCATTTTATACTATATTAAAAAAAAAAAACAATTATTTTTGTTCCAAAAAAATTCTTGTTTCGAATTTAATTTTTTATTATAATTTTTGTTTTTTGAAAAAAGAAAAAATGTTCTAAACAAAATTTTCCTCCGACCCCGAAAAAATGTAAAATTTTAACTTTAAGAATTCTTCATTTAATATTTTCTAATTTTTATTACTTATTCCGAGAACTCTTGAGAAAAGCAAAACACAAAATAGGATACAAATTTTTACATGTATGTTAACAGGAAATATGTTGTTTATTTACCTTTAGTTTTCTTATTTTATATTTAACACAACATTATTATGGAAGCTCAACACTGTTTAATGGGTTGCCTAACCGCAAGCATCTTTTATATCAAGGAAAATTTGACAGTGTACAAATTAAGTAATTTTTATAAAATCTAGACATTAATAAAACATATTAAGTAATATTGACCTGGGTCAAAATAGTAAGGTTATAACTATAGTTTTTATTTTTGATATGAAAAACAGAAATATTTGGATTGAAAAACATAAAAGACATCAAAAAGTCTGTAATGAAAGGTGGAAAATGGCATATAAAACGAGGTGAGTAAAATTCGTAGAATTTCCAACGTAAATATCTAAACAAAATTAGGCAAACCTACATACATATATATCAAACTAGGATGATATAAAAATCAAAATCAAACAAGTGTTATATAAGGCGTTTTCTAAAGAACTAAAGAGTGTGGTAAATGTCATTTTCATAGAGGATCGTATGAAATAGTTATTTTTGTATTAAGAGCGCAAAATGACTGTGGAACTTGCTAATCGAGGCGACTAGCGGAGATCAGCAATCACGCGAAAGCAGAAATCAAATTTTGCGCTCGTAATACAAACAACATTTTTTCTACGATTCAAAATAAATAAATAAATTTCAGGCAGTAAGTTCATAACCTTACAAGGTCGCAGCACTTTTCTTTTCAGCAAGTCTTGAGTGTAGAAGTAAAATCCTCAACACTGTCACTCTCCATAATTCCTTCGAAACAACAAATATTTAGCACACGAAATTGAGATATGATTTAAAATAAATAATAATTTTATAAAAATAGCTGGCGAAAACATCGTAGCATACATGGTGTATGATACACCTGACAGCTGTTTTTCGATTAACCTGCTGGTTGCCTACACTCTAGCGCGCGAAATTCAATTTTGCGCTTGCTGTCATGGTAAAAAGCAGAAAAGTAAAATGCTATGAAATAGGTTATTTTGCGGTCGGAAAACTTCATTTGTTTTTTTAGAAATGTTAACTTATCTATTAGATCGTAGAAAAACGTATGTTATGAAATTAGTACCTACTTTAACATACTATTACGGGATGTCATCCGGTGGACCTAAATAGTTTTATTTTGTTTTTAGATAAATATTATGCCCACAGATTTTTTTTAGTAGCAAATAAGGGGCACACAGTCGTGACAACTGAATTTCATTAAAGGGTTGATAATTTCATATGTAATATGATAGTATCAATATTAATGGACTGCCGCCTATTTAGATTAGATAAAGAGAGAAGTTCTACAGAAAGAGATAAAAGTATTATTATTAATGTTTTAAAATAAAATTATGCATATTTTAGGAAAAAATAACATTTTAGATTATATTTTAAATTACATTAATTTGTTTTTTTTTACTATTTTTTTTTATTTTTATAACAGCTATGTGTACAGTAAGTCTAAAGTTTCCTAGTGAACTTATGACCTATTCCTTAATTTGACAGTCATTGATAATACCCCGTTGTGTGTGCATATTTTGTACTTGTTTTTGTGTTTAACTGTTTTATGTATTGTTTAATATTTTTTGCATAAAATGCACATTTTTTGTTGCACTGTGATAAAATCCAAATAATATTTTTAGGGAATTTTCTTTTTGGGTTGGTATTAAAGACCTAAATTTATGTTGCCTAAAGTATTGGACTGCTGTCCATTCATTTTATTTCAGTTATATGCTTAACCTCGGTTTACGGTATTATTTTCTTCTTCCTCTTTATTTTAACCAATTTTTAAGTCTCTTTGTATGCCTATACAAAAACAGCCTCTCTCCCTAATAAAATGTAACATAAGTTTATTTGAATAGTATATTATTTACCAAGTGAGAGAAGTTTAACATTTTTGACCTGCGTCAAATTGCGGGATGAGCGCGCTAGCGCGAAGCCCGCAAGACGCGGTCTAAAATGTTAAATCTTCACTCACGTGGAAAATATAGTAATTTTTTCACTACCAGTACTATTAATTAGCTATTTATTTATTTATTTTACTAAAGTTTAATGAAAAAGCTAATAAATGTAAAATATAACGGTAGCCGTTCGCGGCCATTAAAAAAACAAATGAACTTGACATTTCTGGCAGAAATTTTCTGGTGATCTGCTAAAATTATTAAGTTAGAAAGTGTTTCCGTGTTAAGTGTAATAAAATATATAAAAATGGAAAGTGAAATGCAAAGTGATGATTCTGGTACTCCCCCAGAAATAAGGGGACAGGCGAAAACTGTGAGGGAGAATCTATTGCCTCAAAAATCAATATATGGAGGTTGTACCTCTAGTAATCTATGATCCTTACGGTAATATATGGGTTGTATAATCTATGGTTGAATATGATGGACCAATGATTTTCACTTTTCGAAGTGTTTTTAGTAAGACATGTTTTATAGGTACTAATTTAGTTAATATTTTTATAATTTATCATGCAATAAATAAATTTGGTGCCTAAAGACAGTTGTAAATAGCAATGCGATTTAATAATTATGTGAAACGTCAGATGCCAAAACAGCTGAATAAAAATTCATTATTAACCATGGTGCAATTTCATTATTTTTGGAACCTCATACGTCATAGGTAGAGAAATAATATTTCTACCAATGAAAAGAACAGTAATAAAGATGTGCTTTTAGGCTGGTGGTGGAAAAAGAGTATTTAATTATTTTCTTTTTCAGAATTTTTAAGATCATTATATTTAGAGTTCGCTTTAATCAAAGAAAAGCTCGAGTTTACTTTTTAGTTTTCTTTGCAATAAAAAAGTAAAATCTTTGCGCGAATGAAGAATTTTTAATAAAAAAGATTCATATATCAAACATATTTGTAGGGTTCCACAGCCGAAGCTGTAAAAGCTAAGAACGAAAATTTTGGTTATTCTTAAAAAAAAAATAAACAAAATACTGCTGCCAACAAAATAATACTTTCCCCTATAGGCCTAGATTCATTAAAATCAAAAACAAAAAAAAAAATAAATAAATAAAAAAAAATCAAAAATCAAAAAAAAAAAATAATTTTTTGACTGGCAAAAATGCCGAATAAGAATAAAAAAATACCGAATAAGAAAATATTGATGACTAAAAAAAACTCAAAAGCAAATTTACCGAATGAATCAATGATTTTCCGACTGGAAAAAATGGAAAAAATTTCGTCAGGGCGCCCCAAAACATAATCTCCAGAAAAAAGCTTTGTCCCTGACGGTTTCTACCAGACTCGGGACTCGGCGCCTCTAAAATTAAAAAATTGGCGCCCCGAAAAATACCATCCAAGAAAACTCTTTGTCCTTGGCGGTTTCTACCAAACTTGGCACCCCTACAAAAATACAAAAAAAAAATGACGCCCAACCAAAGATCTAAAAATCTTATCTTTACCCCTCACGGAAGTGTTGATGGCTAAAAAAAAGGTCCTTACCACAAAAATTTTCCGAATGACTCTCAAAGATTTGCCGATATGCATCGATAAAAATGCATATAACCAATTTTGTTAAGGAGAAAATCTCCTACAGTTTTTTAAACTTTAAAAATTCATTTCATTCATTTTTAATATATTAATAACAATCGAGTTATTAATATTAAAAAAAAGCCATGTTGGGGGTGAAATTGGTTTTTCGATTTTTCAGGCAAATTATTTATCGGAGGATAAATGGTTATGTACAAACTTGTAGCTCTTGAAATTCTCTGTAAATTGTATACATTATGCATTTTCATAAGTATTTTGTTACTGAAAGTCGAGTTGCGCCCTCTGTAACCGTGCCAAAGTATGAAAATTTATAATATATGGAACTTATAGAAAATATCAGGTGCTATAAGTTTGCTCATAACCACTTTTATCGTACGATGAATAATTTGGCTGAAAAATGGAAAAACCCTTCAACATGGCTATTTTTAAATTAACTCGATTGTTATTAATATATTAAAAAAATTATCCAAACAAAAATTGTTGTTTTTTTTTTAATAAATTTTATCGAATGCTTTTCTAAAATCTGCAAAACCAATAAAAACATATAACGTTTTTATATAATAATCTTTTTATATCTTATAGATAATAAGTTATTACTAATAACAGAACCATGTTAACTGGCTGCGTCGAATGCTTTTCTAAGTTCAGTAAAATCTATGAAAAAATATATTTTTTAAGTACGTATTTTTTGCAAAACATCGTTATAGGTATTAACATGTTAATTGCTATTGTTCAAATAAATTTCAACACGACAGCAATCGTTAAATGATACATGTGTTCGAGCTGACTGTAAATCATTGTAAGTGTACACGTTACAAAGCAGTAGTCCATAATCGTATTTATATCTTATTGAATCTATTTTTAGACTTACCTTATACGTTTGTGTTCATAATTATAAGGTTAAATGTAAAGATCCGGAGGCAGCCTTTCAAACTAGTTGACTGGGACATCGAAAAATACGGTATACGTACTAACAGTAATCGGCGTAAACTCAGTTATGACTCATCAACGTTGAAAATAAACACAGAAACATAGGCTTACGGAATAATTTTGCCGAATTATGAGGGAAATTTTTATAAATCGAAACATTTGACGACTAATTTGTTACCCACAACAATATTAACTATACATATTAACTATACATATGTATATATATCTCGGTGTTTTTCAAAGAAAAAACCGACATTCGATTTTTATCTTTTAAGATACGAAAGTTTTTAATTTTTATTTATCGATAACTTTTTTCCCACCTTACTCGTTTTAATGGAATCATTAAAAAAAATCAAGTTAAAAAGAAATAAAAATGTAAATCATTAAAACCTCGCCTCAACGCTAGAGTCGACGCGGCGCCTATGCGAGTACTGGAAATTCGCCGACTACTGGTTATTAGTCCAGTCAAATAACGAAAAAATCCTATGTTAAATTGCATTAAATGTACACGGGCTGATATTTTAAAGGGTAGTAGTGGATAGTAACAGAACACTCCTGTTAGTTTTTCACTGGGTGATTTGTTTAAGGGGTGTCCGCTATCTTGAATTTTAGGGGTGAGTGTGTTTATTTCGCTAAATATGCATCTTACGATAAACATGCATATAATTTTGTTAAGCAGAAAATTTCCAACAATTTTTGTTTTAATATTTTTTCTTAATATATTAATAACAATCGAGTTATATAAAATTTCAGCCAAATTATTCATCTTATTTCAAATAAGTATTACAATTTTTTATGAGAATTTCTGTTAATTCGTTTGGACTTTTTTTGATAAAAAGCATGATAATTTATTGCATTTAAAAAACAATGAACACAGTTAAAGCAATTTTAGGCCTACCTGATTTTTTTTCGGTTCTGGCTTCTGTTCTAGAGCGTTTGGTCCTTAACTTAATAACTAAAGCTGTGAAAACGTAGCAGTTTTTAATGCACAACCGTTAATCTCGAAATACGAAAATTCCAATATAATGTTGTCCAATATAATGTTATCGTATACTCATAAAATAATTTGTCACTCATAAACTGAAAGGTTATTTCACTGGTTGCCTAAAAACACTTTGTTTTACACCTTATTTAGGCCGGTCTTTGTATTTTGGCGCTCTGAAGCAAGCCTTGGACTTAGCACCCCTACCAAAAAAAAATTGAGCACTGAAAAAAAGTTTACCCCTCTGAAAATTTTGACGACTAAAAAAAAAAGTCCTTACCTTTGAAAAACAAAGGAACCCGCCCGTTTCTTATGGAAAATGGCCCCGGCTAAATTCGCTGAAATTTCGTAGAAAAGTAGTTTCCAGCATGCTGATCAAAAGTCTCCATGGGCACTAAGCTCGAAAAATTATATTTTTCGAGAAACACCACTTTTTCCTAAAAGAATCGCAAACAGTTACTTGACTAATAAAATGCATATTAATTAAGTATTTTTTTATCTTTCTTCTTTTGAAACTTTAGATTTTATATTGAAGTTGTGTTTAATATGCACTGTAAAAAATAGTGTAAAATTTGGCTTAAATTTTAACGTAATATTACCATAGTAGCCATGTATTAAAGAAAACTTTTAAAATAGTGTAAAAATAAAGTATTTATAATGTAATATTTTTCGTTATAAATAATGTAAAATCTTACATTACTAATAATGTAAATTTAAAATTCTTTACATGTAAGACATAACCTTACTTATTTTTTACGCTAAATAGCTGCATTCTCGTACACTCAAAAGCATTTCCGATTACCTACATATTTATTTGTGGTGTATGCAAATTTCAATTAAATTCTGTAAGGAAATATTATCTTTATCATGATGCAGTATATTCATAGAAATTAGGTTAACCTAAATAATGTCAGATTTATTTGCTTTGAAAAAAAATTAATTTGAAATTTTTAAAGTACCTACTTAGGTATAATTATAATTATTACAGAATTTATGTTCTTAGAGAACATTCGAA
Organism: Brachypterus glaber; assembly: GCA_958510825.1. Lineage (NCBI taxonomy): Eukaryota > Metazoa > Arthropoda > Insecta > Coleoptera > Kateretidae > Brachypterus > Brachypterus glaber. The sequence goes on from OY294044.1 coordinate 30,505,644, forward strand.
AACCCCAAAAGTGAATAAATCTGACACACTGAGGTATGTCAAATTTAGAACTGTAATCTTCCTATAAACAATTTAAAACACTTTTGCACCCACATTAAAAATAATGTTTTTTAAATTTGTCAATTTGCTTAAAACATATTATTGTTATCACGGTTTTGCTTTACTTGTACAGTAGGCCGTATATTTTAAAAATTACGAGTGCTTTTTTTATACTAGTTTTTGGGTTTTACAAACGATGCACTAAAAAAGCTCTGTTTTTGCATATTTTGGTCCCCAAGAAAAGCGTTAAAAATATAAATATATTTTACTGTGTTTTTCGGTGAAGCAGCTGTGCTTGACTGTACAATTAAATAATTTAAAATATTACTATCAGTTACACTGTTACTTCTTACAGGTAATAACATTATACTATTAATAATAATTACTATTATTATAATCTGTTACAATACTAACCTCTAGCCTTAATTTAGTCATAAATAATATTTAAAACTGAAAGGCAACATAAATTTTAAATTCTACAATGAAACTTTGCTTAAGTTAAGAAGCACATGTCTAAAAAATTAGGGGGGGGGGTATTAAAAAATACACTGCCCAGTAAAAGAGCTTTCCCATTTTTCACCTCCGCGCGTAAAATGGATTTTTAACCGACTTCCAAAAAGGAGGAGGTTATCAATTCGACGTGTGACTTTGTTTTTTTATGTTTGTTCCAGCATAACTTTGGAACAAATGAACGGAATTTGATGAAACTTTTTGCAACTTAAAGAGGACATTCATGAGGTGGTGCCGTTTTAATTTAACGCGAATAATTAAGATAAATCTAATCATTTTAACGTAATTTCACTTAAAAACGGCTTAATTTGGTTCTACTACCAGCCAAATTTTTAGAGAAATGTCGGATAACTCGGATAAGCCGGATAACTTGTTTAAGGGGTCACTTAAATAATACGGTACACTGAAAATCTTTTAAATTCCGCTAAACTTTATTCTCTGGACCTGTAATATTAAAATACCAAGAAAAAATGATAAATGTTGTGATATTACCAAAAGGCGTTGTTTGATTATTACTTAACGCTTAAAGTTTAACAAGATTTTCTTTTATATTTCGTTTAAAATAAGGTTGGTTGGACTCTTGGGCGCTGCAATAAAAATATTACTTTAATTTTTTAGAAATTTATCTTTAAGATAATGACGTCACAACGCACTAACAGTGCGTTGTGACGTCAGCAGCTTGCCGAGATGGAAGGACCAATATAATTTAGCTTAGATAACGTTACAAATCTACAAGTTCTGTGTTTAGCTCCGCCCATATTCATCGAATTATCAGGCGGAAAAATCCGCTCGAAACCAGAATAGACCCCTAGGCGTAAATAGCATTTAAGTCGGCTTAAATATCATAAAAATTGGTTTAAGGATTAGCAAAAAAATGCATCATCAGCAAAAAAGCTAGTTTAAGAATCAATTTGATATCAGAGGTAAAAAGTAATGTTTATTATAAACTTTAGTTTTGATTTTTGGGGAATAGGGCTTTGGATCTGACTAAAATTGTTATCTAATTTGCCCACTTGGTCCCATCGATATTTATTCTTTAATTCACAACACGTAATTCAACAAAAAAAAATCGGTCATAATTTCTTTAATCGACAGAGCAATAAGATTAAGCAACCCTTCATATAGAAAGAAAAACATAGGTTTAGTTAAAAAAGTTTTAAAAGAAAATTACCCTTTAAATTTGGTTGAAAAAACAATAAAAGAAAGAATAAATAAAATCTACAACACAGGACCCAAAAAAACTAAAGAAAATGAAGAAAAAGTTATAAGGATGGTCTTACCATATATAAGAGGTGCTGGAGAAAAATTAAGAAAAACCCTAAAAAAATACAATATACAAACAATTTTCAAAAGCTCTAATACACTTTCGTCGGTATACTCTAAACTAAAAGATCCTATCAAGAAAACTGAAACTTCAAATGTAGTGTACAAAATAAAGTGTACGGGATGCATGGGGGTGTATCTAGGGCAAACTACTCAAAAACTCTCCAATCGTTTGTCGGGTCACAAAAGCACAATTCAGACCAATAAAAAAAAAGCACAGCCTTGGCAAAACATGCGATTGAAAAAAAACATATAATTGATTTTGAATCCACCGAAATTGTATATAGGGAAAAAAACGATAAGAAGAGAGAAATCGCCGAAATGATTTTCATAAAGAAGGAGAAAAACGCAATAAATAGGAAAACAGACATAGAAGGCCTAAGCAGTATATATTTTAATCTTTTTAATTTACAAAATTAATATCTATATGTTATTTATTTATTTATTTATTTGTGTATCTACCTGTTAATTTATTTATATATTAGCTTATTTCATTATTTATTAGTTTATTTCTTTATTTATTAGTTTATTTTATTATTTATTAGTTTATTTCTTTATTTATTAGTTTTTTTCATTATTTGTTAGTTTATTTGTTACTAATTTTGTTTAATTAATTATTACTTATGCTGTACCCTGTATATCATATCAGCACCTTCGCCTTTTTAAATTTACATGACAAAGCATAATTTAATCCAGCTAGTAGGTTCAGTTGCTACGTATAGTAAAGTACACTGTCTTAATTTTATTTTTAACTGTTATTTATTTGTTTAAATAATGTTTTGTTTATGTGAGTGTTTATTGTTAGTGACAATGACTAATCTTTGGCTTTAATTCTCTGTAAGTTCTTCTCTGTATTTTATTATTATTTATTTTAAGGTTAAGTTAAATGTTTAAACAATTGTATTTTTTTTTATACTTATATATACTTTTTTATTTCCAATAAAGGTTCGAAAACGACGAAAATCCATCGTCGAAATGTCACAGCAAATTAGATAACAATTTTAGTCAGATCCAAAGCCCTATTCCCCAAAAATCAAAACTAAATTATACAAATCGGGCAAAAACTTTCAATTTAGTTTATTATAAACCATAGAAAAAATGTTATCTCTCCAAAATATAAATTTATTGTCTATTAAACAAACATTACAGCGACAATTGTTTCGACTTTTTTAACATAAAGTCATTTTCAAGCTACAATTAATCAAAGTACAATTCCTTTTAGAAAAACTTACTTTTTAAATTTATAAACAAATTAACTTGACTACACATTATTAGAAATGTCATACTGACCTTAACTGTATTATTTTTATAAAATCTTAAAAATTTAAACAAAAAGAAAACTACAATAAGTTAAAATAAAATAAATTAATGAAATCTAAAATTTTATTCAATTTAAAATTTTAGATTTCATTAATTGATTTTATGTTAACTTATTGTAGTTTTCTTTTTGTTTAAATTTTTAAGATTTTATAAAAATAATACAGTTAAGGTCAGTATGAATGTGTACTCAAGTTAATTTGTTTATAAATTTAAAAAGTAAGTTTTTCTAAAGGAATGTACCATTTTCAACCTAATTTTTCATTATTTGTAGCTTGAAAATGACTTTATGTTAAAAAAGTCGAAACAATTGTCGCTGTAATGTTTGTTTAATAGACAATAAATTTATATTTTGGAGAGATAACATTTTTTCTATAGTTTATTTAAATCAACTCCAATATGAGTAAGGATCAAGAATTTCTTAATGTTTATTATGTTCAAATCCAAATGTTTTAATTTTTGTCGAAGTAATCTTCATAAAATTTATAATAATAATTATACAACAAATTAAATTTATAAGTAGATATGTATATTTAAATATTTGTTCTTTGTTCTGATCTTATTAAATTATATTTATTAAAGCTTTACTTATGCCTACGTACATTGCTATTTATTTATGATAATAAATTTAAAACCTTAGTTTAAATATACCATGTGATTCAGAATTTTGGTTTAGCCCTTCCAGTGGATTTGTCCACTGGAATGGACATCATTTTACAATTTGCTTCTTTTAATAAAAAAAATGATTTTTAATGATTTTAAAATTCCTTATTTGCCACGTTAACTCTAACCAATCCCTAATCAAAGCTCGATATTGGAAGGACCAAAACTTAAGGCAGGCCAAAAAATTCATAAAATATGAACCCGAACGAAGAAGAAAAATACTCGATCTCAGCAAGCCGGAACTAAAGACCTATTATAGGTCTGTATAATACAGGGCTTTTACTTAACCGGTCACTGTCCTCTAAGATATAATTTTAGAAAGATGGACAGGTCCTGTCGTCTATGCTCCAAAGCACCAGAAGCGGCCGAACACATTATCTGCTTCTGCGAAGCCATTGTTCGAAAAAGGCTACTTACTATATCTCGAAAAGGTATAACCAAGACCTGCAGATATATCCCAAGTAGCCCCTAAAAAGCTCTTGTGCTTCTTTGGAACTCTGTAGACTTTAGAAAGCCATTAAAACATCAATATCCCAACATTGGCCTTTATAAGTAGCTTGACCAGAGTAAATTTTAGTTATTTTACACAGTGAAAAATAAATTAACATGGAGACATTTATTTTGTTAAATAATAAAAAATTACTTTTTAATTAACAAGTAGGTAGACATAATTTATAATGTATCTTATTAATAAGATTACAATACTATTGAATAAATTGCCAAATTTTCGTTTTCTCTACGGTATTTTCTTCAATCTTTTTTAAGTTTCTGGACGAATCCTCATCTTCTCTTCATCAATCAATCAATCAATCAAGTTTCTGGACAAATAAATGTGTTTTCTACATAATTGTTTTCTTCATGGAGATTTCCAAAAATCTTGCCTTGTTAAATTTTTCATACTAACAATAAGTTTTAGATTAAATCTACACGGTAAAAATAAATTACATTAAATTACATAGTCCGTAAATGGTAATATGTTGCCATAGACCGCAATGGTAAAAATTACATAGTCCGTAATGGTAATATTTTGCATAGACCGGAACAGTAAAAATTACATAGTCCATAATGGTATTATTTTGCATAGACCGGAACGGTAAAAATTACATAGTCCAGAATGGTTTGGACTTTTTGACACAGACTTGAAATTTGAAAAAAAATATTTACTACTTAGAAAATGTTTGTTCCAAATTACAAGTCTCTGTGTCAAAGCTTTTTTGAAATATCGTAGCGTAAAGTTCATTTGGTTTAATAAACCAAACGATTTGCACCCTTAATAGGAGTATAAACTGCTTACATCTATCTTTAAAGATCTATTGGTTGATAAAGATCGTAATTTATAATGAATGTAAATTTTAGACCACAAATAAAGCATTTAAATATCGTACATAAATAATATTTACCTTTTTTACACTTTTAACACTTTAACCTAGCAGCATGCGTCGCTATTTCAATAACAATAACAATATTAAACGGTCCGTCTTATGATGCGACGCCTTCTTGGTTATTGTCCAAAGCGCATGCGCGTCTTAAAATAACATAGCCCGACATTGTAAAATCATGTAAAAATATGTAAATCAATGTAAATATATTTTTTTACATTCTTTTACATTCTTTTATATTCTGTTACATAAATTCATGAATTATGCATAGTCCGGAATAGTAAATTTACTATTCCGTTCTATGTAAATTCATGTATTTTTACATTATTTTACATGCAGTTTTTACAGTGTATTTCAAATTTTGGATATTGGATTTGACATGTTTTTATGAACATTGACAGCAGCACTGGAAGGAGTGACCCTACGTCATACTTGAAAATTTCAAGCTCACAGCAACCTATTTTCTTGCGATAGAGTCATTCCACAATAAAAGAGACATTTTTAAAGATAAAAAAAAATTAATAGAAAATTTATATTTTTAGTAAAAACAACTATTATACAATAAAGAAATATATATATATATATATATATATATATATATATATATATATATATATATATATATATATATATATATATATTTTAATTTTGGCATTTAAAAATGTTGTTATGCTAAAAAAAATGTACGTGTGGAGCTCTAGCTCAAAACCAAAAAAGAGTAGAAATCTTTTGTTTAGGGTCAATTGAAAGTTACTTGGTCTATATTGGTATATAGTGGTATCTCTGTTAATAACGCCAGAAATCATCTGATTAGTCTTAGACGGCCCACCCAGTATAAATAAGATATTTTTTTAAAAATATATATTTTCTTAAAATTGTGACTATCTCATATTTATGGTACGAGAGAGGAAACTAGGATATTGCCCCTAAGAAAATTAACCCACGAGGCTGGAGACAGAGTGGGTTAATTTTAGAGAGGGCAATATTTTACTCACGAGGTTTTATCCAATAAATTGCTTGGAAATTCATATTTTTATTAAAAATGACATTTACAAGTAAATAATTTGACAAGTGACAGTTGAGTGGGTAAAATAAATAATTATCCAATCTATAAAATAAAATCCTCGTTTATTATTGAGTTTCTTTATTTGAAATAAAGCTAGTTATTATCTTATTATCTGTATGTATTGTAATATAAGTATTATAACCATTTCTTCGTTAATATGACAGCGGTCGAAAAGAGACAGTCAGCTGATTTTAAATACCATCTAACAGAAAACAAGTGAACGCAAACATAAAACCTCAAATTAATAAAATTAATTTTAAGACAATTTTTGCGTTTATTGGTTGCTTAGGTGTTAGGTCGTTGGAACAATAGTATACGCACCTTGACGCAAACCTATTTGAGTTCACTTCGAGTGCTTTTTTTTACTCGGCTTCGCCTTGTAAAAAAATAAGCTCTCTCGTGCAATGAAAACTAGGTTCGCGTACTTGGTGCGTAATGTACAAAGTAAATTAGATATGGGTACCAGGACATCAAGGTATAGATGTTACTGAGAAGGCAGACGATCTTGCAAGAAAGGGGAGTGAAGCCGTACTCACAGGACCAGAACCGTGCTGTGGGGTACCATATTCCACTGCCAGACACGATGTCAGGAAAGTGTTGCGGAATGAATACCAGCAACATTGGATAGATGCACCTAAAATGAGGCACTCTAAACTCTTTCTAGGGGGACCAACCAAGAAAAGAACCAGCTTACTTCTAGGCATGTCCAGGAGTCAACTGAGAGCAATAACGGGTATAATAACTGGGCACTGCTTACTGAACAAGCACCGACACCAAATGGGACAGACTACGAGCCCCGTGTGAAGGATATGTGGGGAAGGGGACGAGGAGCCCTACCACCTCATATGTGAATGTCTATCTCTAATAGGCTTGATGGAGGTACTTAGGGAACGGCTCGCTCGAACCAAACGAGATCATGAACACTCCCCTGAAACCGTACCTGGACTTTATAAAAGAAACAGGGATGATATGAGGAAATCTGTGCGGTTAACACAAAGGTCCCTAGGGACCAGGTGTTGAGGGCTGTGAACTCCGCACTGAACTAAACTAAACTATTATCCACGTGGCTTATTCTGCTTAGTATTTATACTCGCTTTCAGTTTAACACTTTAATATATTAAAGTGTTAAAATCAATTAAACATTCTTTACTTTTAGCATGTTACTTGTAGATATTAAATGTGAAGCATATCATGCTGAAACTTTTGGCACACAGACTTGTGTGGATCTTTTACAAGTAAAATTTTAATATTCTTAATGGGTACGATGTCTGGGAATGAAGATTTAGTTCAACTTTCAAATAACCCAAATATTATTTGAGGAGTGACTACATTTACATTTTAAAACTATGACTTATTATTGGTAAAGACATTATCGTGGACTAGTTTTGATGAAAAAAGTTTGCTAAATGGCACTATAAGACTCTTAATGCCATCTAGCATACTTGTTTTTGCCTAATTAACCTCCAATCATGTCTTAACCATTGTTTTTTAAAATGCAAATGGCAGTTTTTGATCCGGACGATTTTTAAAAATTTTTGAAAATTCGAAACTACCGTATATTATTATTCTAGCGCAGGCGCTGTGGATACTATAATATTAGGGTGGACCAAAATCGAGATATTAAACAATATTTTTTTTGACCAATTAAAGAAAGCGCCGTATTTTTTTATACAAATGATCTCAGTTCTTCGCAAATAAAACTATGAAATAATATTTTGGTTATTATTATAAAAAGTTGGACTAAATCTTCATTCCCTGACACCGTGTGGAGCCATCAGAGCTTTCGAAATTAAATTTTAAATATGTAGGGGAATTCTTAAATATGCTTTCTGTCGTGCAAATTGTAGTTATGTTATATTACTAATATGATTTATCGTCGTGTATATAGCAAAATGTCACAAAATAAAACAAAGAATTAAACACCAATGTTATGCTTATGTATTGTACATAAGCAAGCTTTAATTAAACTTAAAGTTTTTAAAATAATTTATAAATTGATAGTACATATTGTCGGTTAAACACGCTTCACCTGGGCGATTTTAAATAAAAATTTCGTGGACCCCTACATTTTTTGGACTAAAACATACCTGATGACATAAGAAATCAATTTCCATTTGAAAGAAAATCGTAATAGATACACTTTTTTATAAAGATAAAAAAACGTTTTTTTGAGTAATAGGGTGTCAAAAAATTCCGATTTGCGAAATCGAAAACACTCTCTGGCTCAAAAGTTGCTCCTTAGTAAAAAACTGTGGCCACTCAAAAATGAGCCAAATCGATTAATGTTTAGCAAAGCACTCAAAAATATCGGTACCTGTTTTTCGGGTAAAAAGTGATTGTATATAAAATTAAGGAAATTTTGGAGGGTTTCTTTGGTAATATTTAGAAACAATCTAATTGTGAGAAAACTAAAAAAATTATATTTCCCCTTCCCTTAAGTTAGAACATAAAAAAATCGCCAATTATTTAAAGATTTTGCGAAAATTTATTGAAAATGGGCATATTTAAGGAAGGACATAACTTCCTTAGGAATGATTTTTTGACCAAGGTGCATATAAACTTTTTAATGTTAAATAACCACTCATTACCAAAATATTTGTTTTTTGTTTTATATTTTTTAATTTTTTTATTTTTGGTTCTTCATGCGTAAAAAATTACTTTTAAATGCATTTATATTAAAAACGGTTAAACCTGCGATGTTAAACCACAGAAACTTTTTTGTGTATTTTTGCATAAAAAAGTATTCCAGCCAAAAAATAAAAAAAAAGTACACCGAAAAAAGTTTTAGGCAAAAAAACAGAAAATCCACCCGGTTTCTAATTGAAATTAATTTTTTTTACTCAACTTGAGGAAAAAAAAATATGTTTTCTGTATAGTCATGTAGGTTAACATGTATATATGCTTATATACTAATATATAATTTTGCAGATTTTTTATTTAAAACTATTTTTATGCACTTTTAAAAACTTGCAAAAATTAAATTTTCGCGAAATCTTCAAATAATTGGCGATTTTTTCATGTTCTAACTTAAGGGGAGGGGGGGATATAATTGTTTTAGTTCTTACATTTAGTATTGTTTCTAAATATTACCAAAGAAACCCTCAAAAATATCCTCAATTTTTATCGGTATCAGTTTTTATCCAAAAAACAGGTACCGATTTTTTTTTTAATTTGAGTGCTTTGAGCTACATTTAAACATTTATCGATTTGGCTCATTTTTGAGTGGCCACTGTTTTTTACTAAGGAGCAACGTTTAAGCCAGAGAGCGTTTTTGATTTTGAAAATCGCGATTTTTTGATACACCTTATTACTCAAAAAAAACTTTTTTTTATCTGTATAAAAAAGTGTATCTTTTACGATTTTCTTTCAAATGGGAATTGATTTCTGATGTCATCAGTTATGTTTTAGTCCAAAAAATGTAGGGGTCCACGAAATTTTTATTTAAAATCGCCCAGGTGAACCGTGTAAATACCATAGAAAATTATGCACCACCAGTTTTGAGATAACTTAGGGTGATTTAGAAATAAGGTAAAAAACTTTAAGGGGTGAGTCCAAAAATAAGAAAAACACCCGGTATATACAGGGTTATTTTAAATGGTACAGTGCCTCTAGTTTTTAAACGGCATAAAATATCGAATTAAAATTGGGTAAATTGCATAAAACTATGTTTTATCGTAAAAAAAATATTTTAATATTTTAAAATAACACTAGGGGAGCAATGGGGGCAAAATTTTAAATCGGTGATGTGGCAAATAATTTAAAAGGTTTTACAATTGCCTATCCAACGGTGTATTTATTTTTTAGTTTTTAGTTATATTTAGCTTTAAATTTTTAATAAATTACACTCCTCAACACTCAAAAGTTTGCCGACATCATTTTAGTTACATCTGCCTATATTTGATGCGCTGATTTCAGAGCCTTTTTTAATTTTTCTCGATCAGCACGTTTTTAAAGTCACATTGGTTTTTTGCTTATAGCTGTAATAAAAATATAATTAAGGTTCAATATTTTTTTTTGCGCTGGGTTGGTTCTCTATTAATAGGACTCTAAGCCAAAAAAGCGGATTTCAAATATCTTTATTCGTTTGTTTTTTATAGGCTTCTAAATCCAAAAAATTAAATTTTTTCGTATGATATGGCTCTGATTTTTTTTATAGGCAATACCAACACATGTAATATTTGTTAATTAATTAAAAGAGTTTTAGATTGAGTCCAGTAACGGAGATTTTACGGGGAGTTATTGAAAGCAGAACAACAATATTTTGAATTATTTAATATTTATTTAGTGTTATTTTAATGTTTCATAGCAAGTTTTACTTTTTCGTTTTGTTTTTTTTTTTACTAATAAATTTAATTTATTGTGTTGCTCTCCAAAAAATAATAAAAATATTTCAAAATTTTGTTTTTTTTTTTCGATAACCCTCGGTAGTATTGCATATAAAAATAAGAGTCGTATCTTTAGTATTTATAAAATTTTTTTATCAAAATATATCGAAAAAAATCGAAAAAAACTAATTTTTTGAATTTAGAAGCCTATTAAAAACAAACGAATAAAAATATTTTAAACCCGCTTTTTTTGGCTTAGAGCCCCACTAATAAAAAATCAATCTGTTGCAAAAAAAAATAATTAAACCTAAATAATTTTTTTTAATACAACTATAGGCAAAAAAAACATTATGCGCTATATCTCAAAAAAAAAAAAAACGGGCTGATCGAGAAAAACAGAAAAAGGTTCGGAAATCAGCTCATCAAATATAGCCAGACGCAACTAAAAGCTCCCCGGAAAATAAAAAAAAATAGTTTTTTTTTGTAGAGCAGTCTTATTAATGGAATGGGACAATCCTTCTTTAATAACTCTCGAATCAGGTCTAGTATCAAAATGTTAAAAAATGGGTCAATTTAATTTATCATTAAAGAAACCTAAATCTGCATAATTTGAGGTTATAAATGTTACCCCCATACCCCCACTACCCCAACATAAAAAACTTGAATAGCAACCCCCTGTTTTTAACCAACTTCCAAAAAGGAGGAGGTTATCAATTCGACGTGTGACTTTGTTTTTTTTTATGTTTGTTCCCGCATAACTTTGGAACGAATGAACGGAATTTGATGAATTTTTTTGCAACTTAAAGAGGGCATTCATGAGGTGGTCCCGTTTTAATTTTATGCTCGCATAATGCCGGGTAAGCTGGATAATTAAGATAAATCCAACATTTTAACGCAATTTCACTTAAAAACGGCTTAATTTGGTTCAACTACCAACCAAATTTTTAGAGAAATATCGGATAACTCGGATAAGCCGGATAACTTGATCAAATATTACGGCACACTGAAAATCTTTTAAATGTCGCTAAACATGATTCTCTGGAATGGGCGCTGAAATAAAAATATTACTTTTATTTTTTAGAAATTTATCTTTAAGATGCACTAACAGATTTAAAATGCACAGTGCGTTGTGACGTCAGCAGCTTGCCAAGATGGAAGGACAATTATAATTTAGCTTAAATGACGTTACAAATCTAACAAGTTCTGTGTCTCTAAAAAGTAAAAAATAAAACTTTTCGCAAAAAAAATTAACCGACTTCTGTCTCTAAAAAGTAAAAAATAAGAAATACTGCCAAGTCGCTGCCTATTTCACAGCAAACAATAATAAAATAATAAAAAAATAATTGTTAGTAATTAATTTAGGGAATGGTGAAATTGGCACCGACTTAGGTATTTCTTATTTTTTACTTTTTAGAGACAGAAGTCGCTTCATTTTTTTGCGATTTTTTTTTATATTCTTAAATTAAAGGGAAAATAAAGTTCATTATTACCTAATTAACAAAATATTATTGACCAACCCATTCCTTGGGGGGCAGGTTAAATTTTTATTAAAATTAACTCGGGGTGAGAAGAGTTAAACCAGTTAATTTTTTTTATGACCAAAACAAAGCATTTTTGATACCCCTTAATATATGCATTGATTACATTGATGAGTCAAAGATATATGATATAAAAGTAAGGGGGTTGCTATTTAAGATTTTGGAGTTGGGGTAGTTGGGGTATGGGCGTAAAAATTTATAATTTTTTAAACGTGCAGATTTAAGTTGATGAATTAAATTGACCTCTTTTGTAGAATTTTAACTTTGCTTGGTTTCGGAGATATTAAGGAAGGACGATCTCATTCGAATGCAATAAATTGATGGCTTTTAAAAATTAAAAGCGAAATTTTATATTTAGCTTTTAAATTTTTAAAAGCCATTAATTTATTGTTATAATATTACAATTTATCCGAAAATTAAAAAATAAAGATACCCTTGAATAGGAAATTTGAATACCTTTCAAATGATGTATCACTCGACCCCCCTTTCCGTTTAATATTTTGCCGCCCAGCGCCCCCCAGTGTCATTGTAAATTTTAAAAATATAGAATATATGGCTAAACATACTTTATTTTATGTTGTTTGTATGTGCTAAATTCCAATTTGATATCTTACGCTGTTCAAAAGTTACAGGCACTGTACCATTTAAGTGGCGTCGGACTGTACAGCGAAAAAACAACCACGAACACCATTACCGCGCAGTACATTACCGCGATCGCCATTACCTCGACAAGCCATTACCGCGCATGTCCTTTACCGCGAATACCATTACCGCGCAGTTAATTACCGCGAACGGTCTTTAACGCGTATGACTTTTACAGCGAAAATCGTTATACATTATTTTTATTTTATGTAAGGGTATTTCCGTGGGATTGATGGCAGTTTGGTTAGTTTTGGTTTTGGTTTGGATTTTTATTGATAAAGTGGAACGTTTACTAAATATACCCATATATCTGTGTTTGGGTTTTTTATGTGTGTTTTTTTTTAAATTTATATCGACTGATTTGTATAAATCGCTGATTATTAATTATTTTAGTACGAATCGTCATGTCGATCGAAATAATGAAAAGTGCTAGGGGCAAAGACCTCGCTGTATATAAACATTTCATATACAGGAAAGAAAAGACTATTAAAAAAAGTTGTAAGGGCTTAAATTGCAACGTGCTTTGTTTCAAGGTGCGTTTGCATACTTCGGACGGAAATGCTTTAAAGGAAACTAGTAATGGCCACAACCCTGACCCAGCAGCTATATCAGTTAAAACTGTTTGATTGTTTTCTGCAAAATTATAATTTTTCTTCAAAAAAAAAAAAAATAAAATAAAATAATTATTCGCTGTAATGGTTTCGCGGTAAAGTCCATGCGCGGTATTGATCCCTCCGCTGTTATTTTCTTCGCGGTAATGGTTTTAACGGTAAAGTCTATGCCCGGTAAAGTCCATGCGCGGTAACGGTGGCGCGGTAACGATTTCGCGGTAATGAACTGCGCTGTAAAGACCAATTCCCCCATTTAAGAGTAACCCTGTATATCTATGCAATGCAATACTCGTGCATTGAAAATTCATAATTTTTGTTGGATGAAGATATTATTATCGTTTGACACACGGTTCTAAAGCTATCGAAAGAATGCGGCAAAAAGTGGGAAAGCGATATACTGGAATAACATCTAACTAAAAACACGTTCACGTTGAATTCGCTTTAATCGGAGCGGTTTTTGCTCCTACCTCCCCTTTCGTCGTAGGTTTATTACTGTGTGTCAGACCATATACCTACTACACCTTTGGAAGTTTGAAGTTTGATTAATGTATATGTTTCTTTTTGTTTTAGGTAAGCAACTTCAAATAGAGATACCAATTATCATAATTGAATTATGGGTAAGAATTTCGATCAACTTGATATAATCTTGAGTAATTCTTTTATTTTTTAAAATTATTTCCTAAAATGATATGTTTCGTGAACATAACACACGAGTTCGCGAGGATTGGGTCTTTTTCGAAGGCGGTTTAAGCATTATTTTTTTTAGCTGTTCATTGAGATATTTATGGACCGATTTTGATGAAATTTGGTAAAAATAATATTTTCTAAAGAGATATGGCCATTTTACAAACAGATTCGAATCTAAGCTTAAAATTATATTGAAGTCAGCTGTTTAATCGTAAAATTTGCTTTTCTTTATTCACGATTAGGTACTCCTGAAAATGCTGGTAAAATTCTCTCCCAATTAGCTGAGATTTAACTGTTAATGGTCTGGTCTTATGATGTCTAAACCTTGAACTACCTTCCTTTTTGACGTATTTTTCACTTTTATTTAACTTAAATATTGTCCAGAATCACTGGGTGTATTACTAATGGCTTTTTAGTAATGGCTTTGATATAAAGGGATAAAGAAAATTATTTACTGTAACAGAGCCTAATTTCTCATTGGGTATAGGGTGGTAAATTTTAGGAGGTAGCAAACTGGCAAGGGCGCTCATAAGAATGCCATTGGCAGTTGATGACCTTTTTTTACGAGAATCTAAAAAATATTTGAACACGGGCTTCCGAGATTTTTGTATGACTAATTCGATTTTTGTCATATAAATCTGTTTTTTTAGATTTTCGGTAAGATTTCTAAGATTTCTGAAAAATCATCGAAATCTTGTCAAATATTATCGAGTTTTTCAAGATTTTTGTCGATGTTTCTAGGATTTTTGAAAGACTTCTGACAATTTGTACAGGGACTTCCGATAGTAGTTCACCTCGGATTCTAATTATTTGATTTTTGTGCAAATTGAGTATTGAGAATTGAGTAAATTCTGCCCTAATTAGCTACCAAGTTTCATCGAAATTGGTCCGTAAATAACTAAATGAGAGATATAGTTATTAATTTCTTGTACTTCTTGTTCTTGTTTGCCAACGTTTTTTTATTAATTACACAGGTTTACAAAAAAAAAGTCAGGACTATTTGACCGGACCATGGTATTCCTAGGTATTTTGGCGCCCTGAATCAGATCCCGGGGTCAGTTTTGCCCCATCAAGCGACCTGTTAACTTCACGGGTAACTGTGTAGGTCTTGAATACTTTCTGAACGTTGAGATGTTGTCCCGGGGCCGCTCCCAAAAAATCACCATTTTGACCTCCAAATGACCTTGAAATCTCGTTTTCCTGACGTGATGGGGGCAAAACTGACCCCGGGATCTGATTCAGGGCGCCAAAATACCTAGGAATACCATGGTCCGGTCAAATAGTCCTGACTTTTTTTTTGTAAACCTGTGTTATTTTCCGTTCTAAAGTACCAAGAAAAATATAAAATATATAGTTATTAAGAGTTTTGCCGGACACACGGTATAATATAAGCAAATTCCCTTTAAATATTTAACTTAAAAGCCGGCGACCTTGCTTTTAATACAGAAGCTATTTATAGATGTTACCCAATTAATAAACAATTATATTATAAACTAATTTTAGATATATGTGGCATACACAAATAATGGCTCTTATAAATAAACTATTTTTCAAGTTTAATATTAATTAATGTGTTTGTTAAATTTACAATGTTAATGAATCTCAGATAAAAAAATACTTGTTTTATTAAATGTCAGGCCAAGCAGGGTCATAGCTATGGGGGGCGGGGTGGGGTAGAGCGTCCCGCCTCCCATCTTGAAAAGTTGTATATTTCATTGATCCAAAACAAAAGTCGTATATATATTTTTTTTTGAGAAAAAATGCATTTTTAGTGAAAAGATAAAACCTTCTCCAATTTCTTTATTTTTTGTCAAAAATGAAACAAAGCTAAGTGCATATCCACAGACTCGAATAACAAGCATAGTACATAAGAAGGCAATACCGTGATTAGCTTACAAGATACATGACGGCACATCAAGCTAGTCACGGCATGCCATTCTCATGTAATATGCTTGTTACGCGAGCCTGTGGATATGCACTAAGCTATGTCTTATGGTTATGCGAGCCTGTGGATAGCACCAAAACCAATACATCATGGAGTCAACTCATTAACGGACTCGAGTTTTAGAGATGTTCTCGTTAGCGTTGAGTACAAGTTAGTTTTTTTTTGTATAAATTATTTTAAACAAATTATTATCCTAGTGTTAAAATGATTTTAAAAAATTTCACGGCCTTCTTATTAAAAAAAAATAAAATAATATTCTTGAAATTGACAACTTTATTTTTTTAAACTCAATTATTTTAAAACCCTCTAAAGGGATCTATAGAGTATCTTGCATCATTTTATGCAGAATTTCATTCTACATTTAACGAGTGAATAAAAAATATAGCATTCCGTTTAAAAGAATGGAGTTTTTTATGTGTGAAAATCCAAAAGTTTAAATATTTATTTTGAACGCACTGTATAAAATATTTTATTTTTTGCGCATAAAGTAATTAAGATAAGCAAAATTTTATTCATTTTTGAAAAAAAATAAAGAAATTGGAGAAGGTTTTATCTTCACTAAAAATACATTTTTTCTCAAACAATATGACATCAAAATAAAGGCATTTTAATGAGAAATAAGATGACATAATAAAAAATATACCATTCCATTTAAAAAAAAAAGTCAGATGTTACCCACCCTAAGAGGACCATCCTGTATATTTTAAAAGATTTTTAAAATCTGCCTTTTTAAAACCATACAACTTTTCCCCTTAAAGTTTTTCTCTAAAGTGGATACTTTACTATATATCGACCGACTCGGCTTTGTTGAGACACCCTGTATATTTGGCGGTTACTTTATTACATTTTTGAAGCACCTAAATCTGGCTTGTCAATATTTTTTAAACGAAAGAAAAAATGAATGCAAATTAAAAAAAAAGACACTATTTAAATGTTTTAACATTTTGGATTTTTTTTACTTTTTTATGGATATTATATTATTTATATTAATAAATAATTCACTCCTAGATTTACTCTAAATAACAATTATTTTTTTACAATTTTTTGAATATTGTTTATATTTTATAATGGTATATTAATTACCTTTGGGTGTGCTAACAAACGATATTATATTGATTTTCATAAGAGGTTTATTTTTTAAGACTTTTTTTATTAGCTTAAATCCATATTCACTGCAAGAATGCCCCTTTAATATGGAAGCAGCGATGCTGCTCGAATTTGTTTTGGGGAGGGGGCAGAAACAAAAATATAACTTTTAACTCAAGCTTGCGATTTTTCCAACTCTTTACACAAGAATGTTTTACCCAACTTTTTATACATATATATCAAAAAAAGAAAGGTCATTTGGATGTCAACTGGAGAATGGATTTTCCCATCTTGAGAGTAGTTGAAGGGGTTGGCACCCCCTACCCTCCATCCCGTCATCCCTGCATGGAATAATTCAATTTAGCAATTTCGTACTATACCGGCTGTTTTGGGAAGGGGGTTCACCCCCTTTAATTTTTTTATTTTTATAGGTAGTATGGTAAAATTTGCATGATCTACATTATGTATAATTTAGGATCTTTTACCATAACTTTTTTTTTGGCACTTCCGGTTTCGCCGGAAATAAATCAAACTTCCGATTTTTAAATGGAACACCCTGTATATTTTTCGGTTCAGAAATCAATTCTGAGAATAAGCACGTGTTATTACTTTTTACAGGTCATATCATTTTGCTTTCCCATTTTGAAAGTTTTCAAATTTTCGGGAAACCCTTGTATTCGTGCAAAATTTTTTAAAAATGTTGTTTGCGTATTTTTGCGTTTTATGACGTTTTATGTCGATATAAATCAATTTCGAGCAAAGAAAAAATTGTCAGTCGATCGGTCGTCCTGTCCGGGAAATCTTGTAAGCACGATAACTTAAAAACGCTTTAAGCTAGAGACTTGAAATTTGGCATACAGGTATGTTACTAAAAGTTCTCGCTCGGGATTATTTTTAGTAAACATTGGGGTGGGGCAAGGGGGGCAAATGGGGAAAATACAATATTTTTTACAAAAATTTAAAAATTGCTATATAATAACTATAGGGGTTTTTGAGGTTGCTAAAAATAAATCTGATAATAAAAAAAATTAACTCCACCAACTGACGGGCAGGGGGTTTTCTTAAAAATTGATATATTGTGGTTTTTGAGGTCGCTGAAACTGAATCTTAAAATATTTTTTTCCAAATTCACTTCCCGAGGGGCGGTGGGTAGTTTTAGTGAAAATTGGTATATTGGGGTTTTTAAGGTTGCTGAAAGGAAATCTGCAGATCTGATATGCAATAAAAAAGTCTATTTCACGGGCGGAGGTGAAAAATGGGAAAGCTCTTTTACTGGACAGTGTATTTTATTTAAACTTGCATTTAAATCTTTACTAACTAAACTATTTATGCTTGGTATCAAAGTGTTCTCAAGAAAATTTTCTATTATTTAAGCTAATGAGCCACCCTCTTCACATTTGAAAAAAAAAATACTTAGGACCTATGGACCAAAGTATGATTTTCTAACTTTTAAGAGCTCACCAAATTTAGAGTTTTGTGAGAAAATCAAAATAGGATTTTTCTTAAGATACACCTCTTTCGCAACAAAGTGGGACACTTAAAATTGTTTTGTTTAAATTGGATATTCCCCGTGGCCCGGGCCTCTGAGGGGGCCCGGCATCGATAGTAGGGGCCCGGCAAACATTTTCTGCCAGGGGTAAAGCTTTTTTTCAGAGGCGAAACTTTTACTTTGCAAAAGTGGGGTGCCCGATAAAAAGGTTCCCCCGGACACGGGCTGGCTCTGTCCGGCCCTGCTCATAAGTCGAACGTTGGTTCATGGTCAGGGTGTTACTATAAATAAATACGCAGTAAAACAATGGTAAAGATTCATGGTCATAACCACAGATGAGGCTCTATACGGAGATTGTTATAGATGTACATTAGGGTGACTCACCATAATTTTAGATTTGTTCATTGAGGTAAGAGTATCATTCCTAAATAATTTCAGAATTATTAAAAGAAATCCATTAAAAAAAAATATTTATGTTTTTCTTCAAGCGTACTAAAATGTTTATATTTTATAACTGAACACACTAGATAGAAGTGATCTATTTTTTACAGTAAAAAAATTAGTGTACGCCGTAAAAAAAAGTTATTTAGCAAAACCGCCACTGGCGGCAGCACTGAGGGGTGGGGGGTAGTTTTCGTGAAAATTTGTATATTAGGGTTTTTGAGGTCGCTAAAACTGAATCTTATAATAAATTTTTTCTAATTTCACCCCCTGAGTGGTAGTTTTTGTGAAAATTGGTTTATTTTTAAGGTTGCTAAAAGTGAATCTGACAATAAAAAATCCATACTCCCGGAGGTGAAAAAATGGAAAAGCTCTTTAATTTAACACCAATTAATAAATGTTTTTACCTACTCTGTAATATATTTCCACTTTATATAAAATATTAAGGGATTGCTAAAAGTCCAAAAGAATGCCAAATTTTAAGGATTTTTCTAGGAGAACCCATAATATATATTCTCTAACCCCAATTTGCTTTGTTGTAAATTTATTCATGTTAACTTTAAAATTTATGCCATTGGTGAATCGAAATCTACTTTAATTAATGTTGAAACGTATTAAACGGATACGCAGTTTGCTAATTAAGGGCCGAACTGGCATTTAATTAAAATAGAGATGTAATGTTAACAACTTAAAGCACCTTATACAGGGTTATTCAGAAGTAAGTTCGAGAAATTTAACATGTGATTCTACGTTAAAAAATATGAAAAAAATTTCCTTTAAAGGTTGGTCCGGAAATGAGCCCTAAGGGATCTAGTGTCCCTAATCTGCGGCCCTTCGAAGATGGACATATTGAATGGGAAACAAAAAAAGCACCAATAAAATTTTAATGTTACAGGGCGATTCTTCATTTAAAACTAAGCAAAAAAGTATTCCAAAATGATCAAAATTTGCATAACTTAATACTTGAACGGTCCCTTAAAGGCAAACCTGAAACAATAATATTTTTATAATTGCATCCACATTTCATTTCACCACTTTATAATCAAAATATAAAATTGTCAAACTGACAATAACAAATACTTAGTATTATTTTTAGTATTTTTTTCTTTCTGTTGGCGTACTAGTGTTGTCAGACCCTAGTGGGCCATGTCGAAGCCAACTAGATGTTATGAAGATATACGTGTGTGCTGCAAATAGCTATTCTTATTTTCGCTTATAATTCTAAACAATTAAAAATTTAAAGTTATAACTAATACCTGTTTTAAATATATGTATAACTGTGTGCTGTGAAGTGAAATAACAGTGAAGAGCGATCTATTATGGATATATAACCTTTGTTTACATTTGTTTTCGGCCAAAATACCGGTAGATACAAAAACCTTATCAATTGATATGTTGTACTAAGAGAATTTATCGTATACGTATTTAATTAAAATTGAATTAAAATAAAATTCAACATAAATTATTAAAACTTTTTACTGCTACTACTGAGTATTATACAATGGCAATTTTTTCTTGCTGTAAAAAACAATTTTTACACTATGTTTGCGTTAGTTGCCAGAATGTATATCACAAATGCTGCATTCCGAAAATAAAGAAAAATATACAATTCATAAAGGAAAACCAAATTAAATGTTGCAGACTAGAATCGGAACCGGATTTAGAAAGCGAAACGAGTATCCTTGAACAAACAATCTGCGACCTGTCTGAGGATACCGCTCTGAAATCTAAACATATTAAAAAGCTTGAAGCAAACTATGAGCTTTTGTTGCAAGAAGCATCATCAAGGGAAGAAGAACTTTTGAACCAACTTCAAGATAAAGACAAACGAGTTGTGGAACTAAATAGATGTTTGGACAAACACAGAACAGTTAAACTACCTATAGTTTCTAAAACTATTGATACGCAAACAGAAGCCTTCGAAAAATGCCGTAATTGTACAGAGCTGAAAAAGGAGTTAAATGTTAATATGAATGACATTTTCCGTTTGTGTGAACTTAATAAGGAGCTGTTAAACAAAATTGCTGCATTAAATGAAGAGCAAGAGGAAGCCGCTAAAGTCTTGGAAACTTTAACGAATTTTTTTACAGAAGAGAATTCACTAATAATAAATACTAATAATGTATCCAATGTGTCTGTGGAGGGTGTTGAAATTCTTGAAGACCTGAACACCAGTACTTCAAGTGCGGAAGTTGAAATTATGGAAGACCTAAATACCAATACTTCAAGTGTCCATAAAATACTTATAGTTGGGGATGAATCTGCTCGAAATATTAATAAAATGCTACGAAACCATTTTAATCAAGAAAATTTAAATATACAGTCTGTATTAAAGCCACAAGCTAAACTAATTGATATTTTAGATAACTTGGATAAACTTACAAAAAACTTCACTTTAAATGACTGTGTGATTATTATTGGAGGAGGTAACGATATTAAAAATAAAGAGTATCCTTTATTTAAAGAAATAATAAAGTCATTAAAGTTATGTGGACATACTAATATCATAATGTTTTCACTTCCGATTATAAAACAATTAAGAGAAAATGTACTAAAATTTAATAACACATTAAAAGACGTTCTTTTTAAATTAAGCCAAATTAATAAAGGTAAAGTTTTATCAGCGGAAATAAATGGTAAATTATTGAAATTGTCCACATTTAATATTGCCAAAGAAATACTAATATGCCTCTCACATATATTTAATATTACTAGTAAAGATTTTATACCACATAGTACGTCTATGACTACTAAAAATAAAAGTTTTTTACCGAAAAATAATTATTTTCACAAAATTCAGACGATGGTGTCGATGCGCATCTAATGACCTCTAATATTAATTTTAATATTGACGTTTTTCATTTTAATATTCAGTGCCTATCTAATAAAATCAATTTACTAGAGGCATACTGTTGTTCTAAAAAACCTTTATTTTTATGCATATGTGAGCACTGGTATTTAAATGATCAAATAAATTTTTGTAAAATTAATAATTACGACCTGATAAACAGTTTTAGCAGAAAAAAAGCAATCCATGGGGGGACTGCAATTTTTGTTAAGAGTGATTTACTTTCTAAATGTAAACCTATTTTGTTCCTAAATAATCTTTCTATAGAATTGGTATTTGAATGCTCTGCGATGGTTTATAGCAAAACTGTCTGCATTTTATGTATTTACAGGTCTAACACGGCAAATTGTGAAACTTTTGTTGGGCTGCTTTTTGAATCTATTAAGTATTGTCTTAATAATTTTAAATATGTAATTGTTTGTGGAGATTTTAATATAGATAAGTTAAGAGATAAGGCTAATTTTAATAGATTAGAATATGTTTTTAATAGTTTTAAACTTAAGTCGTTAATCAATACATATACTCGTATTTTTTCTTCAAAAAAATCCACATCTTATTCAACCATTGATTATATTGTTACAAACTTAGACGCTTATGAATGTTCCAACTTTGATATGGGGTACTCCGATCATAATGCTCAAACTTTTAAAGGCATATATCAACTTGATCCTGTATCCACAGATTTACCTAAATCTAATGATGCTACTACTTACCGTAAAGTCACCAAAGAAAGTATTAATTATTTTAAAATTTTATTTGCTCGTGAAAATTTAGATTTTAGCTCTTGTACAGATTTTAATTTATGTTTTAATAATTTTTTTAACTCGTTTTTGTTCTGTTTTAATTGTGCTTGTCCATTAATTAAAAAAAAATCTAAAAAAAATAAAAAAACTAATAATTTAATTTTCTCTCAATCATTGTTAGATGATATAAACCAACTTAAAAACTTAAATTGGATTCGTAAAAGAATATCAAATGAGGACACTCAAATAAGGTATAGGATCTTTAAAAAATATGTCAATAATAAAATATCAACCGAAAAGAAAAATTTCTTTTCAAATAAAATTAAAAATGCTTCTAACAAAACTAAGGAGTCGTGGAATATAGTTAGAACTTTAAAAAATAAAACAGCAAATAACAGTAAAATAACCCTTAACTATAATAATTCTATTGTTGATACAGATACTGACTGTGCTAATGTTTTTGGTAACTTTTTGTCCACCATAGTTGACACAACTCTTAAAGATTGTTTTGGTGAAAATCCTTCCTCTTCTTGCACAGTCGGTTCAAACTCCAATAATACTATGTTTTTTAAGCCCATTACTAAAAATGAAGTTGTTACTATTATAAAAGGTCTATCAAACAAAAAATCCACAGGCAGTGATGAAATTCCTATCAAATTATTAAAAGACTGTTGTGAAGAACTTAGCAAACCCTTGGCTGATTTAATAAATATGTCGGTGGAATCCGGCGTTTTTCCTGAAGCTTTAAAAGAATCTACAATAATTACTGTACAAGAAAAATGATCCCCAAAATCCTTCAAACTATAGACCGATCTCCCTACTTAGTGTCTTGTCTAAGGTTTTCGAAAAGGCAGTATACAACCAACTAGTAGATTTCTTAAACAAGTACAATTTACTAAATAAGTGTCAACATGGTTTTAGACAAGGCCTATCAACTGAAACTGCATCCATTGAAATGGTGCAGGAGATTTATGATGGTTTGGATCGGGGCGAGTACGTGGTAGCCATTTCTTTTGATTTATCAAAAGCATTTGATACCCTTGACCCCAAATTCATGAAACCCAAACTAACCAAAACAGGTATAAGAGGTTGCATTAATGATTGGCTAATTTCATTTTTATCTGGAAGAAATTTTAAAGTAAAAATTAACAAGTCCTTTTCGAAAACTTTTTTTCATTCAACGGGTACACCACAGGGCAGCATTTTAGGCCCATTATTGTTTCTCCTATTTGTTAACGACTTGCCGTTCTTTATTAAGGATGGAAAATTATTTATTTATGCAGATGATACCACGATTGTAATCTCTGCAAATGATGTAGATTCTCTAATTATTAAAATTAATAACATTTTATCGGCCTTTTCAAAGTGGTGTGAAAAGAACAAATTGATCCTAAATAGCGATAAAACTGTATTTATTGAATTTGGTCATATACGTAAAAGGTATGCAGATTTATCCAATAGCAATATAAAATTTTCAAATTCGACTAACTTTTTAGGTGTACTTATAGACAAGAACCTTTCATGGACAGAACATATTAAAAATCTGTGTAATAAATTAAATAAACAAGTTTTTTTACTTAGCACTCTCAAGGAAAACCTTGACATTCAAACCCTGTTAACCGTCTATTATGCCAATGTACATTCGCTTTTATCATACAACATTATAGTTTGGGGCCAATCTGTGGATATGGAAGATTTACTAGTCATTCAGAAAAGACTGTTAAGAATTATTTTTAAATTAGGTTTCAATGTGTCTTGTCGTGAATATTTTAAAAACTATCGTATTTTAACTGTCGTGTCCATATATTTATTTAAGTTATTAATTTTTATTAAAAAAAAATGCAGTTCATTAAATACTCACAAAAGTTTTCATGAGTATCCCACTCGAAACAGTAATCTTCTGGTTATTAAAAGATATAATTTGGCAATGCATAAAAAATCTCCTTATCATGCAGGCCAGTTTTATTATAATCTATTGCCAGAGTCTATAAAAATATTACCATTTAAAGCATTTAAAGCAAAAGTTAAAAAATTGCTCCTACAGGAAACAATTTACGGTTATAAAGAATTTGAAACCTTTGTCAAAACATGGAATTAAATTATTTTATATTGTTTCGTATTTTAACCCCTATATTTAATCGACATCATGTATATGTATGTGAATATGTATTTATGTATATATATATCTTTATGTTTATATTTATGTTTATGTTTATATTTATTCATCTTATGTATACGCTTACCTTAATGTAAAATTATTTATCTTTGACGATGTCTATCTATGTAAAATAGCCTACGACAATAAAGTATATTATTATTATTATTATTATTATTATTATTATTATTGGCCAGTAGCGCGGCCTGGAAGTGAAGGACGCCTTGACAGCACATTATGAAATATCGGTTTTGTTTGTTTTAGCAATAACCGATTCGGTTATTATTAATATTATGTATAGTATATTTATTGTATTGTTATAATTTAGTTAATTAATTGAAGGTATATCAGTCTGGAAAACCTAGTATTTCCAATGTTAATTTTCTGCAGCACGCCTTTGACTGTCGCAGATCCGTGGACCACGCTTTATATTATACAGCCTGTTCCAGAACTCGCGTACAGAAATTTGAAGGTATATTAAAAACCCTCTGGAAATATGAAAAAAATGTAAAAAAATCCATCTTCGTTCAATTAAAAAAATAAGAACGCTGGACCAATACTGTTGCTATGGAAGAAAAAGTCCAAATTTAATTATTGCAGGTACATATTCTGTAGGTTGACATGGTGATTAATGTGACATAAATATTTATTAATGTCAAAAAACACCGCCGGATGGAGTGACCCTATAAAAATAGAATATTTGATAGCCTCTGTCGGTTTTGTCAAAATATAATAACCATAGTTACTAATAAGTAGGGAAAACTAATTTGTAGGTAATTTAACATCAGCAACAGGATTGGTCAGATTAAATAGCTTCCTTTTTAATTAGTATTGAAGATGGATTTTTTTTTGATTTTTTTTTCATATTTTCCAGAGGGTTTTTAATATACCCTCAAATTTCTGTACGCGAGTTCTGGAACAGGCTGTATGTGGCACGTAAGGTTAAAAAAGGACTTGGAGATAATATAATCCTTTGATTACGTAGTATTAAATAAAATCTCGTTGTACTTTTTTTTTAACCCAACTGTATATGAATTTTTATTCTATTTAATTTTTTAACACTATAGAATAGTCTAGTTATATAGTCTCGATATTAAATCTAGACACAGTGTTCATTTATCATGAGTCATGACAATACTAAATATTTTAATAACTGCTAGATAAGTATATCGAAAAAAGTTTTCTACTAAAGTATTAGAAGCCTAGTGGAAGCACAAGATGGTGCTATTATGTTTATAACAAAGTCATAGAAAGGTCAACTTTGTTTTTTTAATGGAACATGGTAGTTTTTTATAAAAAATCCTAGAGGAGTAATTTTGAATAAATTACTTCTCTTTAAGACTTTTAATAAAAAAGTACCATTAAGCATTTATAACTTTTATTAAATTTTTTTATTGGTATGGTATGGTAGTGGCGACCCTATAACTTGATAATCTTATAGAAGAGAGCAAGCGTGTACAGCGACAGGATATAATCCTGTTTGCTCTAACAACAGCTTAAAATGGGGTATCAGTAATTTAAAGCAGTTAATATCTTTTTCAATTATATCACATAAAAAATTAATTTTTCCATTATTTTTGCAGTTCGGGCTTTACAATTTTAGGGCTATTCCAATGCTACGTACACGCGGCAACTTAGTTAAAACGTTAGTTAAAAGTAACTTTTCTTTAGTAGTTCTTATGAGTTATTTTGATTTATTTAGTTTTTCCGTCATACGTCATACACGAATAATAATTATTATATTATTCACAGAAGAAAGACCCGGGATTTTGGTCCCGAAAATAAAAAAAAATTGTGTTATTTTTTAATTTTTGTTCTTTGTTGTATAAAAAACAATGAGCATATTTGTGATATTTTTTTAACAAGTAACACAAACACACCGGTATTGAAAAACTCAATTTTTTGTTTCATAATTTAATTATTTAGAGTTTTGGCATCTTTTTAAGACCAAATTAAAAAAAAATTATCGGTGCGTATTTGAGAAAAACGGTTTTCATTTGTTAAAAAAATAAAACATATTTAAAACTTTTCTTCAATATTTAGATTTTACGTCAAAAAGTGAGACAAAAAGTTTCTGTGAACGCTTGTCTTAAATGGCTTCTTATGGGAGCTAGAACACGTTCCAGTGGTATTTTTAGAATATTTTTCACTTCATAACTCAGGAACGGTTTAACTTATTAACTTGATATTTTTACTGTAGCAACCAATAAACATTATCAATTCATGACATAAAACAAATTAAATGTTTAACCAGGGCGGACTTACAGTTTTACATATAAATTATGAGGCAGCCATTATCTAAGCCCCTGGTTAAAAACGTAATTTTAATAAAACGTTAAATATTTACATTTATTGGTTCTATAGTTCAGTAAATATTTCTTGTTAATAAGTTAAACCGTTTCTGAGATATGAAGTGATAAATATTTAAAAAATGCCCTTTAAAAGTACGCTA
The DNA here is from genome assembly GCA_958510825.1 of Brachypterus glaber. Classification (NCBI taxonomy): domain Eukaryota; kingdom Metazoa; phylum Arthropoda; class Insecta; order Coleoptera; family Kateretidae; genus Brachypterus; species Brachypterus glaber. The sequence continues at coordinate 30,532,903 of OY294044.1, forward strand.
GCTCCATTTAAAAGCAATTTAGCTCAAACGTATATAAAAACTTTTTCTCACGTTTTGACGTAAAATCTGAATATCTATTTTTTTTTAATATGTCATATTTTTTTGTTAAAACAAATGAAAATCGTTTTTCTTAAAAACGCATCGATAGATTTTTTTAAATTTGGTCTTAAAAAGATACCAAAGCTCTAAATAATTAAATTATGAAAAAAAAAACTTATATGAAAGTTGAGCTAAAAATTCTAGCCAGGTGCACCGCGGTGTATGCCACTAAAACTAGCGTCTAAAATTTTAGTGTCCACTTTTGACGTAAGTCAGTGTACAATGTTGGGCTACTCCCCGTAGAGTAATTTCAAACTTTGGTGTTTTTATTCGTATATTTTAATATTTAAATATAAAATGATGTATATTATTATTCCTAGCAAGTGTGTAAACTAACAAATAAATATGAATAGAATAAAATAGTTCCTACAAAGTATTTTATTGAAAAAACATTTTTGCAATTTTTCTTTTTGGTTTATATTTTTTTGAAATGAACTGCTCTGGCTTCGAACAAATTAAACTATACTAAAATAAGTCGTGTATATATAAAATGAACTTGGACACCAATTTTATACTAAACTATAGTTTTAACGCAAAACCTAACCTATTTTTTGTACATTCAACAATCCTTTATTCGTTTTTGACCAATTAGAATTCCGGCATTTGAATAAACTTTTTGTGTCTCGATTCCCTATTGAAATATCTATCCAACAGTATAATCAGATTATTTAATATCGAGCGCAAAGATATTTTTAAGGCACTTTTTCTTGCACGTTCTGCCTACTCAACAACTCTTGGTCTATTTTTGGTCATCAGGAGTTCCGACATTCAAACTAAATTCATATGCGTCGATAACTTATCATAATATCTATCTAACGATGCAATTAGTTTATACAATATCCAGCTCAAATTCACCTTTTTTAAGTTGGACGCTAGCTTGACACTTCCTCACTTTACAACTCTTTCTTCATTTTGGACCACTAACCGGTCCAGCATCCAAACGCGATCTTCATACAAGTTGATTGCCTATCAAAGTCTATATCTAACGGTACAATCAAGTTATACAATATCAAGCACAAAGACATATTTTTAGGACAAAAAGGAATGCTTACTACACGTTTTCTGAAACTCTTTGTCCATTCTTGGCCAGAAGGGGTTCGTGCATTCAGACGGGATTCATACCAGTCGATTCGCCATTCTTTGTCTATTTTTGGTCATCAGGAGTTCCGGCATTCAAACTAAATTCGTATGCGTCGATACCCTATTATAATATCTATCTAATTGTACAATCAGTATGCAATATGTAGCGCTAGGTCGCCTTTTTTAAGTTGGACGCTAGCTTCAACGTCATTCACTTAACAACTCTTTTTCCATTTTTCACCAGTAACCGGTCCAGCATCCAAACGCGATCTATACAAGTTGGTTGCCTATCAAAGTCTATATCTAACGGTACAATCAAGTTATGCAATATGAAGCGCAAAGACATATTTTTAGGACGAAAAGGTATGCATACTACACGTTTTCGGAAACTCTTTGCACATTCTTGGCCATAAGGAGTGTGCATTCAAATGGGATATATACCAGTGAATTCAGCATTAAAATATCTATCCAACGGTAGAATCAGATTATTGAATATCAAGCGCAAATATATTTTTTTCGGACAGTTTCTCTTGCACGTTCTGCCTACTCAACAATTCTTGATCTATTTTTGGTCATCAGTAGTCCCTGCATTCAAAATAAATTCATATGCATCGATACCCTATCGTAATATCTATCTAACGGTCAACCTCCACCATTTTTATTGACATTGGTCTACATTAACATAATCAAAAGAAGCCATTTGACACATTTTTAGAAAGATCGAAGAAAAAATAAAATTATGGACCACCCTAATGGGCGGATTTATTTTTTTTTTGAATTGTTTAGTTATTTTTTTCGAAATCAGCGGTATCAAAAATAGTCGTATGCAAAAATTCAGAATTTTGCCCACTTTGGAATATTTTGATTTTCCGGTTGATTCTGGGAGATGTTCCCCATTGCCAATCATCGCCAAAAAAATCCCTCATACTGTGAAGAGTATAGTCTTTGGAATGCGAAGCATTACGTATCGTTACAGTTTGTTTTCTAAATAAAATGTCACAAAAAGTAAACATGGCCTTGTTACAACAGGATTGAAACATTCAATATTAATGTTGTAAATCCCGTAGGACGCATCAGAGAAAATTACTTTCGAAAGCTTTTTTTTAAATGGTTTAGGTTTAAATGAACGGCTTTGCATTATTATACTCTTTGCAGTCTTATGACCAGAGGAGTATTATATGAAATTCCAAAATTGTCAAAAACCCACTCAGAAAAAAAATTGTATACAGTGCGGTCCAAAAGTCACCCCCCCCCTTTAACTTTTGAACGAGTTGAGATATCGACTTCAAATTTAGAACTCTTAAATAAGACAATTTAAACTATCTTTTAGCATATATTTGATATTTTCAGCTCTTAAAATGTGGGCAGGGGTGCATGGGGGGATATTTTTTTAAATGGAAAGGGGGTTCGTGTGATACATCATTTTAAAGCTTATAAAATTCTCTATTTAAACTAACATTTTTAAATTTTTTAAAAATGTTTTTTAAGGTTTTGATTTTTCAATTTTTTGTCCTAAAACATTCGATTTTTTAACATTTTTTTTATGATGAAATTAGGCATTTTTAACAAATTATTTGTTTTTTTTTAGAGGAATTTTGACATTAATACCCATTTTCAACCCCATTTTAAACCCAATTTTTTTTATTATTTAAAAATATGGAGTTAAATGGAGAATTTTATAAGCTTTAAAATGATGTATTACACGACCCCCCTTTCCATTTAAAAAAATGTGCCCCTATGTCCCCCTGTCCACATTTTAAGAGCTGAAAGTATTAAATATATGCTAAAAGATAATTTAAGTTGTCTTATTTAAAAGTTCCAAATTTGGTCGATATCTCAACTGGTTCAAAAGTTAAGAGGGGGGTGACTTTTGGACCGCTCTGTATAGGAACATATACTTTATCAAATTCTGATCATTTAAAACAAAAATCCGTTTGTCTGTTTGTCATGTTTTTTTTTAACACGATAACTCAAGAACGAAATATCATATCGATTTTATTAGAATAAATCAAGTTATATATCTTATATAAGAAAAAAACCCTTATTGTTTTTGAAAAAAAAAATGCGCAATTTTTCAAAAAGTTATGAAAAATTGAGGGAAACTTTCGGTAAATTAATTTTCAGAATGAATTACCTTAATTGTTAGAAATATGTAGCTAATCTATAAAGAAATTGCACTGCTCTAGTACAGAATTTTCACCAAAATGACATATTTATAGCTGCTATTTCACGCTTTTTTGCGATCAGCTGTGGCATACCGGGTGTCCCAACTCTATTTACCTAGAGATTTTTTCTAAAACTAAAAGAGATAATCAAGTTCTGCAAAAACCACCTAAAATGGGACAACAATATCTATAAATATCTGAAATGCAGAATAATACTGCGCATTCGTATGTATTATTAAACACTTTTGCGCATAAATATATTCTACCAAACCCTTCTGCGCAAGATATATTTGTATATGTTTGCCAGAACATTTTTGCGCATTTGTATGTTGTGCATAAACATGTTCCAGCAAATCCTTCTGCGCATGGTATATTTGTATATTTTTTCCAGAAAACTTTTGCGCATTCGTTTGTATTGTTAAACACTTTTGCGCATAAATATGTTACAACAAAGCCTTCTGCGCGTGGTATATTTTTACATGTTTTTAATTAATTAATATTTTTAAATTTTTTCAATATTTTCGTCAAAATTGGTACATAGGGGTTTTTGGAATCGACGAATCTGAATCTGATATTAATTTTTTGTCTAATTTCACCCCCTAACTGATATTAAAAAAATTATAACTCCACCCCCTGAGGGGCGAGGGGTAGTTTTCGTGAAAATTGCAATATTGGGGTTTTTGAGGTTGCTGGTTTAAATTTTTTGTAATATTCATAAGGTGCCAATCATATCAAGTTTCGCTTAGGCGCGCACCGTTACTCTACTTACCCATATATTTAAATATTTGTGTTTTTTTTTGTAATTTTTTTATCAATGATTCTGTTTGAACTATATATGAAACGTTACCTTCATTCTACCATTATAATGGAAAACTAATAACGCAAGGATAATGATGAAAGTTTACCTATATCACAAATATCATAATAGCGTTTAAATTTGAAGGACGTGTCCCAAGCGTTCAATTAAAAGTTAAACTAAGAAGTTTCTGGTTCAATTTAACTTAATCTCTTGGAATATCATTCAAACACTGTCAACTGTTTTGAAATTAATGTCTTGTTAATTTTTGTCCTTTGCTAACAGGCTTGTATTACTATTGTTAAACTTTTTTATTAACTGTTTTTGTTTTGTTTAAACATAATAATTATGTTGGTCGTTGAAGTATTAACCTATTTGTCTTTTATAATAGGCGGAACTCGCAGTACTCGCATAGGTGCCGCGTCGAGTCTAGCGTTGACGCGAGGTTTTAAATATTTACATTTTTAATTTTTATCTTGATTTTTTTTAATGATTCCATTTAAACGAGTAAGGTGGAAAAAAAAGTTATTAATAAATAAAAATTAAAAACTTTGGTATTCTTTAAAGATAAAAATCGAATGTCGGTTTTTTATTTGAATAACACCGATATATATATATATACATATGTATAGTTAATATGTATAGTCAATATTGTTGTATGTAACAAATTAGTCGTCAAATGTTTTGAGCTGATCATGAAAAACCGAAAAAGGTTCCGAAATCAGCGCATCATATACACCCAGAATCAACTTAAAAGTCCTCGCAAATAAAAAAAGTCTAGTTTTGTAGAGCAGTGTTCTTTTAATGGAACATAAGGGCCTAACCCACAAAATTATTATTTTACAGGAGAAATAAAAATATGATTAATTTTTTTTTCAATGATATTTTTACTTAATATTAATTATATTTTAATAGTGTTTGATTGTTTACATCGTTTAATGTAGATTTCAACAACAACAACAACAATAAAAACTTGAAGTAAGGGCCTAAGCAATACCCTAAATTATCAAGAGGGCATAACCCACGCATTTCTTATTAGGTTGTTTTTGCCTAAAACCTTCTCTTTGCTAGTCTTAAATAGGTTCATAAGCCCTTTTTAGTCAAGAATAGATAACGGTAAATATTCGAGGGGCAAAAAAAGCAAATTATCAAAAAAAGCCTTACCCACGCGTTTATTATAAAATGGTTTATTCTTATAAAATCTGGCCTTTTCTAGTTTCTATCATAATATGTTCATAACTTTTTTAATTAAGAATAGTTAACGGTAAATATTTGGGTGGGAAAAAACAAATTATTAAAATTTGCACCCCTAACCTTATTTTCCAATACTTTTTAGTAACATTTTTATTAACCAGAGCGATAAAGTACGTTAAGTACCCGTTTCAAGCAAAAACCGTATTTCGCAAAAAAAAAATGAGGGTTAGGCCTTATGTTAGTTGCATATGTCTAAATAAATTATTTAATTTAAGATATTATTTTTATGTGTGTAGGTATATTTGACTTTAATTGTAAAAAAAAACTTTTTATGATAGGTCCATTACATGCATTGCACATGTTTTAAATATTCAAATTAAATAATCCACTTATATTTTTTTACTCTCGACTGATTCAATTGTTGTCAACCAAAAACTGGAATATGAATTAAATTGACATCAATACAATCCATCCAAATTGATTTGTTTATTATTAATAGCATAAGTTGATTTTCAAAATTAAATTATAATTTGCAATGCTAATAAATTATTAGTCATAATAATATTATACGTGATTTTTTTATACAGGGTGACAATTTTGTTAAGAATATAACTTGTCAGTTCATGAGCTGAGCAAATTAACAAACGCCTAATTGCAGCTCTCCGTGCCAGAGTTTGTTTTGGTTTTTTGTTGTTTGGTGTTTTTTTTTTTTAATGAGGAGGCCTTGGTTAACGTTAACGTTGGTTTGGAGTTCACTTAGGTGATTTATTTAATTTTACATTGGCTATAAAATGGCGGATTCAATTTTTTTTGTTTCACTTTCGGTTTCGCCGGAAGTGGTATAAATATGTTTTTTTTTTAATGGAACACCCTGTAATTTTTTACATTTTTGGATTCAGCTGAAAATTCTATGTATAAAAAACAGATTGATTTTTTTTAACTTTTTTTTTCGTTTTCTTTTTTATCGTATAAAAACGAGATACACATAATTTACATTCCTTTTACTTTCTTAGGCCCGGTTTATCAATGTGCAGTTAACACTTTATCTAATGATTAAAGGCTCAGTTAAGGACAAATTCTGGATTTTAATTGGAGTTACCATGGCAATTATGTATCTGTTAAATTTAGCTGCACATTGATAAACCCAGCCTTAATCTTCAAAGTAAATCATAAATTTGGTATAAGAAAAATAGCGGATCAAAATTCATACATTTCATACCCCGTTTCTCGAGTTATTAAAGGCTGTAGAGATTTCATATTCTGGCTACCCCCCCCCCCCAATAGGAGGGGTATTAGGGGGCTAGCCAAAATATAAAATCTCTACAGCCTTTAATAACGCGAGAACCGGGGTATAAAGTTTATGAATTTTGGTCAATTTGCGTTATGTAATATATGGACAGCCCCTTATGCGAAACCAAAAAAAAAATCATAAAAAGTAACATTTATGTTAACCTCAATTTTGCTTTTTATTTGAATTCGGCTCTACAGAACATTTGTTTGCCAGTGTAATTTTTGTTTACAGAACTTTGTATAGATCGTTGCTAATTTGATACAGATATTAAAAATTAATTGAGGAGCTCGCGCTCAATACTAAATATATCCACAGTCAGTATGTTAAGTGGATATAACCAGAGACGGATTAACTATGGGCCGGGTGGGCCAGTGGCCCAGGACCCACCACCTGTGGGGGGGGGGCACCTAAGACAGTTTGGGTAAAAATTTAAATAGTTACAAAAAAGTGATAATCATCGCCGCTCAAAAAACTACCCTAAAAAAAATCATAGGTACTACGCGTTCCAACCTACGTTAAATATCATTTGTTATTTTTTTACTCGGTAATTGTACCTATTTTTGTTCGCAAAATCTAAAACAAAGCATACCATCTATCATAGATATAATATGTCACCCTCCCTTTTTAAAATATTTTAAGTTTTTTTAAACATTGCGTGGGCCCCCAACTATAGAAGAGCCTCATTCAAGAAACACCATCAAATTCTACAAGGAGGTCCACAGGGAACCTCTCCAAAACTAGCAAATATACAGGGTTATTTTTTTAAATGGTACACCCACCATAACTTTATGTTTGGAATATTCATTACACAACAAAAACTATCATTTGTCATATTTTTCAATTTTTTATTTGGTAAGGCGGCGCCAGGGGGCAGTGGTGACGAATATTTTAAATGGCACCCTAGGTCTTGTGATACGTAATTTTAAAGAACTTAAAATTCTCTATTTAACTATGTAAATTTATTTTTTAATACTTTTTTTGAAGATTTTCATAATTTTTGAAAATTTTATTTTGGAAATTTTGCGCAAAAAGGTCTAAATTGTTAATACATGGTGCATTATCAAGGACTAATTATTTATCATTTTCATGTAAAAATTTTAATATTTATGCACAAAAAATTAAAAATTAAAATAATTTTGAAGAAAAAAAAATCTTCAACAAAAATATTTAAAAAATAATAGTTACGCAGTTAAATAGATAATTTTAAGTTCTTTAAAATGAAGTATCAAAAGACCTAGAGTGCCATTTGAAATATTGTTCGCCATTGCCCTCCTGGTGCCACCTTACCGAAAAAAAAAAATTGAAAAATATGGCAAATGATAATTTTTAATGTGTGATTTACATACTCCAAATTTAAAGTTTATATCTCATTTCGTTCAAAAGTTAGCGGGGATGTACCATTTAAAAGAATAACCGGGTATAGAGCTTTTTCCAAGTAGACCATACACCTTTAAATTCGTAAAAGTTTTCGCTTGTGGCGCTTGGACTTTTTTACATTTTTTTTAATTCGAGCTAGTAAAACTTAAGCGTGATAGTTGTAAAAAATTTCGCTTGCGGCGCTAGGGCTATCCTAATTTCTTTTAAGAAAAAACTTAAGTTTTACAATGTTTAAAAAAAAGTCAAAAATTAACATAATTCGTTTGGACTTTTTGGTTTGGTCTGTTGTGGCCCAGGGCCTACTACAAGTTAATCCGGCTCTGGATATAACTGGTTTTGAACGAGAGCTCCTCAATTAATCTACGATACAGTTTCATCTTTGATTTTAATCATAATATCAAGGGCTTGGGGGAATAAGGGACATAAACCACATTTTATTTTGAGAAAATCGACTTTAAAGGTTTTGCTGATATTCTAAAATCAGTTATAATACGATTTCAGTAATAATTATGCGATAACATTACGCAACTTTACGCAACACGCTTTAAACGTGCAGCCAAATCTCTCCACACAGAGTCGATGTTTTCAACTTCCATTTTAAACGCGTATTTTGATCCTCCTCTTGCGCACGTGTCATGAGATATTAATTTAAGTTTTAAGTTAAGTGTATCAATTCGCAATAAAAAAGATTTTTTTAAATTTATTAACAAAAATAGGCTAATGCCTAAACTAAAAATTTAATTGGGTAACAAGAGTTTAATTAAGCAATCTCTTGTTATTATTTAACAATTCATATCTTACCCTTGCTTCAAAAGTGACAAAACTTGCTTCAAAAGGGACACAAGTTGACACAAAGAGTCACTTTTGAAGCAAGGGTGCGATATGTGTGTTTACATAATCTAGCGTTTTTTAATCTTTGGTTTTCGTTGTTTTTTTCTGCAGGTTCCGCTGTTAATGCTAATGGGGGAGCGTAGCCCCCTTTAAATAGGGAGAATGCATTTCTGACGAAAAACACACCTTATAAACTTTAAAATAACACTGTGTACGAATATTCACACACACAGTGTGTAAGACAGTGACTTAACTGCTATGTGCTGGCGTCCTGAAAGGGTCGCCAGTCTAAAAGGCTATCTGAGCGCCTCAACTAAATACGTAATCACAGGAAAATTTTATTAAAGGATTTTGTAAATTGATTTGCTTTTTAAATTTCTCAGGTGGGGCAAAATATGTGACCTTAAAAATTGAAAGAAATTGCCTGCGGCGATGAATAAAATTGGCGAATTGGAATGTAATCTCATGGAGTTTTGAAGTAATTTCTAAAAAATTACCAATAGTGCAATTACATGAATCTCGTATTTTTTTTATGTTTTTTAATTCATTTTCTTTTCAAATTTCGAGGTTCAAAATACATCACCTTGAATATTCTAAGAAAAGTGTCTGCGGCGCTGAACTAAACACCAACAATATAATCACATGGAAAAATTATAATTAATTTTTTTTTAATACATATAATAGGTTTTTAAACGAATTTTTCAATTAATTTAATTTTGAAATTCTGAGGTGCATGGAAAATGCGTGAAATAAACGTCATCAATAACATAAAGTTTTTTTTTTTGAATTTCACATTATTTACTGGCTAAAAAAAAAGAATATTTTCAAAAAGTAAACATTTCCATGCCACAAAAAGATAACACATAAAACGGTCCGCCGAAATTTGTTTACACACGGGCCGCTAATTTGTAGTACAGTCGGTCAAGTAAGAGCGTGTCGCCTATAACGTATGGTCGGTAAGAGAGAGCCCTACTTTTTTTTTTCGGAGATATACTTTACTTCCTAACTGACAATGCTTTGTAAATAGAGACTTTTTCTGAACCTTATATTTAGTGACTCATCACGTTTTAAAACATGAGTGCTGCGTACGCATCACGGTTAGAGGCTGTCTTCCTCTGTTTGCACCCGAAAGGTCTGAAATGAACGCCTACAGCGGCTGCGAAGTATATGGGAGTCAAAGACATTCGTCAACAAGTGGGTGAAACGATACTCGAAAACGAAAATTGTTAACGACTTACCAGATCCTGGCTCAACAAGAAAGGTGCCGGCTAAGCACGAAAAAATGATTTTAAACATGTTTTCGCAGAATCCTCAATTCACCCTGCACCAAGGGGCAAAAAAACTGATGCAGAAAGGTTCGGATATCACATGAAACAATTCGTACTCATCTCCTGGCTCACGACTTAAAGTGGCGAAGTACAATAAAGAAATGTTTATAAAATAATTAACAAAGGCTTATAATCGACTTCACGTTAATTTTATTATTGAAAACAATTAGTGTGACCGCGGTTTCGCGAAGAAATGTTTGTTAAGTAAAACACAGGGAGAAAAACTCGCGTGGGTCAAGGGAAACATCGATCGAGACTGGAGCAAGGTTATTTTTACCGATGAAGCTTCCTTTTGGGGTTACGTTATCACCCCATGGGCCTGGACATCCTCCACCAACCGATTGGTCCAGCGAACCGTGAAACACACCATTGAGGGTGTGTCTCGGAAAAAGGTCTTGGATTTTTACGAGGAGTTTATTTATTGTACACCTATCCAACAATCTTCTACACCTTGACAATTCCTTCTTTCACAATCATCTGTAATCCTCCAGAATCCTTCACAATCATCTACAATCTTCTACAATCATCTAAAATCTTCCCACAATCTTTAACAATCTTCATTAAAATTTTGTACAATCTTTTTAACAATCGTTGAAAATCTTTCACAATCCTTTGCTTCTCACAATCCTTGTACACTTTTTTTTAATAATTAAACCCCTCGGATTTTTATTTCTCTATATGTACAACTTGAACGCTGAAAAAATGGTCGAGATTTACAAAAAAGCTCTTATACCGACTGCCAAACGTGGTTATGACGATAAAAATAAGCAATGGATCCTCCAAGAGGACAACGACCCCAAACATCGGAGCAAGTTGTGTAGACAGTGGAAGAAAAAGTCCAAATCGCCCGACGCAAACCCCATTGAGAATGTGTGGTCATTCATTAAGCACAAGCTTCGCGGGAAAAAGGTATACACATTAAAGCTCACGAGAAATTCGGACAAGATGGACGTATTTGCCGAAGGAATATGCAAAAAAATCTCGTTCTAAGTATGCCCCGACGACGCAAATGGAGACTGGACAAGTTACTAGGTTATTTGCATTGATCTATCATTCATTAACTGTAATTAAATGTAAAAAAATTAGTATAGTATAGTTTTTAGGTGTTTGCTATGATGCATTGCGATTTAGGAGCAAGTTCCTATGGACTTATTGTATCAATTTATTTGAAAATGTCTCTTATGTCTCTTATTCCTCCAAACTTTTCATATCTCTTTCGAATGAATATTACATTTGATTTCCAATTTAAATTTCCCAAAGTCAAATGAAACTAATCTCTTTTCATTCGATTCCATTTTAATCGCTTTTCTGTCACAGACAGATTTATACACCGTAATAAGTATACGTATTAATAAAAAAGTCTTTCTTTCAGAAAACTTTTAGTCCATGTAGTTTGCATTGTGTACGGTGCGACGCGCCGCTGTGCACTATGTGGCCGAAAGTCCACTTTAGGCAACATAGTGCGCCGCGGCACACTATGTTGCCTAAAGGGGGTGTCCTAAATTGGTTTTTATTTTTAAGAATTAAGCAGTATTATGTTTCTATTTTTATGTACAAAGGATTATCAGAAGCAATTCAAGAAACTTTAAAACCTTTGTTGCTGTGAAACATAATTTAATTTAATTTACCAAATTAATATCTTCTGGGTAATTTTTTGAACTGAATAAAAAAAACATATATTTCTATTTATTAAAACTCTGACCATGGAAATAGATTCTATTCCAAGAAATCATCAATTATTTATCACTAGCATAGACCCGCGACTTCGTATGCGTAGGATTCAAGACCAATAAAAGCATATGGCTATGGAAAATATGTGAGTAATGTGGGGGCGAGGGGCTAACTGCGAGGAACTCAGGAAGAACTCTGAAGAACTCTGGAGGAACTCCGAGGAACTCTCAAGGAACTCTCGAGGAACTCCGAAGGAACTCTCGAGGAACTCCGAGGAACTCCAAGGAACTCCGGAGGAACTCTTTACAAACCCAGAGGAACTCCGAGGAACTCTTTGCAAAAAGGAACTCTTTTGTACAAATTTCAGATGCGGTCAGAAACAATTATTATTTATTACCCATGCGGATTAACGTTTTTATTTTCAAACTAGATTATCAAAACATCCTACATTTGGGCGCTAACTTTTTTTTGAAGAGGCGCCAAGTTTGGTAGAAATCTTCAGGGACTTCTTTTTCCTGAAGGGATTTTTGGGGCGCCAAATTTTGTTCTGAAGGGAGCCAAGTTTGGTAGAAACCGGCAGGGGCAAAGTATTTAATTTTTAATAATTTTGGGGCGCCAACTTTTGTTTCGAAGGGGCGCCAAGTTTTGTAGAAACCGCCAGGGACAAAGATTTTTTTCCTGAAGGTAATTTCGGGGCGCCTAATTTTGTTTCGAAGGGGCGCCAAGTTTCGTAGAAATCAAAGCTTTTTTTTCTTGGAGGTAATTTTGGGGCGCTATTTTTTATTTGAAGGGGCGCAAAGTTTGGTAGAAACCGTCAGGGACAAAGCTTTTTTTCATGAAGGTATTTTTTGGGCGTCAACTTCTTTTTTTGTAGGGGCGCCCAGTTTGGTTGAAACCGCCAGAGACAAAGCTTTTTTTTGAGGGTGCCTTATTGGCAGTAGTGCTTGCATAGCACGGTAATTTCTACGGCTTACGGCTTATTTGCCAAAAATTACCCCTAATTACCCCTTTCAGAGAGGAACTCTTAAGGAACAAAGGAGGAACTCCGAAGGTACTCTGAGGAACTCTTTGCAAAAAGGAACTCTTTTGTACAAATTTCAGACGTGATCAGCTCCTCGTGTGGGGGTGTTCTCACTTGCACGCACTCACGCCTTATGACGTAAAGAAAAGAGCGTCGTAGCTATTCACTCGTGTGGAGAACTATACCTTGTCTACAGGATCCCTTTGTTGGTGACCTTGCTTAGGTGCTATGGTCTGTTTCATCAAGCAAAATAGTAAATTGTGTATCTTGCTTAAAAAAACAGACCATAGTAGCCCGTTTATGATTTTCTAGCATTTACGCTAATTAACATTAAAAAATAATAAATTGCCTCACATAAACATAATAAAAGTATCTTAAGCGCAGGCTTATATCGTTATACTTATGCGCCTGTGGATGGCGCTTTAGAAGGGCCCGCTTTAACTGTATAGTAAAAAGCCCACATCAAAAAGGAATTAGAAGGGCCTGTATTGTATTTTAGTAAATGGACCATACCCCTATAGGGGTCGATTATCGAAAATTCCTGAAACACGTATCTTTTCGATATCAATAAAGAATATTTTTGCCAATATAGAGATGTAGAGATTTTAGATTAGGAGTTATCTGAGACTCAAACATTTTAAAATCTGAGACTCAAACATTTTAAAAAGTCTAATCTTTATTTAAATTAGATTAGATTTTTACATCCTTAGGGGTCAAATATCGAAAATGCAAAAATTACTTATCTTTTCGATTTCGATAAAAAAACATTTTTGAAAAATTTTTATATTCTAGATACGCACACTTCTGATAAATGTCTAATCTCTAAATAATTTACTCTTTACTACTTAAATATTACGATTTTTAGGGGTCGAATTTTGAATTATCCTAAAATACGTATCTTTTTGATTTCAATAAAGAATATTTTTGCAAAATATTGATATTCTAGATTAATTGGTCTCTGAGACACGTACACTCTTTAAAGGAACTAATTCTCTTAATTTTAAGTTTCTAGGTCCAGGGGTTTAGACTGGGCGTAGATTGGTTGAAATCAGTTAGCCTTTTATGTATATAATAGATTATTATAGTACTATAGTATAAACTGTTGCGGTCGATTCCAAAAATCGATAACTTTCCCAAAAAATCACATTTTTTACATAATCCAGAGTGTGGATTCCAGACACTACCGTAGACCAATAAAGTTATACCATTTCTTAACATACACGCCCAATTTTTTGGTACCTGCTATCAAATTTACGTTTTAATGCCATAAAAACTGAAAAAACTGAGAATAAAACCGTGTAAACGGTGGCGCATTTTGGCTTTTGAGGACAGGTCTCGGTCTACCTCCGTGGTACACTTTTGCGGTCGCCCAAAAGTTAAAAGGAAACATTTTTATGATATACAGCACATTATTACATGTAATGATGTACTTGCAGTAAAGTAACGAATTAAATCCTACAAAGCTTCATTGTATAAAATAAACTTGACTGATAGTATAGTATTTGCAATAAATTTAATACGTCGTTAAAGTGGAGCAAAGAAGGTTTGCTTTGAAGAGTAAGGCACTTAGTATGGCCGTGCCATGTAAAAAGGTAGTATCAGATTTATTTTTAGAACTGTGCGAAACTCTGTCTTGGCAGCACTTGTCTTTTTCGCATGTATTTAGTCTTAATATTTGCTGTTAAAATCAAAAGAGACTAAAACAGGATAAAAACAAAACAATATCGAGTTTTATAGAGTTTCTTTTTTGCCTTAAAGTTTATATATAAGTTTAACAATTTAAATCGGACTCCCAATATATAGTTATATCATTATTGACAGTAATTTTGATATAAAAGTAAGGCTATCCTGTCTAATGCGTAAATAAAATTAAACCATATTATTTGAGGTTATGTATGTAGCATATAAAAATTGCATTGCATGCAACTCGACGAACTAATAACTCTTCTTTCTAGAATAGGCATTTTATTTGTAAAAACTGACAAAAAGGTCGGCAACATAATCATTCGTCTGTCTTACTCGCACATCTTTGTTCTAACAGAGACAACAATTCCAGTTACTGGTAATTGTTATTGTTCAGGCCTGAATATACCTACTATTTATTTACAAACAAACCGAGATGTTGGCGATATTTTATTTTAACGGTATGCGTATTCTAGAAAGAAGAGTTATTAGTTCGTTGATGCAACTGCGTAATTTATAGAATTAGAAGAAGAGATAAACGCATATTTACACTATTAAGGCATATCGCGCCTAGCTTGCCAATATTTTGCACTCATCTCACGAATTTTAACCAAACTTGAAATAGTTTAAGTATGTTAAAAAGATAGATCTGAAAAATATGATGCCATTGTATATATACTTACTATGGTCTGTTTCATCAAGCAAGATAGTAAATTAAAAATCGCACAGTAAATATTTTGGTTTGAATAGTATATGTTTGTGTATAGAATATAGTTATGTTTTATAAAATAAACTACGCAGTATATTCGCACATCCAATATTCGAATCTGTTTTGAAAATATTCACTGTGCGATTTTTAATTTACTATCTCGCTTGATGAAACAGACCATAGTACTACAACTAACTAAAAAGTCCAAAAAGATCAAAATTTGCGTTACGTAATACTTGAACGTTCCCCCATGCAGTAAGAAAACTTATTAAGTATGTCAGTCGGTCTGTCTGTCCGGGATATTTGTGACCACGATAACTCAAGAACGCTTTGTTATAAGCTGGGATTGTTTTTGGTAAAAATCGGGGTGGGGCAAGGAGATAAAATAGAGTAAAAAGAAATTTTTTCAAAAAGAAGTATTTTCAAAAACATTTTTTTTATTTTTTAATTCGTTTCTCAAAAAAAGAAACTTTTTGAAAAAAAAATATTTTTTCAATTTTATTTTTTTTCCAAATGTTTCATTAAACCTAGACCTACAGTATAATTTTGTTGGCAGCTATTTTTTTTCGTTATTGCATAATTTATTGTTTATTGTTTTTTTAATGCATAGTGTGCCATTTATAGCACATACACTGATAAAAAGGATTTATTTGGATATGGCCAATTAAATTATTTGGTTGTGAGAAACAAATTTTATTTGAGTCAAATAAATATTTAGTTCATGTAAACAAATATTTTAATTTCAAAATGATTTATTAATGGGAACAAAATAGTTTATTTGACAGAAATAAAATTTATTTGTCACAAATTAAATTTATTTGTCACAACCAAATAATTTAATTGGCCATATCCAACCAAATATTTAGTTGAGACAAATAAACTGTTTTATCAGTGTACTTATTTTTATACAAAAATATACCATAAAATAGCTTACCTGTAATTTTATACCCATAAACCGCTTTAACAAGGTTTATTTAATAACAATATTTTTTATATTGCGTAATTAGACCGGCAAATATTTTTGATTACACTTTGATGTTTTAGGCTATGCAGTCTTCAGCCTACACGCAAAATCCTTGTTAAAAACGTTAATAAAATTTCGCTTAATTAACTCTAGATGGCCGGATTGTTTTTCAGATATCTGTAAAAGGTTCTTTATTTATAACAAAAAGTTATTGATCTCTTGTTTAATAGTAAGCACCACAAATAATGAAAATATCGGTTCGTGCCATAAATGGTATAGTATGCGGTAAGGGGTTAAGTATATAATGTAAAAAAAAATGGCAAAGGCGCGAGTCCTCTACCTGCTCCCCCAAAAAAATTATTTACCTATCAATCTTTCTTATAGTTTTCTTAAGCATTCGAGAACATTTATATATAAAAAACAATATTTCTAAACTTTGGATATTATGTATCCAAAGTTTAGAAAACCAGCCACGTGCGTCTAAGCGTCCAAGCGGTTTTCTAATAATTCCTCCGACAAATCATAGGGAGACTATGAGTCCTTAGGGGAAAGTAGACGAATGGTGCGCACCTAACGATAGACACCTTATGAATGTTACAGAAATTGTATAAGTGGTAAACGAAGCCCTACTTAATAGACTATCAACAAGTATCATTAAAATTTAGGTAGCTTTTACCATAATACCAAAAAAAAATGTAAAAGTACAAAAGTGCGTTTCGGGCAATGGTGCGCACCTGTTGGGGAATTATGTACAAAAGATAAAAAAAGAAAATAATGCAAAAATATTTATCAAACACAAGATATATATACAGGTTTTCAAAAACTAGATTTTTAAAAGAAAGGTTTTGAAGTTTTTAGTCGTTTAAAGAGCGTTTTAAAACCCTTTTTGTAAAAATCATCTTTTTGAAAGTTTTTGTAAATATGTTTTTTTCTACCTTTTAGTTATAAGTAACCTGTAATTAATAAAAGGTTTTTAACTTTAATAATAATAATAATAATGTCGTTTATTGCATAATCTATACAAAAGGCCATTGACCGAAGTCCTTCAGCCCTTAACTTTAAAAACTGTTTTTTATTTAATTTTATTACCATTTAATTAAATGATGGGACATACGCATCATTATCCCATCATTACTTTAAAAATACATCACTTCACACAACTAAAACTATTTAATTAAATTTAACAAAATTGCATGGATGAATGCAAATGATCATATCCTTCAAGAATATATTTATTTTAGAATAATCGGTCAAGAATTGTGAACTTACCTTCCTATTTCGTACACGTGCAAAATAATAACAACAAACATCAGTTCAGACATATTCAAATATTGTGGATAACTTTCATTTGTCAGTCGCCGTTTTTAGAGATGTCTCAGAATATTATCAGTTTTCGGCTGTGCGCACGGTTACCCCCTGCGCACCGTTACCCTAATTTCCCTTATTACCATTACCATTATTACCAGCATTACGTCTTGCTAATAACTTCACGTCTTGCTAACTAGCGTCCATCAAGCAAAAAAAAGGGTTTTATTCTTAATGCACGCTTCGCAAGAGACCTTAATCAATTCGTAAAAATAATATCATGTACATAATTTTAATAAATGATAAAATCCGAGAGTTTATTTAATTGAAGTGTTTTGAAGAATTTATTGTTTTCTTTCCTGGTGCGATCTCTTTAAAAGATAGTAATCATGTATGTCAGAAAGTCAGCAAAAAGCTAAATATTTTGCGTCTTGGGGTTATAAGACTTAGAAATACAAATATGCTGCTAAAATATGTAATGCTTTGCATTTCGTAGTATACTTTTCGTTCTTAACGGTACCCTGTTGAAAATGACAGCCATTCAGACAAATTTTGTCTGATTTTGTCCGGTTAGTGCAACATTTTTATCCGCGAACGGCTTTTTTTCATTTTCAATAGGGTAACTACAAGAAGAGAATATTAATTAATGCTTGCTTTTAAAGCAACTACGTTCAAGTGGTACAATGCATAACATGGTTCCCGCGTTATTAAAGGCTGTAGAGATTTTATATTTTGGTTGCCCCCCTAGCACACTTCCTATTAGGGGGGGAAGGTAGCAAAAACATGGAATCTCTGAAGTATTTAATAACGCGAGCAACGGGTTATGAAGTGTATGAATTTTGGTACAAAAAAAAGGTCGTAAAATGGCATGCAAAGAGTATAATAACCGGTTAATAGTATATTAAAGTACTAGTTATGAAACGAGTGCTTTATACAATTTTTTCTATTTTGCTCTAAAAATTAAAAAACATTTTAATTGATGACTGATTTAGGGATTTTTGTTTTGGATTGGCATTACAGTTTACACCATGTTTAAAATTCTAAGAACAAATCATATTTTGATATATTTTATAGTCATCTCTTCTCTTTTCTACTGCAATTAACCAAGCCACAATTTTAAAATGGTAAAAATAACCTAAACATAAAATTTTGTAGAATATTCAACTTTAAAGCGACATTGACATTTGCACGGAAAACGTCAAGCGATAGGCCAGGTCTGTTGCCAACCCAAAAGAACAAAAAGTACAGACCTCTTATGGGGCTATAAGAACACGCAAAATGCGTGTGATAATCACACTGTGATTATGAGCTTATAAGAGTCGCAAAATAGAAAAAAGTCTTTAATAACGCGAGAAACGGTTATGAAGTGTATGAATTTTGGTACAAAAAAAAAGTCGTAAAATGGCGTACGAAGAGTATAATAACCGGTTAACCGTATTACATCAACCCTTAACTTAGGTTGCGGTCCCTGTGTCAACACAGAAATGCAAAGCAAATATGATATATCAAAGGGTAATTGCGTCAACCTCGACTAAAGTAACATAAACTTGGAACTTTATTGCGCTTTAAGGATTTTATTTTCTATTTACCGTTCGCAAATTATCCTAGTTACCTAGTTTAATGGGATTATACAGGGCTTTTATTGTTTTTTTACAGGCAAATAAAATAGTACAATAGTCGCTTGACAATAAAAACACAAAGAAATTTGTAAAAGATTAAAGCTGGGATTAAAGTGTATTAAATTTATTTGAATCTTTTAATATTATTTAAATTATATACAGAGTAATGGGGGGATTTGGGGGCTTCAATCACATCAAAAAAGTTGGCAGTCTAAAGGAAAAATTTTATCTGATGAGCTTTTTTTTTGGTCATCAGTTTTTCTGGGAAAAAAGTTGGCAATTCCAGCATCGAAAAGTTACCGCTCTCAATAAATTGCCTTTGCTATGGCTTTCTTTATGTATTGATGTGTAGCCAGTTAGGGAAAACCGGGAAAATTCCCGAGAAAATTTAGGGAAATATCACTGATATGAGTGAATATCTGTTATTTCATTTGCTTCTCTCCCCTCCATGGAGTTAAACAACTTATACTCAAAATATATGGCCTGCTTGGGAATATCATGGATTTTATAGGATCCTTGATCAGGGCCGTAGCGAAGAAGATTTCGTGGGGTTGGGGGGAGGGGGAGAAATGTCAAAATGTCAACTCTTTTCAGCCTAAAAATGCAACTTTTTTTCTCCGACAAAAAAGTTAATGACAAAAAAAAGGTACCAGCCTTTCGTGAATTATGCAACTTTCTATCTTCGATACAAAAAAGTTAATGACTAAAAAAGCTCCCACCCTTTCGTGAAATATAAAAACATAGGTGCAAACTCTTGCACGAATTCATGAAAAAATATGCAACTTTTTTCTTGGACAAAAAAAAGTTAATGACTAAAAAAAAGGGTGAAATATGCAACTTTTTTATTTGAATCCATAAAATATGAAACTTTTTAGATTTCAAGATATGTGGGGGGGGAAGGCTCCCCCCATAGCTACGGCCCTGTCCGTGATATCGTATGATATCGTATACCTAAGCGTGCCAAATATTTTTATTTGTATTTTTGCAGTTTTTTTCTTGATAAAAATATTTATACCAGTTGAAAAAAAATTCATCCATAAACAAAAAAGTTATAGTAGGCGCCACCTTTTAATACAGTAGGTATAAAAAATAAAGAGCCTAAAATGTATTGAGAGAAAACGCAATATACTATCCACTGTAAACTGCTTGTTCCATTATGTTACGTGTTTACATAAAAAGTCCAATTACTCTAGATGGCTGCGACACAATGAACCAAAATTTTACGTGATATCAATAAAAATTACATCAATACTTTTTGGTAAGAAAAAGCATAGAATAAATTTTTTGGGGGAGTACAGTGAAAGCATAAAATTAAATGACCAAATCATAGCTTTTAATGAAAATGTTAGGAACCTGGGCTTAGTTATGGATAGTGAATTAAGATATTCAAAACATATAACAACTTCTTTAAATAAAGGCTACATGAATTTAAGGATATTATATCAAAATAAAACCTATTTAAAAAGAAAACATAAAATTCTATTATGTAAGTCCTTAGTGTTGTCGCAACTAAATTTTTGTGATGTTGTTTATGGTCCTAATTTAACAGTATTTGATATAAATCGTGTTCAAAAACTACAAAATTCGTGTCTGCGCTTTATACATGGAATTAGAAGAGGTGATAATATCAGTCATACGCTTAGACCCACTGGCTGGCTAAATATGGGGGACAGAAGATTCTTACATTCTGCTATTTTATATTTTAAGATTATTACAAATAAGGCCCCCACATACTTGGCCATAAAATAAAATACCGTACAGACGTTCATACTTTAAAGAGCTTAGCAGGGTAAGCAGGTAAAAAGTGCCCCAGCCCGATTTGAGCTGAGTATTTGTGCAAAACTTAGCTCCCATAGAGGTCAGTTAATTCCCAGATTTTCAGCTCCCAACGACCCCCAGGGGGGTCAGAATTAATTTTTTTAGTTCGACATGAATCATTTTTTTCTCCGGTCCTGCTGATCCGATTGACTTCAAATTTGGAACACATAATAAGGACTATAGGGATAGTCTACAAAAAAAAATATTGTCGATTTGCGACTATTCTAACCTATAAAAAAAATCACTTGTATTTTTTGAAGGGCCGAAAAGGCCCACTTTTGGCCGAACACACCCGCCATTTTTTTTTATGTTATGTATTCGTATTCGATCTAAAACATATCAAAAATTTAATTTTTTTCATGTAGTAGAACAGTGTCAAAAAAAATAAAAACTGCGTCAGGTACGCATTTGTAGTAGTATAGAATTAAGAATATTATTTGGAATAATCGAATTTTTATTTAATATAAATAGGTCCAAAAATAAATATTGAAAATAAATAACAAAAAATGTTTATTCTAAGAAACCAAGCAAAATTAAAATCATAGTCAATTGAGGATCATAAAAATTAAAGTGTAAAGTATATACAGGGTGTATTTGAAATAGTGTAGGAAATTTTAACAGGTGATTCTACATGATAAAATATGACAAAAAGTTCCCATAAATATATGTCTAAGAATGCGTCATAAGGGAGCTACGCCCCTTTGAAATTGGCTAAAAAAATCGGTTTTTATTTAATAACTCAGGAACCCTTTGAGATATATCAACGAGATTTTGCACGTCAACTAATCCTACCAAGGCCCGTTTTATGTGTTATTTTCATGTACTTATTTCAACCAGGGGTGTGCGAAACGGGGGGGCCTTATCAGTGTTTTGTCCCAAACTTTTTTCTGTGTAACTTTTTTGCAATTCTATTTTTGAAATATGATTCCTCAGGTCAAAATACATAAAAAAGGTACTCTTGTTGTAATACTGTAGGATTAACCGTTTTCGAGAAAAGTTTGCTTTTAAAGCAGACCATAGCTCCATTAGGATTGATTTTTGGAAGTACCTGTATATGAGTTTTTTTTCTTAGTTTTTAATGTACATTCGCCCTGCATCATTAAAATTTTGGTTTTCAACATTTTAGTATTTAATTTTTCGTCCTCGAACCGTGGAATCTCTTGAAATGAATTTTTCTCGAAAACGGTTAATCCTACAGTATTACAACAAGAGTACCTTTTTTATGTACTTTGACCTGAGGAATCATATTTCAAAAATAAAATTGCAAAAAAGTTACACAGAAAAAAGTTTGGGACAAAAAACTGATAAGTCCCCCCCGTTTCGCATACCCCTGGTTGAAATAAGTACATGAAAATAACACATAAAACGGGCCTTGGTAGGATTAGTTGACGTGCAAAATCTCATTAATGTATCTCAAAGGGTTCCTGAGTTATTAAATAAAAACCGATTTTTTTAGCCAATTTCAAAGGGGCGTAGCTCCCTTATGACGCATTCTTAGACATATATTTATAGGAACTTTTTGTCATATTTTATCATGTAGAATCACCTCTTAAAATTTCCTACGCTATTTCAAATACACCCTGTATATACTTTACACTTTAATTTTTATGATCCTCAATTGACTATGATTTTAATTTTGCTTGGTTTCTTAGAATAAACATTTTTTGTTATTTATTTTCAATATTTATTTTTGGACCTATTTATATTAAATAAAAATTCGATTATTCCAAATAATATTCTTAATTCTATACTACTACAAATGCGTACCTGACGCAGTTTTTATTTTTTTTTTGACACTGTTCTACCACATGAAAAACATTAAATTTTTGATATGTTTTAGATCGAATACGAATACATAACATAAAAAAAAATGGCGGGTGTGTTCGGCCAAAAATGGGCCTTTTCGGCCCTTCAAAAAATACAAGTGATTTTTTTTATAGGTTAGAATAGTCGCAAATCGACAATATTTTTTTTGTAGACTATCCCTATAGTCCTTATTATGTGTTCCAAATTTGAAGTCAATCGGATCAGCAGAACCGGAGAAAAAAATGATTCATGTCGAACTAAAAAAATTAATTCTGACCCCCCTGGGGGTCGTTGGGGGCTGAAAATCTGGGAATTAACTGACCTCTATGGGAGCTAACTTTTGCACAAATACTCAGCTCAAATCGGGCTGGGGCACTTTTTACCTGCTTACCCTGCTAAGCTCTTTGCGCTTCGGAAAAGCGCTCACAATTCCTAAACATTCAACGGCAATGTACTCCAGATCTTTTTCATACCAAGTTGCCAATTTAGTCAATAATCTAAACTTTAATTATAAAAATCTTACACTAAGACAGTTTAAAAGAAAAATTTACTTGGAACTTTTAAGCAAACCGATCTACAATGGAAATTGAATTGTCCAAAATGATGCGTAAATGTTTTTTTTTTCTCTTAATCATTATTTTCAAATTTATTTTTTTAGAATGGCTGGTTGTATTATGATATAGGATATTATGTTAATACAGGGTGATCCATAACTGGCATGCCAAAATTTAAGAGGTGATTCTAGATCCAAAAATATAAAAAAAGTTCCTATAAAGGTTGGTCCGGAAATGAGCCCTAAGGGATCTAGGGTCCTTTAAAATTGTAATAAAAATAAGGTTTTTAATTAATAACTCGGGTACCGCTAGAGCGGCGAGCTTTTGCATGTATACTAGTATTAATAAGGGCAATAAGTTTATGTTAATTTATTTTTTTAATTTATCCAGAGGCGTGCCCAGACGGACAAAATATATGAGGCTTAAAACATTTTTGCCCCAAACTTTTCTATGTGTATGTTTTTTGGATTTGTTGTAAAAAATATAGATTTCTAGAGTAAAAATACATATAAAATATCATATAGTGTAACACTGTAGGAGCAACCGTTATCAAAAAAAAATGCAATTAAGAGGAAGTAACATTTTGTGCCACCAAAAACGTTACTTTTTAAAAGGCTATTACTCCTTTAATATTAAATTTAGGTGTTTTGGTGTATAATACTTTTTTGCTCAGTTTTAAATGAAGAATCACCCTGCAGCATTAAAATTTTATTGGTGCTTTTTTTTGTTCCCCATTCAATACGTCATCTTCGAAGGGCCGTAGCTCCCTTAGGGCTCATTTCCGGACCAACCTTTATAGAAACTTTTTTTCATATTTTTGGATGTAGAATCACCTCTTAAATTTCGGTACGCGAGTTCTGGAACAGGCTGTATATAAGTATCTATTTATTTTAGTATGTATACTTCATAGATAAGTTAATTTAATTTATAGTTTATAATTTTGGGGGTTAGATGTAAGAATAGACGATTGTGTCGGATCAACCTTTTTTATTTTTCTTCAAGCTATCACTAAATTCGACCTGACACAATGTGAACTAAATCTCGCCCTACAATAGTACGTTTTGTTGTAATTACTAAATTTTATTTCAATAAAGACCTTTATTATTATTATTATTATTATTATTATTATTTTGCACCGATGTACGTTTTTAATTGTGACAACGAAATTTTTATTATATTAATGCTTAAAATTCGTTGTCTTAATGTAAAATTTATTTAAATAATAATTTCTTTAATATAATGATTTTATGCATGAAGGCAAGAAATTTTAAGCATCGATACAATAACATTGTTTATCCACGGCCGTGATTAATAGGCCTATTAATCACGGGTCTGTAAAAATAAATCGTTTAAAATTTAAAACGACCATGAATAAAGTGTAGTATTCTACTTGCGTATAAGAGCTATTAATCATTCAGGTGATTAGGTCACTCGCCTTTCTGCTCGTGTCCCGAAATTCACCCTCATTGATAAATAGCAATTATTATACGCTCATTGAATAATATACTATTAATGAACACTGTTCATCGGTGCAAAATTAATGTAAATATTTTTTTAATGCATACCGGGTGAGTTTTATTTATGTCCATCACAAAAATTAAGATTAATATTCATTTGATTAAAACGAAACTTTGGTAATTTATATAATTTTACATTGTCTATAAAATGGAGGATTTAACTTTATTGTTTCACTTCCGGTTTCGCCGGAAGTGGCATAAATATATATTTTTTTAATGGGACGCCCTGTAATTTTTTACATTTTTTAATTAATCCAAAACTTCTATGTATAAAAAACTGATTGTTTTTTTTATTTTTTTTTTTTCGTTGTTATTTTTATCGTATAAAAACGAGATATACATAATTTACCTTCTTTTTACTTACTTAATCTTTAAAGTACATTATCAATTTGGCATAAGAAAAATAGGGGAAAAATACTCTACAAATAAAGTTTACATGGATATTAAAAATTAGGAGTTCAGGAGAAAAAAACATTTTTTTATCTCTGTCGCTGATCAAATTTTCATTTTAATATTAGTTTTATATTTTGTAAGCTTAAGTAAGTAAAAACAAGGTAAATTATGTCAATCTCGTTTTTATACGAAAAAAACGAAAACAAAAAAAAAAAGTAAAAAAAAAACATTCAGTTTATACATAGAATTTTCGGCTGAATTAAAAAATTTAAAAAAGTGAAACCAAAATATTAAATCCGCCATTTTATAGCCAATGTAAAATTGTATAAATCACCAATGTTTCGTTTCTATCGAATTAAGATTAATCTTAATTTTGGGGATGGGAATAATTAAAACTCACCCGGTATAGGTATCCACGTCGAGTTTCTTTTTTGTACATTCAGTTTTCTGCTAAATATCTCGATAACTTCTGCGAGGAACATGATTAAAATTCTGTTTTGGTAGAGACAATTTTTTATGTAAATTGTGTATTTAAAATAGCCCATTGAATTTTCTTTACGTTTTTTTACATGTAAATAAGAATGAAAAAAGTCCAAACTTTTGCAATAGGGGTGAAAAAATCGATTTTTTCATAAAGCAGACTTAAAGAGCTTTTCGTATTATATTTTTTAACTCAATGATAAATTACGTAAAATACTTGTATACAGTATGCACTTACAAAAAAGGATTTTGAGCAAATATACGAACGATATATTTGAGGAGCTTATTTTCATATTGCAACAAGTCAATTTCCCAACTTGTTGGACTTGCGTTTTAAAAATAGTGTTATTTAATTTAATTATATTTTATGTTTAAAACGCAACAAGTCCAAAAAGTTTGGAAATGGACTTGTTGCAATATGAAAATGAGCTCCTCATTTTCCTTATTTAATTTTTCGTATAATTTTTTTTAATACTGAAAGCCGAGTGCACTGATAAAACAGTTTATTTATGTGTACAAAATATTTGGTTGGATATGGCTAATTAAATTATTTGGTTGTGACAAATAAATTTTATTTCTGTTTACATGAACTAAATATTTACTGGACTCAAATAAAATTGGTTACTCACAACCAAATAATTTAATTGTCCATATCCAAATAAATCCTTTTTATCAGTGTGCTAGACAACTATGCTAAGGGAACGTTCAAGTATTACGTAACGCAAATTTTGGTCATTTTTCAAAAAAACCAAAATTTTAATTATTTAAAAATAATGTTTTTTTTTTTTGAAAAAACGAAAAAAACTTAAAAATAAATTTTTCAAAAAAAAAAATCAAATTATTCATTATTTTTCTTTTTTCGAAAAATAAAAAAAAAATAAAAAAAAATAAAAGTGTGATATTTTTTTTATTTTTTTAAAAGTTTAACTTTTTTTGGGGATTACTTTCAAAAACAATGGCGATCTTCCCCTCATACCTGAAAATTTCGAGTCGATCGAATTATTCGTTTGGACTTTTTGCATACCGGGTGACTTTTATTTCAGTCCATCTCAAAAATTAAAATTAATATTCATGCGAAAACTTTGGTAATTTATATAATTTTACATTGGCTATGAAATGGCGGATTTAACTTTTTTGTTTCACTTCCGGTTTCCGGAAGTGGAATAAATATGTTTTTTTTTTAATTAAGCCAATTTATAGCCAATGAAAAATTATATAAATCACCAAAGTTTCGTTTTTATCGAATGAAGATTAATCTTAATTTTGGCAATGGTAATAAATAAAACTCACCCGGTATAGGTATCCACATCGAGTTTCTTTTTTGTACATTCAGTTTTCTGCTAAATATCTCGATAACTTTTACGAGGAGCATGATTAAAATTCTGTTTTGGTAGAGACAATTTTTTATGTAAATGTATTTAAAATGTTGAATGTTCTTTACGTTTTTTTTACATGTAAATAAGAATGAAAAGCAAACTTTTGCAATAGGGGTGAAAAAATCGATTTTTTCATAAAAGCAGACTTAAAGAGCTTTTCGTATTATATTTTTTAACTCAATGATAAATTACGTAAAATACATGTATACAGTATGTACTGACAAAAAAGGATTTTGGGCAAATGGGGTCCTATATGAACGATATATTTGAGAAGCTTATGTTCATATTGCAACAAGTCCATTTCTTAACTTGTTGGACTTTTAAAAATAGGGTTATTTATTAATTATATTTTATTTTTAAAACGCAACAAGTCCAAAAAGTTAGAACATGGACTTGTTGCAATATGAAAAGGAGCTCCTCATTTTCCTTAATTAATTTATAAATTTTATTAATACTGAAAGCCGAGTGCACTGATAAAACAGTTTATTTGTGTCAACTAAATATTTGGTTGGATATGGCCAATTAAATTATTTAGTTGTGACAAATAAACTTTATTTCTGTTTACATGAACTAAATATTTATTGGACTCAAATAAAATTGGTTACTCACAACCAAATAATTTAATTGTCCACAAATAAATCCTTTTTATCCGTGTGCTAGACAACTATGCTAAGGGAACGTTCAAGTATTACGTAACGCAAATTTTGGTAATTTTTCAAAAAAAACAAAATTTTAATTATTTAAAAATGTTTTTAAAAAAAAAAATGAAAAAAAATTGAAAATATATTTTTCAAAAAAAAATCAAATTCATTATTTATCTTTTTTCGAAAAAAAAATAAAAAAAAAATAAAAGTGTGATATTTTTTTTATTTTTTTTTTAAGTTTAACCCCCCATAACTTTTTTTTGGGGATTACTTTAAAAAACAATGGCGATCTTCCCCCTCATAGAAGTTGATTTTACCTGAAAATTTCGAGTCGATCGAATTATTCGTTCTCGAGTTATCGTCTCTACAAAAATCGTGACAGACGGACAAATTAAAAAAAAAGTTCCCTATTTTTTCATGAAACAAATTTATATTCATTTATTTCTTGTCTAGGATGATTTTTGACAATTTTGGATAATTCGAAACTACCGTATAATACTATTCTAGCGCAGGCGCTGTGAATAGTATGATAATACGGTAGTTTTCCAAAAACGCCCCAAATAAAAAAAAATTGGATATAAATTGTGCACTTTGTAACTAATATGTTTAATGAAAAAATAAGTAATGTATAACCTATTTATCATGCCTAAAAAATTGCCTTTTTTTTAAAAACCTCCAAAAAAGTCCAAAAAGGCGTTTTTTGGCGTTTATCCACAAATACTCTTGGTAATTAATTCACCGAACAAAGTAGATAGCTGGGGCATCGAAAAGACTTTAACTTAAATTTAACTTAATTTTGAACTTAGAATATTTTAAAATTCGTTTGAATGCATTGAAAAATTGAACCAATTAAAGCTAAATTTATCTGCTTTGTAATTACTGGAACTCAGCTTGAACGAAAATTAGTTTCTTACACGCCAAAGCAACGTAAGCGAATGATATTCTACACATAAACAAATATTTCAGAATCCATTCTACTAGGGCTACGTTTACTCCGTATGGATTTTATTATGTTCGCGTAGCAAATGACGTCATAGGACTTAACGCTCGGTATAAACAACCTGGACTAAATTTTAAGTAATCATTTTTGGTCCGCAAAATTTTGCTGGATTAAATGCAAATAATTGCGGTATAAACGTTTATGACTAAAATGGGAACTTATTCATGGTCAAATCATTCGACTCAAATGTTTTGTAATTTGTAGGTTATGTTCAAAAGTTATAAATTCTTTGTTTAGTTATGTATTATAACTTATTATTATTATTAATAAGGTATAGTAAGGTAAGTTAATTTTTTACAGTGACGTTTTAGATGTCAAAAAAGTTCCACAGGAGTATTTAAGATGACGCGTACTTTGAAGGAGTACACGAGCTTACTAGTTTAAACAATCATGACTAAGTATGGTTTTGCAGCATTTTAGTACAAGCACTAAAATAGTTCTTTCGGTGTAAACTAAACCTATGAAAATGACATTTAGCACACTCTTTTGTTCTTTAGAAAACGCCTCATATCGCATTAGTTTGATATTTTTATATCACACTCGTGTAATATTTATGTATGGAGGTTTGCCCAATTTTATTTAGATATTTACCTCGTAGATTCTTCGAATTTGATTCACATTGTTTTATAAACCATTTTCCACCTTTCACCACAGCCTTTTATATCTTTAAAGTGTTTTAATCTAAATATTTCTGTTTTTAATGTCAAAAATAGAAACTATATAACGTTACTATTTTGACCATTACTGTCTTGTCTAGACAGTCTAGATCTTATAAAAATTACTTTATTTTTTATTTAGTTACCTTACATTACATAAAAAACATCAAAATACACAGTAATTTTCTTATGAAATGTAAAACAGTACAATTTTACTGTCTTATATGGCAACATAACCACAGAAATCCAATAGGCAAACTCAAGTTTGCATTTATTTATGAATAGGCAACCTATTAAACAGCTATGTATTGTATTTAATATAAAACCAAGAAAACTAGAGCTAAATGAAAATCATATTTCCTGTTTGACATACTTTCATATATAAATTTGTATGTTATTTATAAATATTTTGTGCCTTGCTTTTTTTAAAAATTAATAAAAATTAGAAAATTTAAAAATAAGAAACTTCATATTTTTTCGGGATCGTAGGAAAAATAGTGTACATAACTCGGTGGAAAGTGTATTTCATACACTCGTGGGGTTTCCTCACTCGCCTGGCGGCTCGTTCGTAAATCTTTCCACTCGCGTGAAATATTTCACTTTCCACACTAGTTATGTAATATACTATTTATTACTGGTACCTTTGTTTTTGCAAAAGCTTAGAAGATGTTATAATTTATATTAAAAGCTCGAGACCGCAGATTGGGTCATATCAAGAACATATCCTTCAACAAAATATAGTTATCCGTAGTTTATACCGTAAAATTAATCCATCAATATATCTTAAAATTAATTATTTCCCAAATAAAATCAAAAATGTAATTTAAGATTGGCTCGATTTTATCGTTAAATTTTAACAAGCTAGCTTTGGTTTAATTGTTGTTTTTGTGTAACGAAATCATAAGTTAACACGTTTGCTGCCTATGTATCATATGGTGATACATCGGTGTTATGCGAGTTGTGCTGATGGAACGGCTCATAAACATTGTATTAAAGGACAATAACTTTTTAATACATCGTTTTAAAGCTTAAACATTCCTCTACAAAGAGTTTCCTATCTCTACTAATAAAGCGGGAAATTAATTTTGAACGCGACCGCTATATTCTATATCACTGCGTCGGTACTGAACGTGTTAAATCTCGAGATTTGTGATTTTTTGCCGGTTACACTACGGGTAGCTTTTTTTGTTAATTTTTGCTTATTTTTTTTGAGATTTCAATTATCAAGTCTCGAGACTTAATAATAATATTTGCTACCAAGAAAAATATCCGTTTGAACGGAAAAACTTGTACGAAGAATTTAATATCAAAAAGAAAAAAAATAAGATTATTTTTGCTGTGGCCGTTTAAAAAGCTTTGTGTGCGCTATTACCGAAACTAGTTCTTTGCTGGCTTTGCAAGTCTCGTACTTCGGCTCGTCCAGCAAAGGTGTTCTTTCAGGCCTTGGCACACAAATAACTATTATCGGACGTGTTTCTATGGATATGAATAACACTTGCAAACGCTTGTGTGTAGAAAAAGGGTTATTAGAGACAATGTTTCCTCTAATTAAAAAATAAAATGTATTATAAATTGAAATAGCGCCAATCTACTTAAGAACAATCTAATTTTAATATAAAAGATAGTTTTTTTTTTGTTTTCCTGACATAAAATATGTGAAGAGATACTTTGCGGCAGAGCTTTCAAAGAAAAAGGGCCCGGGAAATCTACGCCCATGTCCTAGGTTAAAAAATGTTTATTATTATTATTAGTATTATTATTATATTATTCACAGCGCCAGCGCTAGAATAATATTATACGGTAGTTTCGAAATTTCAAAAAATTTTAAAAATTGTCCTTGACAAAAAATTCTTGGATATAAATTTGTTTCATGAAAAAATAAGCTAGTTTTTTTTTATGTGCGTCTCTATGTCCGTCCGTCCGTCTGTTCGTTTGTCTGTCCGATAACTCAAGAACGAATAATCCGATCGAATTTTAATTTTCAAATCAAGTTCTATGAGGGGAATATCCCTATTGTTTTTGAAAGTTATCCCCCCAAAAACAAAAAAGTTATGGGGGGTTAAACTTTTTGAAAAATCCCGAAAGAAATTTCCGATTAACGTAATTTTTTCAGGAAAAATTACTTTTATTATGAGGATCAATTCTAACAAAAAAAAATACAATAATAAATACTTCACAGTTTTTAATTTAGCAACCTCGTATCTGCAGCAAAGGGTTACTGTAACAAACTCGTATCTCTATAATTCTAATTTTTGACTCAAGTAAATTATAATTTTGCAATCTTTTGTGCTTGAAGGGTCCACGTGAAATAAATACACTTATATTACAATAAAAAATAAATAAAATTTTAAAGTAAACCGGTTTTTTGTGTCCCCTGAGAACCTGTGAATTTGGAGATACGAGGTTGAGAAGGTAACATTACATTTTGTTTAACCTCGTATTATTCTACTTAATTAAGCATCCCCTAAGTCCAGGACTTGTGTGGGCTAGTAGTAGAGGGAACCACCGGCTTTAATTGACTTTCAAACCAATTTATCACAGGTGTCTTCAGGCAAGCATAGGTTTGACAAAAATGTCACCAATAACTGTTTAGGGGACTTTGTAGTAGACGTACTGGAGATCATAGAAATGCATCCAACAAAATCGTAGCTGCTCACTTAAGACATTTATTCAATTTTATATATTTAATTACACATGTAGTGATGAAAATTGAACAACAGCTTTCTTTAAATGATTAATGTAGCTAGGATCGTCTAAACGGTTTATTTTATATCTATTTTATGTTTGTTTGTTTGTTTTTAACCTCGTACTATTCTACTTAATTAAGCATCCCCTAAGTCCAGGACTTGTGTGGGCTAGTAGTAGAGGGAACCACCGGCTTTAATTGTCTTGTCTCGATGACATACATATTATCATCTTCTTCGTTTGGACTTTCGATTTCCATATGATCGTTTTCTTCCTCTTCCTGTTGAATTAATTCTGTATTATCTAAACCTCTATTTAAATCTGGCAAATAGTTCTATGGGAGAATGGTAATACATATTTTGAAAAAACCTTGACCTCCGCGGAGGATTTAAATAGCGGTTTAGATAATACAGAATTAATTCAACAGGAAGAGGAAGAAAAGGATCATATGGAAATCGAAAGTAAGAGAAGTCATTACATTGATGGAGGGTCCATTGGAAAGAAAGGAAAATTAACAAGTGTTAATCGACTTATAATGCTTTGCATTGTACCTCAAGTAAAAGAAACTTATCAAAATGTTGAGTTGATGTTTAGATTAACGAATCTTAATGCAATTGCTTTTAAATTTGTTTGCGATTTTAAACTTTTACTGTTGATCAATGGCCAGCAAACGGCTACAGCCACTTATC
The DNA here is from genome assembly GCA_958510825.1 of Brachypterus glaber. Lineage (NCBI taxonomy): Eukaryota > Metazoa > Arthropoda > Insecta > Coleoptera > Kateretidae > Brachypterus > Brachypterus glaber. The sequence continues at coordinate 30,565,654 of OY294044.1, forward strand.
CGTGTCCGTACTTTAAAAACATATGAAGATTTGAAAAGAAGTTACGAAAAATTTTGTTCTGAAGGGAAAGACAAAAAGTTTGCGAAGGATTGTTATAGCACAATTAACCTCCCACTTTTCGAAGAAGATGATAATATGTATGTCATCGAGAAGTGCATCATCCCAGAACTCCATCTACTCCAAGGATTCGTCAATCATTTATTTTGGGTAGGTCTTGTGCCGCTACTTGGACGTGATAAAGCCTTACTGTGGCCCAAAAAACTAAATTTAATCTCTAAAAGTTATCACGGCGAGATTTTTGAAGGGAATGCCTGCCGAAAACTTTTAAAAGAGAGCAACGCGCTTACCGATATGGAAATTGTTAAGGATGTAGGAGTACTTCAAGTTATTCCTTTTATATCCGCCTTCCAAATCATGAACAAAATTTTTGAAAAATGCTTCACCACTGGGAAGGTTCCTTCAGATTATGATTGTCAAGCAGATATAAATATGTTATCGAAATGTTTCAAAGCAACGGGTGTATCTGAAACTTTGAAAATTCATGTAATTATCCATCACCTTCAAGACTCGTTAAAATTGCTGAAAAATAAAGGACTAGGTTTATGGTCAGAACAGGCTGGTGAATCTGTTCACAAAAAATTCCTTACTTATTGGAATAGATATAAAATAAACCGTTTAGAAGATCCTAGCTACATTAATCATTTAAGGGAAGCTGTTGTTCAATTTTCATCACTACATGTGTAATTAAATATATAAAATTGAATAAATGCCTTAAGTGAGCAGCTACGATTTTGTTGGATGCATTTCTATGATCTCCAGTACGTCTACTACAAAGTCCCCTGAACAGTTTTTGGTGACATTTTTGTCAAACCTATGCTTGCCTGAAGACACCTGTGTTATAGGGAGTGTCCGCTTCACTTAAGCCTTCGCCAAATTTCAATTATTAATTAACTGAAAAAGTTAAATCGGCGCCGGTGAGAATCGAACTCACTCTATTTTGGGTAGTAAACTCGTCAAGTACGACGCGGAAGTAATTGGCTAATTACATATACATATTTATTTATTTATTTATTTACTAGGAGATATATTACAAAGTCATGGGGAGTCCCAAATAAGCTTTAGGCTTGTGCTAGGGACCCCCCATTAATTTAAGCATACAATTTATCCAAAATGATCCAAAAAATAATTGTGACAGTTAATTTAAAATTTTCTTCTTTTTTTCTTTATTCTTACTAAATCTCCATTTTCATATTCTTTACGTTCTTAGCAGGTAATTGTACCCATTTTCTTTATTTAATAATTTTCTTTTACAGTTTACAGAAAAATTGGAAAATGAATTATTATTAACTGAAAATTCCCAAAAAGTTAGAAACACCTCATTACCTTCCCTTGGTCGGGAAGGCTCTTGTAGCTAACTTCACGTATGTCACTTGTCAAAAACTTGAATTTATCTACCTAAATTTTATGACAAAACAGTTTTAAATGCATTTATTTTTTTATTTATTTATTTTTGTCATGATTTATTTTTATTAAATAACATCACATATAAATGTAAGTTATGGTTTGGTATTTATGAAAAATAAACAGTGACTACTTCCAACTTTATAGCTTATTATATTACTATTTTTTGGTTTAAACTTTAGTTAAAAAGAAAAATGAATTACATTATAAGGTACCTAACTTTTAAGTTAATTGATATAACAAATAACCAAAAATAGTTTTAAAGTAAGATAAATTCAAGAATATTATTTACCTTGGTGGACAATCATTTGACGTATTTCTTTGATGTATCCTTACTATAATCGAAATTGTAATTAAGCTTTAACTAGTGTATAAATTTAAATTTTCTGTTTTCGTATTTTACACAGAAAACTATAAATAAATGGTTTATTTATTAACTTAATCATGTCACATTGAAAGTCTGCTGTCACAAAACAAAACAAACGCACTCAAAAACAAAAACATGTGCTGCCCTCTATCGCTAAAATAACGAAGTAATGTAGGCATTTCTATTAGTTTATAAATAAAAATATTTAAATGTATTACTTAATTAAATGAATATAAATTATTTAAAATTGTTAATTAACAAAAAACAAAGTTTATTTTATTGATTTCTATTTATTATTCTATATCCAAAAAGCAACACTACAACACTACGCTACACTACGCTCCGCTACGCTCCTCGGTTTGCTAAATTTCCCTCAGGAAATTAAACTGTTTCCACCTCGGTATGGAATATACTATTGTTGCCTAGGCGATGATTTGGGAGGAGAACTTTTTTTAGGACAAGCTGGGTTGGAAATTGTAATCTTTAAGAGTTTTTGGTCGTGTATCATGCAGTGTATGATACATACACTATTTTATATTAGATTGTAATATCCAATTTGTAATTTTAAAAAAAACAGACGTTTGAGTTCAAATCATTTAAAAATTTGAATCAAATGCCATCAGTTTCATATTAATCAGCAAATCAACCTCGACTATTCTGCCCTTCTTAGTTAAAACATCCTAACTAACATTGCTATTTTCCCTAAATTTTTCGAATAAATGGCAAAATTTCCAGACTTCCACGTTTCAACTTCAATTTTCGCGACTTTTTCCTGACTTCCCTGACTGATGAGAACCCTGGAGAATAGATAAATATGGCATAGAACAACCGGTATAAGGAGGGCAGTATTTTACTTTTCGAAGTAGGGTAAATCCATGGTAACTCATGTTACAGTCGCAAACAAAATGACACTTTCTAAAAAACAGAAAACTTTGAAAATGTACGTCCGTCCATCTGTCCATCTAGATGCATTTGTCCGTCCGATGTTTTTTTGTAGGCAAGATAATTCAAGAACGAATAATCCGAAATTTTCAGGAAAAATCAAGTTATAGATCCCAATTGTTTTTGAAAGTAGTCTCCCCAAAAACAAAAAAGTTATGGGGGCTTAAACTTTTAAAAAAATCTATAAAAGCTTAAAGAAAACTTTTTCAGGAAAAATTGCTTTTATTATAAGGATCAATCTACCAATTTTGAAAGTAATGTCCCCAAAAACAAAAAAGTTATGAGGGGTTAAACTTTAAATGAAGAAGTAATTTTAAAAAAATATCTTTTATCAAAAAAAAATTATTTACACATAAAGAAAATAAATAAAAGTTTAAAAAAGTTTTTTGTGTGTTATTTTCATGTACTTATTTTAACCAGGGGTGTACACACGTGTGCGAATCGCGGAAGCCTTATCAGTTTTTTGTCCCAAACTTTTTTCACGGTTCGAGGACGAAAAATTAAATACTAATACGTTAAATACCGACATTTCAAAAACTAAGAAAAAAACTTCTATACATGTAGATCGAAAACCCGCTTTTAAAGCTACTATGACCCTTAATAAATGGTACATTTTCAGCTCTCTTACACTGGTAATACAGTTTATTTGTGTCGACAAAATATTTGGTTGGATGTGTACACTAATAAAAAGGATTTATTTGGATATGGCCAATTAAATTATTTGGTTCTGAGAAACAAATTGTTTTTAAGTCAAATAAATATTTAGTTCATGTAAACAAATATTTAAATTTCAAAATGATTTACATATTAATGGGAACAAAATAGTTTATTTGACAGAAATAAAATTTATTTGTCACAAACAAATAATTTAATTGGCATCTTCAATCAAATATTTAGTTGTTTTATCAGTGTAGGATTGATTTTTGGAACATGTATATCGTCGCCTTGCATACAAAGAGGCGTATATCAATTTTTTTAATTTTTTAGAAAAACTGGGAAACTTAACTGAAATTTTATAATAACAATTTTAAAATGTTTTCCTGTAAAATAATAACTTTTGAAATACGCCCCTTTGTTGCAAGGCGACGATATAAGTCTTTGATGTACATTTACGATACATCATTGAAATTTCGGTTTTCAACATTTAGTAATTTTTCGACCTCGAACCGTCAAATTTCACCTTTAAATGAATTTTTCTCGAAAACGGTTAATCCTACAGTATTACAACCGGAGTATCTTTTTTGTTGCATATTTCACGAAAGGGTGGTACCTTTTTCTTTATTTTTAGTCATTAACTTTTTGCCGAAGAAAAAAGTTTCATAACTATTTCATGGATTCAAATACATATAAAAGTTGTATATATTTTTTTTAGTCATCAAAATTTTCGGTCAGGGGTAAAGCTGGTTTGAGGCAGTGAGGCAGCTCTGCATCAGGACTTTTTTTTAGTCATCAAAATTTTCAGTCAGGCGTAAAGCTGGTGTGAGACAGTGGAATTCTCGGTCAGGGTTTGAGGCTGGTTTGAGGTAGCTCTTCGGAGCACCCCTGTAACAAAAGTTGCATATCTCACGAAAAACGCTTCATTTTTAGAACAAAAAAAGTTTTAATTTTTGATCTTCTCCCCCCCAACAAAATCTTCTACGGCCCTGTTTACGACGCA
>OY294044.1:30570280-30866905 GCA_958510825.1 Brachypterus glaber
GGTGGAGTATATATTCTTTCTCCGAATAGAAGCAGAACCTCTTTTGTATTTAAGTAGTATTGATTTTACTGTTAAATTTAGAGTTTTTTTTTTTTAAATTGTAGTTGTTGTTTTTGTTTCTTTAAGGTAAAAATAAAAGATTAAAATTTTGGTGGAAATTTTATAGCGTCCTTCTTGTAGCGTCCTTCTTGTAGCGTCCTTCTTGTAGCGTCCTTCTTGTAGCGTCCTTCTTGTAGCGTCCTTCTTGTAGCGTCCTTCTTGTAGCGTCCTTCTTGTAGCGTCCTTCTTGTAGCGTCCTTCTTGTAGCGTCCTTCTTGTAGCGTCCTTCTTGTAGCGTCCTTCTTGTAGCGTCCTTCTTGTAGCGTCCTTCTTGTAGCGTCCTTCTTGTAGCGTCCTTCTTGTAGCGTCCTTCTTGTAGCGTCCTTCTTGTAGCGTCCTTCTTGTAGCGTCCTTCTTGTAGCGTCCGTCCTCATCAGTATCGAAGTAGCCATTAACCATTACCATGCAAAAATTAGTATTTTTTACTAGTAAATCCGTGTTTTCACTTGGTTCACTTTTAGAATTTTGTTTATTTTTTTTTGATTTTTTTTTTAAATTTTTTTTAAATTTTTAAAAAAATTTTTTATTTTTTTTTATTTTTTTTGCACTTGGAAATAATTTTTTAATAACGCGTATATGTAATTTTTATTGTTTTGTCGATTATTTATTGTTTTCAAGTACTTGCATACCAAATTTCAAGTTGCTACGACCTCCCGTTCAAAAGTTATTGCAATGACAGGTCGGCCATCTTGTTTTTTGGTTTTGTTGATATTTTTTTTTCATTGTGTCCCTACATACCAAATTTCAAGTTTCTACGACCTCCCGTTCGAAAGATATCACTTTTTACAGGTCGGCCATCTTATTTTTTGGTTTTGTTGATTTTTGTGTTTCATTGTGTCCCTTTATACCAAATTTCAAGTTTCTACGACTCTGCGTTCGAAAAATGTCACTTTGACAGGTTGGCCATCTTGTTAGTATTTTTTATATAGGGATTTTTAAGGTCGCTGAGTGTAAATCTTATAATAAAAATGTTCTAACTCCACCCCTGGGAGGGGGGGAATATTTTTTAAATGTTTTTAATGTTCCCCACAATTTGCATATATGGGTTTTTAAAGTCGACAAAACTGAATATGATAATAATATTTTTTTAAGTCCACCCCGAGGGGTTGGGGGGTGATTAATCTTAAATGTTTACAATATTTTCGTGAAAATCTGTATAGGGGTTTTCGAGGTCGCTTTAAAATTAAACTTTACTTCGGTATAAAAAATCGACTGGCGTTTAGACCCTAATTAAAAACAAAACCAATGCATTTTTATAACGCAGAATAGTCCAGTTATTGCTTTTTAGACGATTTAATGTTTTATTTATGAAATTCGTTTTTCCTTTTTGGACACCAAAGGGCTAGGGCGGCATAGTGCGGCGCGCCGCGGTGCTTGACATTTTCAAAGCGCCTTAGCACCTAAACTATTGATTTTTGGAAGTTATGCACATGGACACTTTTTTATAAAAAGGAAGCGAGGCCCTTTGGCGGTCAGCGAGAATTTTCATTGTCAAATTCGTTTTCAGCGCCCAAAAATACGTCATAAAAATATAAGTAGTTGTTTTTTAAAGGATCCATAGATCCAGTAGGTCTTTTCAGGATTTTGTGTTAGTCACAAAATTTAGTTCTAACCTTGTAAACTAGTGTAATCAATTACTAAGTGCCACTTGCACCAATGAAGGTTTAACTTTAAACGTGGATTAAATTGACGGTCGACTAATCAGAACGCTTTAAACTTAGTTTAATCAAGATAATCCCAGTTTAAGAGTTGGTGCAAGTGGCCCTAAATAATAATTAGTAATTAGTAATTATTTTGCTTCAATATTTTATGTAAAAAACATATTAAATTCCGTTTTAAATAGAATTTTCGACTTGGGGGACGTCCATAAAGTTTGTCATACTTCTTTTTGTTATTTTTGACCCTCTTTCCCATTTGTCACAAAGTGTCACACCGGCAATTTTTTGACATTTCTATAGAAATTATTCAATTTTTTTTTTGATTTTAGGTCGATAACAATACTTTCTTTTTATTAAAAAATACATAGTTAAAAATTACTGGAAATTTTTGAAAATTCAGGGAAATACCTATCAAGGAAATAAAAAAAAGAGTGGCCACCAAGGATACAATAAAAATTCATATGAGCACTTTAGTTTTTTGTGACATCACGTTGCTCTAGACCCCTCCCCTCCCCCTGTCACAAAGTGTCACAAACTCGTGGACCCCCCTCCCCCATAGGCGTGACATACGTTATGTACGTATGGCACATTACCTACATAACTACATCCAATTAGTGTTAATAAGTTGTTAACTCCTAATTTTGAAAACAATACTACATTATTGTAATAATTATATTTAATTATGATAACATTAATTTCTTGCACACGTATAATAGTATACTATACTAGTATATTATAAAAATATAATTGAATAAAAAATAAAAACATCTGTTTTGAGTTACTTTTGGCAAATTTTAATCGTCACTTTTCAGTACTTAACGTTTCAGTCTATATTAGACTTTATTCAAAAGCATCTAAATTATGAGAATTATTTTGTCAGCCATGACCTGTAGGGCTGCATAATATAAATTATAAATGATAGATAATAACAAAATGTAAAATTGTGTTTAATGTAATGTTTATATAAGTTATTCAGTAATTAGTTCCATGGTATGTTTGGAACTTTTAAAATAATGCTCATAATTTAGATGCTTTTGATAAAGGTCTAATATAGACTGAAACGTTAAGTACTGAAAAGTGATTGGCAACGTATAGTTAGTATTATTGAATATAATTGAATAATTATTCAACGAGCCTATAACAATTGCTATCAATCAATGAGGCTAAATTTTGTAACACGAGCCGATACGCGAATGATTAATAGGTATTATACGCGAGTAGAATACTATACTTTATCCACGGGCGTATTAAATTTTAAACAGTTTAAAAGACCCGTGGTTTATAGTGCCCTACTACGCTAGTAGTTGTTACGTCAACTCTGATGGAATATTTTGAAAACGCTGCCATGCGACAAATGGAGTTACTGCTTTCTGGCGTAGTAGGGCAGTATATTAATAACGGCTGTGGATAAAAATATTTTTAGGGAATTTATTTTGCTCAAATTCCAGTGAAATATTGGTATATTTAGTTTTATTGCCTTCATAAAATTTTAATTTAATTTAAATTACGAGGTAAATTACCTTAAGGCGCCTAAATAAATCTAAATGAAGCATTATTCTACTCTTCACAGCACGTAGTGGCTGAAGACTCTTTAATGAAGGGTATTATATAGAGCAGTCCAAAAGTCACCCCCCCCCCCCTCTTAACTTTTGAACGAGTTGAGATAGCGACTTCAAATTTGGAACACTTAAGTGAGATAACCCAAACTATTTTTGTATATATATATACACACACACACATTTCCAGCTCTTAAAATGTGGACAAGGGTCCATGGGGGATATTTTTTAAATAGAAAGGGGGGTCGTGTGATGTAAAAAAAATACATATATTTTTGTGTGGTGGGAAGTTTGGGGGGTTTAACGTTGCACATGTCAAAAGAAATATATAATAACTTATGGCATTTTTTTCGGGTTTTTCCGAAATATATCATTAAAAATGTTATATAAATAATACGGATACTGCCACAAATTTATATAATATATAAATTTACATGTTATGTAATACTCCCACATACATATACTTTATAAAAAAGTACATTTATTTTGTTATCTCCAGTGTTGTTGCATATTTTAAAAGAAATATATAATAACATAGTCTGATGCCCTTAACCATGCTGTTTTTTTTAAGTTTTTTTAGCTATTTACAAATTTGACAATAAAAGACCTTAATTTGTTTCAAAACCACACGCACAGTGGCAAAATTTTATCATAAACCTGGTAAAAACGAAAATAAGCTTTTTTTTGCGAAAGTGGCAAACAAGCGTTTAAGAGGTCGTCCATTTTAAAAGTAGTAATAAATTTTCAATAAATAAAATGGCGGATACAATATGGCGGATAAAAATAATTAGTTATAATTAGTTTTTTTTTCATAAATACACTTATAAATATATTACGATTTTTTTTTTGGCCTTGAGTACATACAAAAAAAACCCAATGTGGGCTATATCTTAAGATTTTGAGGGAATTTTTTCCATTGCCGTATTCGTTTTCAGCGCCCAAAAATACATAGAAAAAATATAGTTTGGTTTACAAAATACTAACTTACAAAAAAATAACTTATTAATTATTTTTTTGTGGTCCTGTGTAATTAATACAATAAATAATAACAAAAATATAGACGCCACGTGATATTTCTTACACCATTGTACAATAATTTTCAAATTTCGTTAAAAATTACCCTAGATCAATTTTGTTTTTATAGATTTTTTTTTTATTAAACAACTTTAATTTTTGTCCGTCCATCTGTTTCTGTCCGTCAGTCCGTTCATCTGTCCGTCGGTATGTTACACCGTGACAGAAATATTGTGTACAAAAACAATAATATATGATTGATTAAAAATTTCTAGGAGAAATTTTATAAAAGTAAGAACGCTATTTTTTTTTTGAAAAAAATCGTTTCAAAATTAAAAAGTACAAGGAGGCGGAACTTTTCAGAAAATTGTAAAAAATAGAAGGAAAGTCTGATAAAGTCCTAATTTTTAAAAAGCATTATCATAATTGTTATAAATATTGGTACAAATAAAAAAAAACAATTTATAAACAAAAAAATTATGTGGGGCGCAATTTTCAAAAATTGTTATAAATAGAAGAAAACGCCCAATAAACAGTTTTAATAAAATATTACTTTAATGAAAATTTTATATGGGGTGCCACTTTATAATAAGACAGTGAGTATAAAAAGTAAAGTATGGGTACGAGCACAAATAAATCATTATTTTGGGAAGTCTAGACTTCGATAGTTGTCAAGAAAACGCAATATAATATCCACTATGAAGGGTATACTATGGAATGCGAAGCATTACATATCTGTATGGCTTGTTAATATTTATAAGGAAGAACCTGAATTAAGAATATCCTTCTGGATAAAGTACCTACATACAAGGTAAATATTGTTATACAAAATAATTTATTTGCAATATTTTATTTGCACAGTGATGTATTTATTATAAACAATATTATAATTTTATGAAATAAGTAATGCTAATATTTGTTATTTTATTTTTCCTATTTGCTTACCTGCCGAAAAATCACGGCCCTTGACAAAATCATTATACGCTTTTAATAAGGGCGCCGCGGCGCGCCGTCCACAGGCTCGCATAACCATAAAATAACGTTATAAGCCTGCGGAAAAGACATATGACGGCACATCAAGCCAATCACGGCATCGTTGTATGTTATGTATTATGATCAGTATTCGGCGTAAACTCACGGAATAATTTTGCCGAATTATGAGGGAAATTTTTATAAATCGAAACATTTGACGACTAATTTGTTACCCACAACAATATTAACTATACATATTAACTATATATACGTATATATATCGGTGTTTTTCAAAGAAAAAAACGAAATTCAGTTTTCGTCTTTTAAGAATACGAAAGTTTTTAATTTTTATTTGTCAATAACTTTTTTTCCCACCTTACTCGTTTAAATGGAATCATTATAAAACATCAAGATAAAAAGAAATAAAAATGTAAATATTTAAAAAAAGCCTCAAGGCTAGAGTCGACGCGGCGCCTATGCGATTACTGGAAATTCGCCGACGACTGATTATGATTCTGCAAACCATTGGAACGGCGTGCCGCGGCGCTTAAATTTTCCAAAACCATAAAAAACTACAACATATAAAATATGAAGATTTATTAATTTGCTAAACCACAAAAATACTTTGATGTGTCGCATGACCTTTGTCCTATTTTACTTTCCATCCCTTGTTTCGTTCCCGCCTGCTCCTCACGCTCAATTTTGTGGTCTAAAATAATGAGTCAAATACCAAAATATAACTCCTAGGAGGATCCTACGTATTCTAGGATCCCGTTATGCCATTAACATGATTCAAATTTGAAGTCGATATCTCATGCCGTTCAAAAGTTGCAGGAGAGCGAATACAAAACTGAATCACCCTGTATGTGTACAATAATTGCGTTCAATAAAGCTTAGCGAAAGTCAGCAAGTCAGCAAAACGCTGAGTTTTTCTGGGTTAAACGGTTTCAATCTGTAAAAAAAAGAGGGGGGAACACCAAAGAAATTATAATACGATGCATTTTTTTATTTTAATCAGTCGCAAAAAAAACCTGCTTGTGGTTATTTTTTAGGTTAGATCTATTTTCGCGGACTTTTTAACATAAGGCAAATCTTAGCAGTAGATTCGATTGCTTATTTAAAACCAAATTGGCTGCCAGCGAAACTCAGCAAACAGCTAAAACTTAATAGTTGTCGTTGTGAGTAAAGGCGTTTTATGCAAAATGGTCCCAGAAAAAATAACGGTGACAAATAGTATATTGTTTTACTAAGAGTGAAGCTTTTTTTTACTAGTCTGTAGAATTTACGGACGACGCGAAGCGGAGTCCGGAAACTACAGACGAGTAAAAAAAAGTACTTTTTCTCTGAGTGAAACATACCATTTTTTCTTCAAGCATCCATATATATTTTTTTAAATATCAATTTTTGAATTTAATTTATTCAGTAATAAAGTTTGTTTTTTTTTATTAAAATAGGCCAATAAAACATTCGAAATAAACTTAACCCTTCCTTAACACATATTTTGGAGAGATTTGTAGGTGTATAAACCATATATTGTTCTTCAATCATTTTTAATCAATTTAACACAAGGTTTTTGCACAGAATCTCGAGTCAGGTGTTACATAATAAACAAACGTTTAAAGTATGGCTGTGATCAAAGTCAAAGAGTGCTGCCGCCAGTGGTGTTTTTTTTCCCAAAACATTTAATAGAAGCGATTATAGCTGCAGAATTATATATATCGAGGTTATAATCAAAAGCACAAAATGATTGAAAAAAATATATAAAAAAAATTGAAAGAATTTAAATTGTCAAAATTAGGCTAAAGAGTCACTTAGCGCATGACGAGTTTTAAATGATGCATTGTTGTCAGGTTTACGATATCGCAAAAATGTTTAATATTTTTTTATGTAATATTTTTTTCTTTAAATAAACTTTGTAAACAGTTTCTATGATTTTTTCATAATTTTGCACTGTTTTAAACCAAAAACATATTTTTCTCATTTAGCTCAAAACTCGCATCTAAAACGATATCCTTCTTTTAATTAAACAGCAATATGCCTGTTAAACACAGCTTCAAAGAAATGTACGCTTTAATTGTTGAATTACATAAATTATTGCTTGATTACATTTGCTTTTATACGGCAAAACAAATTTTCTAAAATAAATTAATTTTCTTTTTAGCTAGCTAATTAGCGCGTACACAAAAACTGTACAGTCTGTCCCAAAATCTTTTCCCGTGTAACTTTCACTTGAAAAGGCTATAAGACTTTCAGTAGGACAAAAATACAGCTGCCCACAAAATATTTACCTTATAATTTATTTTTACAAAAAGGAAATACTTAGTATAAAGAATTCTCGAAAAATTAAATTTCTCGATAAATATTTTTTTTTTCAAACATTTGACTGTTTATAAGAAAAAAAATTATATGACCCGTTTAAACTGGTTTTGCGCAAAAGTTCTTTTAAACTTTTTTGAACTTATTTTTGCCTGCTGAATCCAAATCTGCTACTCAAAACTTTTATTCCCAAATCTTTTTGAGATACACCCTTTCGAATGGATAAAGAGGCGTATTTATTTATAATAATAATAATAATAATAAAGACGTTTATTTATGCCAATAGTACATAAAAGGGATATCGCTCAGCTCTTTCCGGAGTAAGGAGAAATATTGAATTATATGTATATTACCATTAAGTTACACAACTTAGGTTGTTTTATTAAATAGTTTTCTATCCTCCAACCTCCAAAAAGTCTGGTCTTCCGCGAATCCGGAACCTTACAATAATACAAAAAGATAAAAAAATATATAGAAAAATATAAACAGAACAAAAAAAAATATTTTGATAAAAATAATTGGATAAAACCGGATATAACATATTATGTGAGTACTCCTCTCGACCACTCATTTTATTAAATTAGTCTTCTAAAAGTAAAGACAGTTTTTGTTGATTTTTAAATTTTATAAACGGTATAAATCTCAAATCAAAATCAGTTCCATTGCAAAAGTCTACAAGGTTGTACAGAAAAGATCGCTTAAAAAATGCGGTGTAATATCGAGGTATGTCTATTACGTTTTTACGCCTTATGTTAACCGAATGAATGTCACCTCTGTAAAAAATTTTGTTATACAAATATGAAGGAACCCTTTTATTTATTACCTTGTGAAATAAACAACGACAATGTAATTTTCTTCGTTTTGCCATATTGAGCCATATTGATTTTATTAGAAATTGACTTTTTTATGCCAAATATAAATCTAACCCAGGAGTTTTGAACTTTTTGAATTCTGTACGAATCTGTACTATCAATGCAAGGGTAGGACAATTTGAAAAAATTTTAGATTTTAAGCTTTCACGGCCATTAAGATATAAAGAACTTTCACTTTCGGGTTTGGCCCCATGGCATGGAAAGCCTTCAAGGTTTTCTAAATCACCTCAATTCCCAACATAAATCTATACGGTTTACGATGGAAATTGAGAACAACGGATCACTTCCCTTTTTGGACGTTTTGGTTTACAAAACGGAAAATGGCTCAATAGGACACTCGGTATACAGGAAGAAAACCCACACTGACAGATACCTAAACGCATTTTCACATCACCATCCCTCTCAAAAACGCTCGGTAGTTAATTCACTTGTTCATAGGGCTTTCATGATTTCAGACAAGAATTCCCTGGACACAGAACTCCTTAAACTAACCAAAGCCTTGACCATGAACGGTTATACCAAAAAAGACATTAATAAGACCATATACAAATACAGAAATCCCAGACCCAAACAACAGGACAATAGTGACAATGACAGACAGACACAAGTTATACTTCCCTATGTAAGCGGTATCACGGATAAAATAGGTAAACTTTTGAAGAAGTCAAATATTAAGCCTATATTTCGGTCCAACCAAAAATTAGGTCAATGTTTGACTTCAACAAAAGACAAAATACCCCTGAGTTCAGAAGGCGTATATAAAATACCCTGCTCCTGTGGTACGGTTTACATAGGTGAAACTAAGAGAAAAATTTCTACAAGACTTCAAGAGCATGAGCGCAATATAAGAAAGAAACAAATTTCCTTATCGGCAGTAGCCGAACATGTACATGAAACAGGTCATAAAATCAATTTGTCTGAAACAAAACAAATATTAACAGAAAACAGAAAAATGCCAAGGAAGATACGGGAATCGATAGAAATCATCAAGCATCCTAACAATATCAATCGGGACACTGGTTACCACTTACCTGCAATATGGAAGTCTTTGATAGGAAAAACCTCGTCACGGGTTAATAACCACAACTCGTCATAAATAGTGACACAAGTTGATTCGAAACTTAGTTTCAGATTAATCCCTGAAGATGTCTCTAGTAGTAAGAGACGAAACGTCGGAAAGTGAAAATCCATTAACACGTTCTAAACCCGAAAGTGAAAGTTCTTTATAATTTGAAAAAAGTTGGTATTTTATGGTTTTTTGGGTTGCTAAAGACTTTTTGATACTTTTAGGCAAAATAAAATTCGACCATAAATACGACTTACTGGATATTTTGTAGGGTATAGCTTATACCGTAGAAGTACCTGGAGAATGGCTCAGAAATAAAATTTTGGGTGGCATATTCAAATTCAGAAAGCAAAAATAAAGAAAAAGTTGGAAAGAACGCTCGCACAATAAAAAAGTAAATGCCCTATAAAACAGTACAATTTTTCGTGAGGATTAATTGACGTTTATGGGCATTGGGTCTAAAAATTGCAGTCCTTACTCTATCTCAGTTATGCTGGACACACTGTAATCATTTTTTTCCAAATAGTCATGCCAGAAGTATTTTGTAGAGATTGTGAATTGTTAATTGGTGATTAAAATACCATTATACCACTGTAAAATGCAAATTTAATTTTCTTTACTCCTAGAGCTCTGTTTTATTTCAGATAAATTTTAAATATTTTTTCTACTTTAGCTAACTACTTACGAATAACTTGCATGTTAATATTAATAATTTATGTTTTAAAACTTTAGTAATGTTAGCAGAGCTTTGAAAAGTTTAAAATTTATACAGTTTGGTTATTTTACAATAATTCATGTCTTAGTAAAGAATGCACATTTGATAAATTAAAACCACCAGTTACACATACAAGTGTTGCGAGCAAGAAAAGTTGGTGGTGAGAAGGTAATTTTCCCACTTAATTAAAAAAAAAATAAGCGGCGCGACGCGTCATGGCGATTCTTAAAATTTAAAGTGATTCTAAAAATAGGTACCACTCATATACATGGTGTGGTCTTAAAATTTTCTTTTTTCCCTATTATGGCACTTACATTTTTAGTCTAGAAAAAATACTGCTACCAACAAAATAATACTTTCCCCTATGTTAATTTTTGTGTTTATTTATTAATTTTTAAAAAGTGTAATATAAAGGGTGCCCCAGAATATTTTCAATATCTCTTAGGGATGAGTATATCTCCTAAAAATAATGCCACAAGTTAATTTAAAACTTTTGGCTACGGCTGTTTAAATAAATTAATGCGCATTCATTGATTTTAACAGAAGTTTCGAAAGTTATCAGAAAAGTCAGGGGCGGACTTCCGGTATGGTTCTAAACCCCAAAAGTTTTTTAGGGTTAGAAATTTTAGACTTTTGGATACTTTTTTTACATTCTGTGAGCAGTTTTGATCAAAAAAGTACTCTACGCTAAATTCTATAAAATGAAGCGTTTCCGAGAAAAAGACACTTTTTTAATCCAAGACAGGAGGCAGAAAAAAAATATTTTTATGTTTTTTCAAAATTGCTATAAATTATTTTAAAATTTTTTGTATCTCATTAAAATGAAATAAAAAATTCGTATGGAAATTTTTACTAGGGATATTCGCGTCTTAGAAAAGTTTATATGACCTTTTTACTTTATTTTGATGAGATACAAACATTTTTTAAATAATATATAGCTTTTTTGAAATAATATAAAAATATAAAAAATAATAAAAAAGTGCCTTTTTCTCGGAAACGCTTAATTTTATCGAGTACTTTTTTGATCAAAATTGCTCACTAAATATAAAAAAGTAACTAAACGTCTAAAATTTGTAACCCTAAAAAACTTAGGGGTCTGGAACCATAACGGAAGCCCGCCTCTGACTTTTCTGATAACTTTCGAAACTTGTTAAAATTGATCGATGCGCATTAATTTTTTTAAACAACCGTAAAGAAATTTTTAAAAAAATTAAAAAGTAAAATTATTCTCAAAAAAAATTGATTTTTCTATTTCATCTTTGGGGGCAAATATCTCAGAGTAGGGGGGCCGTAGCCAAAATTTTTATCTAAACCTATGGCATTATTTTGAGGAGATTTTGGAAACATTCTGGGACACCCTATATAAGCTTATTTTCCTCATATATTTTAAACCAATAAAATTTCAAGAAAATGTCATAATTAACCAATACTGTTAATTTAAGAGCGGTTAAATAGCATCTCGCTATTTAATCGACCTTAAATTAACCGTTGCTTGTTTTATCTACATTTTTTTCAGGAAATAATCCTAAAATATACTCCTCCCCCTGATGATTTAAACCACCTAAACTACAAGCAGCTGTATTTTTGGTAATTTTGCTTTTCAAGCAAATGTATTTAACTTAATAATTAATAAAAAAAGCTCTCGACCTGCGGTCTTGAGCTTTTTATATTGAATTTTTTAGTTTCAAACATTTTTTAAGCAAAATTAACAAAAACACAGCTACTTGCAGTTTAGCCGGTTAAATCATTAGGTCTCGGGATATAATCTATGATTAAATCCATACAAAAGTTTGCAGCATAAAATAAAAACATTTTTGTATTACGAGGGTTCTTTAAAAAGTATGCTTTTATTTTCACAAAACTTGGTTAAAAAGTATGATTATATAAACTATGTTTAATTTCCGGTAATCCTGGAGTCAAAGCCTTTCGTTACGAAAGCTTCTTATTTAAATATTTTAAAGCCTTTTTTAGTATTACGAGGGTTTCTCAAAAAGTCTGCTTTTATTATTTCGGGTATTAGTCAAAAAGTATGCTTATATAAATTATGGATTGTTTCAGGTGATCCTGGAGTTTCGGTGAAGGAGGAGCCTGGCCATGCGCCTCGGCCTGGCTTCTCTGCTGGTCGCGCTGCTGTTCTCCTCCTCCTTACACCCAGCCTCCTCTCAGATCTCCCGAACTCTCCCTGGAGGGGACGATGGGCCACCAATCTTCATCCCACCATATCTCAGCTCGACTAGACATCCCAAACCATCGGATTTATATACGACTGAGAAAATCCAAGATGGTGGCAGTTCGGAGGAAATTGGGACGTCCAACTATTTGGAACCAATGTTCACCATTGATGACGAAGGGGCTCGTGGAAATTTGACGTCGGGTAATTTGAAATTCGCGCCCATTACGAAAAAAAACTTGACGTTGGGTTATTTGACGGCCATCAAAGGGGGTCTGAAGGAAAGGCAAGGACTGGCTGTGTCTGGAGCTATTCAAATGGCTATTGATGAGGTAAGTTATTATTTTGTCAAGTTTTCAATATTTCAGGGCAAATATTTCTATTTCTCAATTTCCTTTTCATACTGGAGTTGGCATGATTACTAGAGATGGGTCGTGACAGCGATTTTGAGGAACTGTCACTAAATGTGACAGTTCCAACAAAATTACATTGACAAATCACGTCGAAAAAATCACATCTCCTGTTTTTGTTTACAAATAAATATCTGGGGATCAATTCTGAACGTAGATGTGATGTGATAAATTTCCGGCGAAATTATATTATCATATCACGCTTTTTTTTTTGACACATTTCAATATTTCGGTATTTACGAATTTCACGAATTTAGTTCGTTGCTAAGAGTTTTCGCTAATCACAAACCTGACAGTTGTTGTTATAAATGCATTTAAATTTAAATGGAACGAAAAGGAGGAACGTTTATAATGTTTTTTATGAATTTTGCCTCAGTAAGTAAGGCTATTAAATGCATTTGTCCATTGTAAAAAATTACGTGGAGGCTCGTCGTTTTGGTTTTCAGCGTATTGGAGATCTCCTAAGACCAATACGGCCTTCACTACTTCATTTAACCTCTTGTGTATTGAATTATTAAATTCTGATAATAAAAAATATTGTTTCGTAAAAATAAGCTAAAAATAGGAAGTTAAGTCAATACTAATGTATATTTTGTTTAAATTTTTATTTTGTATTGTACAAAAAAATTGTATGTATCATATTTGTAATAATAGGGCATACCTAATAATGCAATTTATTGTATGATTTCTTTTTAAAAAGTAGTATGTTACAAAAAAAAGGAAATAATATAAAATATATAGCTTTTGCCTTATTTTTATTCATTTTAGGAGGTAAAATAAACCAAGATTTTTTTTTAAGTTTTAGTTTTTTTTTACAGTCGCACTGTTTACTTAGTTACGCATATTTCATAAAAATTATAATTGTTGGTTGGTTGTGCCTTAAAATCCTATAACATATTAGTTTACAAAAATAATATAATGGCAAAAACTAATACTTTTTAAATATTTTATATTTTTTCTATTTAATTGGGTTTGTTACAAATTTGATACTCTGGTAGACAAGAGGTTAAATCCATTCTTAATAAAAGTCTGACAGCTTCTGTCGCAGTGAAGTGATATAAACATACGTCTGGTCCTCGGTGATGTGGAAATATCAGAATACCTCTCTCACTGATTTATTTATGATAATATCATATCACTTCAGCTAAATTCACCGAAAATCAGTGAAAGCGGTATTCCACATCACCGAGGACCAGACGTATGTTTATATCACTTTACTGCGACAGAAGCTGTCATACTTTTATTAAGAATTTAATCTCTTGTCTACCAGAGTATCAAATTTGTAACAAACTCAATTAAATAAGAAAATATATAAAATATTTAAATATTATCAGTTTCCACCATTATATTATGTTTTATTTATATTATGTTTGTAAACTAATATGTTCAGGATTTTAAGACACAACCAACTCCGTCAATTATAATTTTTATAAAACATGCGTAAACTAAGTAAACAGTGCGACCGTAAAAAAACCTAAAACTTAAAACAAATGTTGGTTTATTTTAGGTCCCAAAATGAATAAAAATAAGGTAAAAGCTATATATTTTATATTATTTCCTTTTTTTTTGTATTATACTGTTTAAAAAGAAATCATACCATTTTTTTGTACAAAAAAAAAATTAAACAAAATATACATTAGTATTGACTTAACTTCCTATTTTTAAATAAACTTAAGACGATATTAATAATATCGTCTTAAGTTTATTTAAAAACTACCTCCAATATGAGCAAGGATCATCAAAAATATAATTTTTTAAAAAAAATATATAATTTTTCCTATTTTTAGCTTATTTTTACGAAAAAGTGTTTTTTATTATCAGAATTTAATAATTCAGTACAAAAGGTTAAATGAAGTATTGGAGGGCATACTGGTCTTGGGAGATCCAAGACGCTGAAAACCAAAACGACGAGACTCCACGTAATTTTTTACAATGGACAAATCCATTTAATAGCCTTACTTACTGAGGCAAAATTCATAAAAAACATTATAAACGTTCCTCGTTTTCATTCCATTTAAATTTAAATGCATTTATAACAACAACTGTCAGGTTTGTGATCAGCTAAATTTACCGAAAATCAGTGAAAGCGGTATTCTGATACATCACCGAGGACCAGACGTATTTTCATATCACTTCACTGCGACAGTAGCTGTCAGACTTTTAATAAGAATGGATTTAACCTCTTGTCTACCAGAGTACCAAATTTGTAACAAACCTTAAATAAGAAAATATATAAAATATTTAAAAAGTATCGGTTTTCGCCATTATATTATGTTTGTAAAGTTACAGGATTTTAAGGCACAACCAACTCCATCAATTATAATTTTTATGAAACATGCGTAAACTAAGTAAAAACTGTAAAAAAAACTTACTTAAAAAAAATCTTGGTTTATTTTACGTTCTAAAATAAATAAAAATAAGGTAAAAGCTATATATTTTATATTATTTCCTTTTTTTTGTATTATACTACTGTTTAAAAAGAAATCATACAATAAATTGCATTATTAGGTATGCCCTATTATTACAAATATGATACATACCCTTTTTTTTTGTACAAAATAAAAATTTAAACATACATTAGTTTTGACTAAACTTCCTATTTTTAGCTTATTTTTACGAAAAAATATTTTTTTTATCTGATTTTAATAATTCAGTACACAAGAGGTTAAATGAAGTATTGGAGGCCATACTGGTCTTAGGGGATCTCCAAAACGCTGAAAACCAAAACGACGAGCCTCCACGTATTTTTTTACAATTGACAAATCCATTACTTCCATACTGAGACAAAATTCATAAAAAAAATTATAAACGTTCCTCGTTTTCGTTCCATTTAAATTTAAATGCATTTATAACAACAACTGTCAGGTTTGTGATTAGCGAAAACTCTTAGCAACGAACTAAATTCGTGAAATTCGAGAATACCGAAATATTGAAATGTGTAAAAAAAAGCGTGATATGATAACATAACTTCGCCGGAAATTTATCACCTAAATGAGAATCGCTACCCTG
The DNA here is from genome assembly GCA_958510825.1 of Brachypterus glaber. NCBI lineage: Eukaryota > Metazoa > Arthropoda > Insecta > Coleoptera > Kateretidae > Brachypterus > Brachypterus glaber. The sequence goes on from OY294044.1 coordinate 30,586,138, forward strand.
ATTGATTTTTCTGTAGCTTTAAAAGCCTTAAATTACCTCAGACGTATCACGAAGAATACACAAGTAGTGACATAAAGCTTGATAATGTTATAATTACGCGAAAAAAAATCGTGTTAATGGATTCGGAATTATTATCAGCACTTAGCATCAGTTAATGACAATTCATATTATCGTTATTAATATACAGTGTATATTATATACATTTAATAAAGATTATTATCTATAATAATACTTCAACCAGTAGATATCGGGATTAATTGCAAAGCTAAACATACTAGACAAAATAAAACAAAGTGTTTAAACTAAGTACAACAAAACTTGTTTCATAGAAAATTAAATATTAGCACAGAAACTAATTTTAACTAACTTCCTAAGAAAACGACACGTTGGAAATCTTAATGTCTAACTTGAAAATAAATATTTTTATCCATTAGATTACTTTACACGCTTTTATATACTTTATTATTAGTTTAATAAACTTTAAGAATTTAAATCTTGTGCTTGATTTTTTAAACGACCGCGTTTTCCTGAAAATATCTAAAGTATTAACCGAGGTGTTAACACCAAAAAGTCCAAAATTGTATTGCGTTTCCACAGTAGATGATATCCGCGCCGATTCAGGCAGGGCTGCAGCCGGCTGAGGGCATGGGCCACGGATTTGGCTGATTATTATTTTTTTTTAGCCCACCGATGTTAAAGAAAAACCTCCACGTAATTTTTTTGAAATTATGATTTTTTTAATTTTTTTTAAAATTTCTGAATTTTTCGAAAATATGACATTGACGTGCAATAACTCAAAAACTATTTAACCTAGAGAACTGCAGTTTTCGCCATTAAAAATATCATATTTTTTTCTATCGAATTTTATCAAATTAGTGTTGACAGTTTTTTGTTTTTTCAAGATGGCGGCTAAAAATTTTGAAATTTTTCTCAAAAACTTCATTTTTTATTTTTTTTTGACAATTTTAGGATCAGCTACTAATTATGTGTACTTTTGATTAAAAAAATCAAAAAATAGCACTTTTTTGTTATTTCTTTTCTATAACCAATAGTATGGCAAATAAAACGGAATTTTACCAACTTTTTCGAACTTTATTCGCAGTAGGCGTGGAAAAAATTTCGTTTACCGATTAAAACTACTGTTTGCACGTTATATTTTATGCCCCTTTCATGATAATAGATTTGTAAGATATAAAATATTATTGTATAAGAATATATTAATTTGTGATGATATCCGCGCCGATCCCAGTAGGGCTGACTGCATGGGTCACGGATTTGTCTGATTATTTTTTTATGTCTAGACCACCGATGTCTAAGAAAAACCTCCAAGGGATTTTATTCAAAAACGCCCCCTTTCGAAAATATGATTTTTTTTATTTTTCTTAAAATTTTTTAAATTTGTCAAAAATTTTATATTGGCGCGCAATAACTCAAAAACTATTTAACCGAGAGAATTGCGGTTTCCACCAATAAAAAAACGTATTTTTTCTATTAAATCGCATTAACTTAGTATTGATATTTTTTTGTTTTTTAAGACGGCGATAAAAAAAGTGGCCTGAAATTTTTTTGCCGCCACAAAAAACTATCGAAAATAAATTAATGCAATTGAATAGAAAAAAATATGATTTTTTTATTGGTGGAAACCGCAATTCTCTAGGTTAAATAGTTTTTGAGTTATTGCACGCCAATATCAAATTTTTGACAAATTTAAAAAATTTTAAGAAAATTTAAAAAAATGTAATTTTTGAAACGGGACGTTTTTGAATAAAATCCGGTGAAGGTTTTTCTTAGACATCGGTGGACTACACATAAAAAAATAATCAGACAAATCCGTGACCCAAGCCGTCAGCCCTACTGGGATCGGCGCGGATATCATCAAAATATAATATGTTATACAATATTATTGTATATCTTAAAAATCTATTATCGTGAAACGGGCATAAAATATGACATGTAGACAATAGTTTTAACCGGTAAACGAAAATTTTTGGACGATTACTGCGAATAAAGTTCGAAAAAGTTGGTAAATTTCCGTTTTTGGCCATATTATTGGTTCTAGAAAAGAAATAACAAAAAAGTGCTATTCTTTGATTTTTCAAAAATACACATAATAAGTAGTTGATCCTGAAATTTTCAAAAAAATGGAGTTTTTGAGAACAATGGCCTCAACATTTTTGGTCGCCATCTTGAAAAAACAAAAAACTGTCAAACCTAATTGGATAAAATTTGATAGAAAAAATGTGATTTTTTTAATGGCAAAAACCGCAGTTCTCTAGGTTAAATAGCTTTCGAGTTATTGCACGTCAAAGTCACATTTTCGAAAAATTTTAAAAATTTTGAAAAAAATTTAAAAAATCATATTTTCGAAACGGGGCGTTTTTGAAAAAAATCCCGTGGAGGTTTTTCTCTAACATAGGTGGGCTACACATAAAAAAATAATCAGCAAAATCCGTGACCCAAGCCCTCTGCCCTGCCTAACTAACTAGGTAGTTAGCAGATAATTTTTTTTTCTCTTTTAGATAAATAACAACCCCGACATTTTACCAAACGTTACCTTGGTACTGCGTTGGAATGACACAAAAGGCGATACAGTTGTGGCTACAAAAATAATGACTGACATGATCTGTGACGGTGTAGCAGCCTTTTTTGGGCCAGAGGGAAAATGCTATGTTGAAGCTATTGTTGCACAGTCCAGAAATATTCCCATGATCAGTTATGTAAGTTTTTAGGAGATATACACGGTGTTTGCAGTCTTTTGCCATTAAATAAAGAGGATTATACTACATCACAAAACATGAAAAACCAGCATGAGAACATAGGTCCGGAAACAAAACCCAAGAGAGTTAGTTACTACTAACTCTCTACTGAGTAGTATTTTTTTGGGTTGGCCAAAGCCGGACACCTAGGCCATCTATGGCCCTTTCTGTCACCCCAGGCAATCCCAGCCATGTACTAATTTGTTGAGACCTCCTTAAAACTGCCCATCCTTTTAATAAAGGTCAGGATATTGGCCCAGGGGAGGTCTCTTAGTTTCTCTTGATCGAGTCTTTCAAAGACCTAATCCTGGTCAATAGCATTATATCTGTTGGAGCTATAACGGCTTTTGCTCTTACATTAAATGATGTTTACGCAGAAACTGTGGATCAGCAGGTCTGAGTGTATAGCAGTTACTTTGTATATCTGCTCCGCTACTGATGATGATGATGAATCCTGTCTTATCTCATACACTCGGCTAACTAATGAGAGGATGTTTTATCTTCGCCACACTCTGGACATATGGTCAAGTCAAATAATAAATGTAAACTTCAGTAAATGTACAGGGGCTGATATTTTAAAGGGCAGTAGTGGATGGTAACAGAATACTCCCCTTAGTTTTTCACCGGCTGATTTACGTAAGGGGTGTCCGCTATCTTGAATTTTGAGGGTGAGTTGCTTAACATGCATCTTACGATAAAAATGCATGTAACCAAAATTTCCAACAATTTTTGTTTGGATCATTTTTTTAATATATTAATAAAAATCGAGTTAATTTAAAAATAGCCATGTTGGAGGTAAAGTTATTTTTTTCCATTTTTCAGACAAATTATTTATCGGACGATAAAAGGTTATGAGCAAACTTGTAGCTCTTGAAATTAAGTTTCATATACTATTAATTTTCATAGGTACTTTAGTACGGTTACAGAGAGCACAACTCTACTTTTAGCGCCTACTGTAACCTTAACAATGTCACCCTCAACATGGCAATTTTTGAATATTTATTACTCGATTGTTATTAATATCTCAAAAAAATGATCAAAACAAAAATTGATGGAAATTTCTTCCTTAACAAAATTAGTTATATGCATTTTTATCGTAAGATGCATATTTAGCAACCAGTTGGTTTTCGATTTGCTTGGACCAGCCAGTAAGTCCTTGGCTTGCCGGCGTTGCTCCTTGATCATGGCATAAGCCCACTCGTCGAGGGCAGTCTTTACCTGCTTCCTAGTAACACCAAGTATAGGTTCCGGTCCCGTGCAGGCTATCCCTGTTCTGAGTCTTGCAAGGGAGTTACGACCCTTTAAAATTGTACTAAAAATAAGGTTTTTAATTAATGACACTGCTACCCTTTGAGCTAGAGCGACGATCTTTTACAGGTATATTAATAAGGGAAATTACTTTATGTTAATTTATTTTTTTGGATCCATCCAGAGGCATGCCTAGAGGGACAAAATATGAGGGGCTTAACAAATTTTTGTCACAAACTTTTTTACTTATGTGTATTTTTTTTGTAAAATATATGGATTCCTTGAGTAAAAATACATACAAAATGTCATATACTGTAACACTGTACAGCTGTAGAAGCAACCTTTTTAATTTAATTAAAGAGTAAGTAACATTTTTTGCCACCAAAAATTTTACTTTTTAAAGGGCTTTTAATCATTAGTATTAAATTTAGGTGTTTCGGTAAAGAATACTTTTTAATTAGTTAAAATTTTATTGGTGCTTTTTTGTTCCCCATTCAATATGTCCATCTTCAAAGTTCTGTAGCTTGTCCTTAGGTCTTATTGCCAGTCCCTTTGTTCGTTTCTCATCTTTTTTTATGTAAAATTACCTTTATTTTCTGCCAAAAGACTTCAAACACCGTGTATAAAACTGATTATATAATTATCATAAAAAATATCCCTATACTACTCTACCGTTCAGAGGAGGCCTACGTCCAGCATTGGACAACCGTGGCTAAAGCACGATGATCATGATGATGATGATTACTACAAGCTTACTGAAAATATACCGAGATTGGCCTCTTAAAGATAAGTTACAATGTTAAAACCACTGATGGTTTCAGGTGGATCATCACGTGAGCTTTCAAGGGACACAAAGCAATCTGCGGGGAAACGCTTAGTTCCGAGATGAATGGGATTTAAGGCCAATATAATATTTTAAAAAATTGTTTCTCTGCATATTCCTTCATGTCTCTTGAAAGCCTACATGATGATCCATCTAAAACCATCAGTGGTTTTAGCATTGTAACTTATCTTCAACTTGTTTCGAATAAAAAATTGCCAGTCGCATTGAACTTTAGACCCTATTTCAATCATGTTCCCAGCATCCTATGGAACTCAAATTAAGTGCATACTAATCAGTTTAAAGTACAGTTCAATCCACCTCAAGGTGGTGCTTATCCTCCTACAGTATACTCTCTATAGGGAGATCTCGGTAGTCTCCTTTATAAACAAAAAAAAGCTGCCTTGAAGAATGGTGGCCGAGTTATTTTTTTTGGCCTTTTTGATGTGTTTTGTAATTTTCTATGAACTGCTGCAAATGCTTTTTAAATATTAACCTCGTAGGTTACTGCAAGTTGGATTACAAGTTTTTTTTTCGACTATTTTATTATTATATCATAATATGTTACACATGATTATAATGTATTTATATGATTTTATTGATTTTTTAGAAATGCTCGGATTATAAGGCATCAGAAGTTCCCACTTTTGCAAGAACAGATCCACCTGACACCCAGGTAATTATGATTATTCAATTAGTATTAAATTACCTTTTATTTAATGAGTCTTTTTATTATCCGGTTTTCTATAAATCGGATGGTACATACCTAAAAGATACTAAAAAATATTGTTTATTATACGATTCACAGTGCAAGCTAGAATAGTATTCACTACTGAAAATTTCTAGTAGAATCGAGTAGAACCGAGTAAAATTTTTACTGGGTTTTACTCGATTCTACTAGGACTTTAAAATTCCTAGTAAAAAATACACTCGATTGAACTAGGAAACTGATTTACTCGGTTTTACTCGGGAAAATATTATACATTTTTCGAGATTTTTACTGGTTTGAGCTAGGTTTTTAAAAAAACAATAAAACCGTTTCTCTAACCGACCACAGACCAGTAAAATTTTATACTCGGTTTTGTTTGGACTTTACTAGCTAGTAAAATACGAGTATTTTTTCTACTCGGTTTTACTAAAAATTTACTAAACATTTTCAGTATCGTTTCGAATTTCCCAAAATCGCCAATAAACGACCTAGGCAAATAATTCTTGGATACATATGTTTTTCGTGAAAAACATAAGAAAATGTACATTTGTACGGCTGTCTGTCCGTCCATCTGTAACGTTTTTTGTCAACACGATAACTCAAAAACGATTTATCCGATCGACTCGAAATTTTCAGTAAAAATCAAGTTCTATGAAGGGAAGATCCCTATTGTTTTTGAAAATAATTCCTCAAAAAACAAATAGTTATTGGGGGTTAAACTTCTGCCATTGAAAAAAAGAAACATAGGATGAAAAGTAAAGAGAGGTTTAACTTTTAATATTATATATTACATATAAACTGCAGTTTTAAAATTATTTTAGGCCCCTAAGCCCTCAATAAATATCAGTATAACGGTTATAATTTTTTTTTTAAATGTACTTACTAATATTAGGAAAAAGTCTAACTTTTGATCAGGGATATCGGGGAAAAATCAGGAAATCTTAATTTCCAAAACCTGTGGCCACCCTGGTATGTCAAGTTAATATGATAATGATCAAACATTATGGGAATTTCATGGAAATTAAGTGTTATGAGAACCTTATTCGTTTTTAAAAAATATATATTTAAAAACAAAAAAGTAAAAATCCCCTGGAACACGCAAATTTTAGAAAATATGAATTTAATATAAATAAAAATTATAAAAATAGAATAGTTCGATAAACTCAAAACTTATAAAAAACATTGGGTATAGTATACGTTTACACAATTAACAACTACCGTAGTTATAAGTACGGTATTTCTTAATATCCATTAAATCCAGAGCGTTTACACATAATAACCCAAATAGCTACCGAAAATATTGCCATCATACAGAAAAAACAACACTTCCTAGAAAACGTTCTCCTATATATTCAACTATAGGGTTTGGCAATAGCGGTATTTATAAATCTTCACCGCATACACGGCCTTTTATCGCAGCTAAATCCCGATTTTTAACTCTAACCCTCCCGGACAAAATTTGCTATTTCACGTGGAAGTCATTATGACATCATTTAATGATCTAACGTTAAATGTATACACCTCATGACAAACTCATAACAAACTCATAACATGATCACAAAATCATGAGATGTGCTCATCATGATGTTCGTATGAGTACAAAACGTGGAAATGTTGTCCGGGCTGTTATCCAAGAGGGTTAGAAATGTAACTCCCGATTAATAAATAATCGTAAATAGCGCAGAAAAGGGCGTTTTACCGTATTACCAAATAAAGTAGCAATAACTACGGTAGTTAGGTCTCTTGTAAATATAGTCATTATTTACTTACTAAAAAAAAATATATTTAACCGAAATTCAGTTTGAAAAAAAACAAAAACACTTTTCAATTATTAATAGGTACCAATGTCAATGTTAATAAGTGATCGATCTTCGATCGATCTTCTTAAAAAAATACTAAAACCAAGGCCACCAAATATGCAAAAAAATATTGTTTTCAGTGTAGGTAAATGCATCGTTACATGTGGTATGTTTCATCTTGATAAGAACTACCGGCTAACAAACCCATGTTTTTAATTAACATGTTATCTTAGGATTTAATATAATCTATCTATAAATTGTAGACTATAATTACAACGTACAAAACAAGCCGTGAAAAAATGTAATGCTTCGCATTCTAGTATGCTTTTCACAGTGTATAATATATCGCGTTTCTCTTGATATTAGTCTAAGAGCTGGTGACCATTTTTATTTGATTATTTGCTCCCAGCTCAGCTGTATTTTATATATGTCTTAAAGTACATTCATAATTAAGCTATTTGCAAATCGCCAGGTCCTGGATCGGGTTCCTTTGGATGCTAAAAGCCTCGAAAAGGTGGTGGAGTCAAACAAATTACATTTATTACATTTAGATTAGTCTATTTTCACAGTTTTACACAGTTATTCACTAGGCTAAGAGTTAAGAAAAAGACTTTAAAAACTTTATCTGACATATGTCAACACTAAAAACTCTCTTTAATTTTCATTTAATCAAAATATCATTTCATAAATTTTTATTTCTTTAAAAAATTAGGTATCACATATTTTAAAGGCACTTTTTAAAGACTGCTCTCACCCCTTGGCCCTAGAATTATTGTGTATAAATATGGAAATAGCTTAATCTGAATGTATTAAATGAAATGTATATGACTCGGCAAGTTAAAAATAAATTTTTTGGTAGCTCATTGTCATAGCTTTTGGAGCTTCTAGGACCCATAGGAACCGGATTCGGAGTCTGGCAATTTGAAAATAGCTTAATCTGAATGTACTTTAAGACATATATAAAACTCTAGCCGGGAACAAATAATGAAATAAAAATGGTCACCAGTCTCTGACTATATACTTCCCAAAATATAATTTCTTGGAACTAGGCAAAATATGACTTTAAACTGCCATTTTTAGAGGTGAGTCAACCGAGCAAACAGCACTCATACCAAATATAATTTCTAGGTCGAGGCGAGTTGGCTAAATATGACATGCGAGTCGATTAGTCTTGTTACAAAGCGTATCTATATCAAATTTCATGTTTCAAGGTTAAAGCTTTGAAAAGTTGGAATAATATGAGGAGCGCCTATGTGCAGCTCTTTATGCAACGTTTTGATAAATTGCGCCTGCGCACGCGCAGGCGCTGACCGTTTTTTAATAAGTTATTTTAAATAAAAAACATTATTTTACAAAAAAAAAACACCAAACAGACGCCAAACCAACGTTAACAAAACCCAAGGCCCCCTCATTAAAAAAAAAGACCAAACCAAGAAAAAACCAAAACAAACTCCTGCACAGAGAGCTGCATTTAGGCGCTTGTAAAATATGAGTAGGTCGATTGGTTTAATACAAAGGTTTTCTATACCAAATTTCATTTTTCTCCATCAAGGCGTTTAAAAGCAAAATATGACCTTAAACTGTCGGTGTACCTACCCCCTTTAACTTTTTTTATTTATGATGGATTTTTTCCAAAATAAGCAAAAATATAGTCGCCGCCAGAGATATAAGAGAGTTTTTTTTAGCAGCTAACATGTATTTTAGGGCTTGTCAATCCAGTCGACTGCATTTGCTTAATCAGAATATATTGTACGACTAATACGTACTTAATAAAATATTTTATTTAATTACGGCCCTATCTCACATCAATCTGTTTTAAAAGGAAAAATTCTGCTATATCTTTGGATCTACTGTACTTCCTTTAAATTAACGTTGTGTTTTCTGAAAAGTGGGAGTTTATAGGACTTTTCTTTATAATTTTAAATTTTTTTGAAAAGTTGCGCCTCCTGTAACTTTTTTAATTTTTTAAGGGATAATTTTCAAACCATTGCTCTTCCTTTCGCAGAACTTGTTTTTTTCCTGAAAATTTCATATCGGTCGGATAATCCGTTCTTGAGTAATCTAGTGTACACAAAAATGGGACACCCGGACGGACGGATAGGCAGACAGAGAGACAGACAGGATTCGATAAAAAACATTTGTCTGAAAAAATTGTTTATTTAGGGTAATTTTTGAGGATTTTGTAAATTTTAAAACCATCGTGTAATACTCTTTCAGCTCGAAAGCTATGAAGAGTAATAACTTAATGAAAGGAAATATCAAATAAATAAAACAAAAAGTTCACCAAAGGAGTTTTATAGTACTATACCAGGTGTTTCGTCTTTATCAAGTGTTTATGGGTTATTATACTCAAGGGCGCCGACTCCGGGGGGAGGGGCGGGGCTCCCCCTGGACTCATTACCGGGGGGGGGGGGGGGCGGTTCCAAATTATAAAACTGGTTACCTTCATATTCAAAAAAAAAATTCTATAGATTTCTTGCATTGTTGTGAAATTTCAAATGCCTTTCGGCGCTAGGCTTTTTACATATTTAAATATTTTATTTTTTTAAATTAGAACTTATTGCTATGGTTGATAGTCATATCTGGTAGACAGGCATATATAGTTAATTTTTTGAATTTTGGCGGAGGCGTCAGATCCTTAAATTAATTTTTGTCTGTATTAGGTACGCTGTAATAGTTATTTATTCAATACATACAGATAATAAGACAATTACCAGCTTTATTTTAAATAGATAAACTCAATAATAACCCCCGCGTGGCTTTTACTTTATTGAGTGGATAATTATTTATTTTACCCACTCAACTGTCACTTGTCAAATTATTTTCTTGTAAATGTCATTAAATTTAAAAAAAAAAATATGAATTCCTAAGCTATTTATTGGATAAAACCTTGTATGGCACTCATGGGTAAACCGATATCGCCCTCTCGAAAATTAACCTGCTTGGCTGACGCCTCGCAGGTTAATTTTCTCATGGCCAATATCTTACTTTACCCACTAGTACCATAAATAACTATTATGGTACTAGTGGGTAAAGTAAGAAAATTGACCTGCGAGGCGTCATCCGAGCAGGTTAATTTTAGAGAGGGCAATATCGGTTTACCCATGAGTGCCATACAAAGTTTTGTCCAATACCCATTTTAAATTTTTTTTTTTAATTTATACATTAATTATGTCAATTTTTGGTTCAAACGTATAAATTTTACCCTTCAAAAACGACGTCTATTAAATCAAGTAGGCTACTTTGAAGTTTTGTCTGAAACAATTGCAAGTCGACATAATGTCAGTTTCTCTCGCAATAAAAATTAAAAGAAAAACATGTAATAGTTGTTCAAAACTGATATTTTTGTAAAAAAAAAACATCGTTAGATAACAGACAATGTATGTAAGTAAAAGAAAAAATACGGATATTTAGTTCTAGATTTAATTTTATAATATAAAATTTGTATCAAAAAAAATTGACAGATGAATGGTATTTACTTTGCAAGTGATAAAAGTAAAAGCCACGCGTGGGTTGTTTAAAATGAAACTAGTAATTGTCTTATTACGTTTCGGTATTGGACAAAAAAATGTTTTCAAAAAATTTTTTTTTAGTTTTTCAATTTTTTTTATTAAATTTTCTTTTTGCGAAAAACGAAAAAAATTAAAAAAAAATTCTAAAATAAACTTTTTTAGAAATTCAAAAATTTTCAATTTTTTATTTATTTTTTTTTTTTTTTCGTAGAATTGATCCTTATAATAAAATTAATTTTTCCTAAAAAGATTACTTTAAACGGAATTATCTGTTAGCATTTTTCGATTTTTTTAAAAGTTTAACCCCCATAACTTTTTTGTTTTTGGGGGGATTACTTTCAAAATAATAGGATCTTCCCCTCATAGAACTTGATTTTTCCTGAAGATTTCAATACGATCCGATTATTCGTTCTTGAGTTATCGTGTCTACAAAAATCGCGACATCAGACAGACGAACGGACGGACGGACAGACAGACATTTGAGAAAAAAAAGTTGCTTATTTTTTCATTAAAACAAATTTATATCCAAGATTTTTTTGAAAAAACTAACGTAGATATAATGTTCTAGCACTGGCGCTGTAAATAATATAATAATAATAAGAGTATAATCATATATTATGTATATAGATTATACTCTTCACAGAGCTAACATAATACAGTACTTTAGAATTTTCCAAAAAACACCTTAGACAAAAACTCGTACTCGTACAAATGTGTGTGATTAATCCTACAAATTTTGAAAAAAAAAAGAAAATAGGGAGCACAAATTATGTTTGGACTTAATAGGTATAATTATTGCTATAAACCAATGTAATGTTTTGGTGATAATTTGAAGTTTATCGGACTATTTTTTATAATTCAACTCCCCTATAACTTTTTTATTACGTCCGGGCGCGACCCCTAAAACTTTTTTACTTAAACAGAATTTTTTTTCTAAAACAATAGGATTCTTGCTCTTCAAATACTGGACTTTTCCTAAAAATTTAATGTTGATCGGACACTTCGTTCCTAACTTAAGTTAATAATTATCCCAAATTTGAAAGTTTTCCACTTCCATTTTTTAACAAATTCTTTGCTTGTAGTAGAGTGGATATTATAGATAAATAATACACTTATAGTCAACTCTACATTACTTTTTATTTTGCGATTGCAATTTCGAATGTTTACACATTAATCTTCAGGCAAACTTGCACTTCATTTTAAACATAGAAACAACGGTCAAATATACTTTAAACTAGATGAAACGTTGCAAGCACCCTATCAAAACATCGGCACTATTGTACACTAGAGCCATCTAGTTTGCAAATTTCAAACTAGGTGTTTTGTTTGATTTTAAATTCTGTATCCTTAAAACATTGTATTTTAGCAAAAAACTGTATATAACATTTTTTATAGGGCTTAAAAAGAGCTTTTATTTAAAAAATAATTTTTTAAAATCGGGTTATAAATATGTGAGATATGCTAAAAAACCTTTTACTGCTTTAAACGCCAATATCTCGAAAACAATGCGTTTTAGGAAAACGTTGTTTATAACATTTTTTGACCAATTTAAAATTATCTTTATATAAGTGCTAAATTAACCAAATACAATAATAATTGCCTTAGTTATAAACAATAAAAAGCTAAAAATAGGAGTTTTACCCTATTTTTACCCCCAAAAATCTAATCAGCTCTTCGGAATACGATAAGAAACAATATTCAAAAAACCGCAAGTCGATATCTTATGTATAAATGGAGTTAGAGAGTTTACACCCAGACAGACTGACGGACGCAAAATTTTTTTTACTGATTTCGACTCAGAATGGTCTAAAACTTCGAGAAATGTGAAAAAACGTGGTCAAAGATTTTGACTTTTCGGCGAAGATTTCAATACATCGGCACTCTTAGTAGCACTAAGTGCCGATGTAATAGTTGAAAAATTAATTAACTATTTAAAGTATATTTGACCGTTGTTTCTATGTTTTAAATGAAGTGCAAGTTTGCCTGAAGATAAATGTGTAAACATTCGAAATTGCAATCGCAAAATAAAAAGTAATATAGAGTTGACTATAAGTGGTTTGTTTATCTATAATAATTATCATTCACACAAAAAAATGTGACACACGGACGGACGAATGAACGGACGGCCCAGACAGAAGGATTTTTTAAAAATTATTCAGAATCTATAAAAAACATTCGACCTAGTCAGGGTACTTTCTCCAAAATAAAAGTACGCTCACATGTCTTAGTATGGTACCCAATACTTGATCCATTCTCCTAACTACCCTATAGAAAATGTCTAATAAAACCGAATAAAAAAAATTTAGTCTGATTTTATTAGGAAGCTTTTATTAAGTTATAGTCGGTTAGTGAAACACTTTTGATTTTAAAAATCCGACTTAAACCGAATTAAAAAAATATATTAGGATTTTGTCGTTCCTCGCTTTATTAGATCCAAGTTGGAATCTTTAAATATTATTCTATTAGGAAGGTTTTATTAGGTTGTAGTCGGTTTTGATTTCGAAAATACGACTTAAGACGGATAAAAATATAAGGATTTTGTGATTTATTTTTTTTTTAATAAAAAACGAAGCGCTCGGTAGATTTAATTTTCGCTGAAAATCATATAAATGGACGGTACTATCGAATGGTAAAGGAATTTCAGGGTTTCCAACAAAAAAACTAAAAATACCCCCAAAAAGCACCGTGGCCTAGGTCCATTGAAATCAAAAACCAGCAAAAATCAAAACATTTGATTTTTCAACAAAAAAAAAATAAAAAAATGTTTTCGAAAAATTTCCTTTTTTTCGTAAAAAAAAATTAAAAAATGTTATTTTTTTTTCAAAAAAGTTCCCTTTTTCGTATAACGAAAAATAAATTGAAAAAAAAATGTTTTTTTTTTAATAATCCCAGCCTAGAACTTTGGAATCAACCCATAGTCCAAATTTGAAGTATTTAGCGTTCTTAAGTTATTCTAGTCATAAATTTCCCGGACACACAGACCGACAGACAGAAAAAAAAATTTTTGAAAGAAATCATATTTTTTGGATATAAAACGTTTGAGAAACGTGAACAAAAGCAATAATTTTTTTCGATTTTTTTTACTTTCCTTTGGAAAAGTAATACGTTTTTTTTATTAAAAACTGTTACGAATTAATTCTAATAAAATGTGCAAAAAAAAACTAATAAATTAAAATAAAAGCTTATCCGACTTAAAACGACTAATATTTCTTACGCGATTAGGATCCTACTATAAACTAATAAAAAATAATTAATGTTTTTAATTGTGAGTTAAAAAATAGAAAGTTCCGAATTAAAACGACTAAAACATGCAAAAAAATCCTATTAAATTAAAATAAAAGCTTATCCGACTTAAAACGACTAAAATTTCTTACGCGATTAGGAATCCTACTACAAACCAATAAAAATTATTTAATGATTTTAATTGTAAGTTTAAAAACAGAGAGTTCCTAATTAATCCGACTATATCGTTTAGTCGGTTTTAAACCATGTTAATAAAATCTAATGAAACCGACTAAAATTTTTATTAGATTTTATTAGGACCTATTCGGAATTTTCGATAGGGTAACCTCCAAAGCGCTCTCGCTTGTAATTCTGACCATTTTATCTCCTGTAGCATCCCATTTCAACGGGATCTAATTTTATTTCATCTACCATCCCTTTTGTCCAAGTTTCGTAACTGTATAAAAACAAAACAACTGGTCAAGTATCGTGAATAAAATATTTTGTTTCATTTATAGGCGACAAAATCGATATTGGCACTGTTACGCTACTACAAATGGAATAAGTTTTCAATAATTTACGAAGAAGCCTGGTCAACGGTAGCCCATTCCTTAATTAAACAGGCCAAGTATCATAATATGACTATAATGGACGAGAAAAAGGCCACCGATAGACATTATTGTTGCGAACAAAATTTAAAATGTTGTACCGATAGTTATTGGTATCAGTTTATAAAGGAAACAAAAAATAAGACAAGGAGTAAGTTTTCTATGACTAATAATCTCATTTCGGATTTTGTTATTTATTTACTGCGGATTCGAAATAGTTATTTTCTTAACTAGTGTATTAAGTAGCATTTTATCCACGCAAAGAATCTCAGGCCGTCAGGCCGAGTGGGCTGATATTCTTAAGTGGATAAAATCACTTAATACACGAGTTGAGAATTTAATTTTATCCAACACCTTTTATTTTTAAATAAAAATCTATAATTTTGCGAAAAATTATGTCAAAAATATTAAGATTAAGTTTTCTTAATACTAAAATAATAGGTAGCCACGGCCTAAGTATGCCTATTAAAAATAAACAATTGCTAGTTTTACATTTCTTACAAACGTCAAAATGGACGCGGTGATGACAGAATTTTTAATAAAAACAGTATTTTATTCAAAAACTAAAGAATAATTTGGGGTTTTCTTTAATTTTTATGGTTTAGTTAACGTGCTTCTATTTATAGAATAGTTATAATACTTAATTAATAGGGTATGTAACTAATTTTGGGTGGGATCAAAAGCTGTACGTAAAAGAGTGGGTGAAAAATTTTTTAGTCACCAGTGGAAAAAAACTCACTTTTGACATTTAAAATAGTGCTCAAAACAAGTGTTTCTGTGAAGGTGTTGGATAAAAGTAATTTTTTAAGTAAATCGACACTTTAAACGATATTTCACTAACTGGGTCCCTGAATTTTGATTTGGCGTTTACTGTCTTCTCAGAAAATTAAAAATTCGGAAAGCCTACAGACCATCATGTTGTCGCGAAGCTTTTATTAGAATATAATACGCCACTATATTATAGTGGCGTATGTAAACAGCAATGTAAAAGAGGCGTATCCTAGAAAGGTACAATAACGGCGTAGACATGACGTAAGTGTTAGTAAAATATCGTTTGGAGTATGGTTTATGAGGTACCTTAAAACATTATATTTAATAAGAAGAAATTTCTAAAAATTATATACAGGGTGGGCCAAAAAAACGGCCATTTTTTAAACCGTTATAACTTTTTTGCCTTTTGATCGATCTATACAAAATTTTTAATCAAGATGCTTAAAACATGTAAGATTTGGTAAATAATTTTAGTTACTTAAAATATTATTACATTTTTTAGTAATAAAGCTTTTTCTGAATGGGTTATTTTAAAGCTGTCCCCACAGCAAATGTATAATATTATAATTTTTCGACTACATTCTGTTTAGCGATCTTTCTTCAATGGGTGGGTATGTTTACAATTTTATTTGAAATTATAGTTTATTTTTTATTCTTATTTTTCTGAAAAGCTGCAGATTGCAACAAATTTATTTTTACGATAAAACTGATTGAGTAGGCGTGTTATTTATCTGGCATTTCTCAAAAAATAATCTATCAATTTAAAAACTTTAAAATGACCAAAGATTTGTAAAAATGTCGAATTATATCAAAAACTGAGAAAAAACATGTTGAAGCTGAATTGTAGATGTATATTTTAAGGAAAATGATTATAAAGTAACACAAATATTACTAATGACGTACGCACATTCGAAAATTGTACCATAAACTCCATGTAACGTGAAAAATATGAAATTGCTAAAACAAATCAAGATTGAACTATTTGCTAAATGAAAAAGGATTATATTTTTATTACAAATAAATTTAAT
Source organism: Brachypterus glaber (assembly GCA_958510825.1). Classification (NCBI taxonomy): domain Eukaryota; kingdom Metazoa; phylum Arthropoda; class Insecta; order Coleoptera; family Kateretidae; genus Brachypterus; species Brachypterus glaber. The sequence continues at coordinate 30,602,611 of OY294044.1, forward strand.
GATTTTAAACGCTGTCTTAATTTCAATTAAACAACAATATTAAACAATATAATAATTATTGTGCATGGTCTTGTTTGGTCATTTGCAGTAATAATTCCATATTCTGATATATTTGTTTACAAAAATTCACATCTTCCTTCATTTTAAGTTAAAATTTTTAAATATTTCTTCTCGTTTTGACCAAAACTATACTTATTTCTTATTTATCTACAAAATTTTATATTTAAATATATTAGTTTGTTATTTATTGCTTATCTTCTTTAAAATATAAATTTTTCTAATAATTTTCAATTTGACAGATTATTTTTTAAACATGTTAAAATTAATTTTAGATGAATAACCGGCTACTTAATCCGGGGTTTTATGTTAAAAAATCCATTTAAAAAGGCAAACAAGTTATAACGGTTTAAAAAGTGGCCGTTTTTTTTGGCCCATCCTGTACTTTGTGAACTTCTCTCGGACCTTCCGATAAATTACTACCGTAATCCAACATGTAACAATACATATCGTCTTGTAAATTTCAGGACGACGTATCTCAATTTTTTTCGATTTTGAGATTTTGGACAAACAAAGTATTATCAATTTACATCTAAACAGTAAATTTCACCTGTTATTTTTTTTTAAATAACAAAAATATAAGCAAAATAGTAACGTCATATCTAAGATGATTAAAAATTAATAAATTTTTAAGCCTCTTATCTCTTAGTTCTAGTTAACTGACTATTTTGGAACGCACTTTTTGCATTTGGCGACGCTTTTTTGACATCTTAAACTTTTTGAACTCTAAATGTTTCAATAATTAATAATATTATTATAATAATTAATTATATTCTGTTAAAATATTAATATAATAATGTTTCAAAGCTCGTATCTTAAAAAAAATATTAATTTTGAGCATTAAAATGTCGTATCTATAAACATTAGGTTTTTATTATTTTATACACAATAAAATGATTTAAGGTAAGTTAATCATTAAAAATGTATTAGGTTTATAATATAAACTTAAAAATATATATATAAATATTATTAAAAAAGTACATTTTCAACCTATGAATAATGCGAGAAAGAGTTATTTCTCATTCCTGTAAAGTTATCTTTTTTGAGATACGGCGTTCTGAAATTTACAAGACAATATGTTATAATACATATTTATTATATCCATTTTATGTAGGATGTGGGGTCTGTTATTATGTCTTTTAATCCCTCCGTAGATTCACTTACCAATAAATAATATTCAGGACTAAATTTCCCATTAGAGAATACTAGAGAATTGGGCAGACATCCCTACTCTCATTTTTCCTACTCCGTAACGTCCCTACTCCATAACATCTCTACTACTATGAAGAAAGGACGTTAGAGTGTAGGGAAATTAAGAGTAGGGATGATAGTCTGCAGGCAATTGCTAAGGGCGGAAAATTTTAGGGGTTGGATTATTTTTAGGTGAAGATCTTTTTTTTATTACAAATTTCTAAGGCTAATGTTTGCTCATGAGTGCAGTGGTCATCAATTTCTTTTTTGGTGGGGCGGCTTATTGCTTATTGCCTAGGGCGAAAAATTAAGTAAATCTGGCCCTGATAATATTCCTTATACAGGGTGATCAATAACTGGCATGCCAAAATTTAAGAGGCGATTCTACATCCAAAAACATCTAAAAAAGTTCCTATAAAGGTTGTTCCGGAAATGAGCCCTGAGGGAGCTAGGGCCCTTTAAAACTGTAATAAAAATAAGGTTTTTAATTAATAACTCTGGTACCCTTTAATCTAGAGCGACTAGCTTTGGCATGTATACTACTATTAATACAGGCAATAAGTTTATGTTAATTTGTTTTTTTGAATTTATACAGAGGCGTGCCTAGCCGGACAAGAATGTGAGGCTCAACAAATTTTTGCCCCAAACTTTTTTATGTGTATGTGGATTTTTTGTAAAAAATATAGATTCCTTGAGTAAAAATACATAAAAAAATCTTATATAGTGTAAGATTGTAGGAGCTACCGTTTAAAAACAATGCAATTAAGAGGAAACTAACATTTTGTGCCACCAAAAACGTTACTTTTTAAAAGGCTATTATTCCTTTAATAATTAATTTAGGTGTTTTTGCGAAGAATACTTTTTTGCTCAGTTTTAAATGAAGAATCACCCTTCAGCATTAAAATTTTATGGATGCATTTTTTTGTTTTCCATTCAATATTTCATCTTCGAAGGGCCGTAGCTGCCTTAGGGCTCATTTCCGGACCAACCTTTATAGGAACTTTTTTCATATTTTTGGATGTAGAATCACCTCTTAAATGTTGGCATGGCAGTTACTGATCACCCTGTATAAAAAGTTTTCGAACGGGCGTCTCGGTAGCTGAGTTGGGGAATCGGTTCGAATCCAGACTGAGACCTGACTTTTTTCTAATTTTCTCTTCTGTCCGATATGCCACAAATATTTTCTTTCATAAAATAATATGATTATAAATTTATTATTTACGCTACTCCAGTCTTTATAAAGAAATATTATTTTATTAGGTATTTAATTTTTTTAGTTTATGTATTTATGGGACCACCCCTATCTTTAGTAGAATTAATGAATATTATGCAGACAGCACAATTATTTGAGCACGGAGAATATTTTGTCATTTATGTTGACACAACTACTTATTCAGAAAAGGATTCATTCAAGTATCTGTGGAGTAAGTATATAATTTTAAATTAACACTATCCTCAAAACTAGAAAATGTATTAAAATTACATTGATTTTATTTAATTTGCCTAAAAAATAAAAAAGTTATTTCTTAATTCCTCTAAAACAATATTTTTAACTACCAACTAATACCAACACATGAAAAAAATTTAAGGATATTCGTAAATTATGAACTTAACTTACATGTAAAAAAAGGAGGTACCGATATTGTACTCCACGGAAACATCTTTTATTCACGGCCGTGATTAATGGGCCTATTAATCACGGGTCTGTAAAAATAAACCGTTTAAAATTTAAAACGACCGTGGATAAAGTATAGAATTCTACTCGCGTATAATAGCTATTAATCATTCTGGTGATTAGGTCACTCGCCTTTCGGCTCGTGTCCCAAAATTCACCCTCATTGATTAATAACAGTTATTATACGCTCATTGAATAATGTACTATTATCCACGGCCGTGATTAATGGGCCTATTAATCACGGGTCTGTAGAAATAAACCGTTTAAAATTTAAAACGACCGTGGATAAAGTATAAAATTATACTCGCGTATAATAGATATTAATCATTTGGGTGATTAGGTCACTTGTCTTTCGGCTCGTGCCTTAAAATTCAGCCTCATTGATTAATTACATCTATTATACGCTCATTGAATAATATACTATTACTTAACAAGTTCGGTAGTGTGAGCGTTTTTTATGCAATGGTACTTTTATTCCTGAAAAATGCATTTTCTCTTTAAAAAAATTGTTTTCTCCTAAAAACCGTTTTCTTTTCTAAGCTATATTTCATCCTAAAACTATACTTTCTCCCAAAAATTATTCGTTCTCCTAAAAACTTTGTTTTTCCCTAAAAACTATGTTTTCTCCTAAAAAATTATGTTTTCTCCTAAAAACTATGGTCTATCCTAAAAACTGCGTTTTCTCCTAAAACATATGTTTTCTCCTAAAAACTGTGCTTTCTCCTAAAAACTGTGTTTTCTCCTAAAAACTGTGTTTCCTCCTGGAATATATATGTTTTTTTCGAAACTGCGTTTTTTCATAAAAACTGTTTTCTCCTAAAAACTGTTTTCTCCTAAAAACTACGTTTTCTCCTAAAAACTATTTTTTCTCCTAAAAAGCTTTGTTTCTCCTAAAAAGTATGTTTTTTCCAAAAAACTGTGTTTTATTCTAAGAACTGTGTTTTCTTCTAAAAACTACGTTTTTTTCCAAAAACTATGTTTTTTCCAAAAACTATGTTTTCTTCCAAAAACTATGTTTTCTCCTAAAAACTATGTTTCTCCTAAAAACAATGTTTCCTCCTAAAATTATGTTTTCTCCTGGAAACTATGTTTTTTTTTAACTTCGTTTCCAAAAAAAAGAACAAACTAGGTATGTTGTCTACTATTATTTAATTATTTTAACATATAAACATACTTGTCATTATGCTTTATGTTTCTCGCCCATTACTAAGTATATTAATTATAAAAGAGTGTTATTTTTTTTTTATTTTTTAGATCCACCTGTATTTCATTCAAACTACAAAAGATGTGAAGACATGTCCGATTACGAAGGTTTCATAAAAAGATGTAAGTCGTTATTTGTTGTTGTTCCCACGGAACCCACAGAGGACTATAAAAATTTTACAGAGGAAGTTCGAAGTTATAATACCAAGGAGCCTTTTGAATTTATGACTTCAAATGTGTTTGACAAAATATCTTTTGAAAAAGTAAGTGTATTATCACGGTTACAGTACAGAAGAAATATGCACGCTGATTGGGGAGATATACAGTATACATTGTACAAATATATGATAATTATATTCTGTGTATTCTCCGTGTCTGAATTAGAACGCAGTGACTAATGCCTAAAACGTATTATGGTGCTCTCGTATAAGGGATTCCTCTCAGACGAAGTTACGCGAACCGCACCCGAATCGGTATGATCTTCGCTTTTTAGTAAACTTTTGCAAATGAGTCACTGCAGTATATTTCAGGCACAGATAATAGACCAGTAGTAAATAAATTTGGATACAGCTGAAAAAATCTATAATATTTACGTTATATGATTGTTTTTTAATCAAAATCGTGGAGTATACTTGACAACGTATGCATAATATGCATATTGCACATTTTGTCAAGTATTTCGGGATTTTGCCTAAAAAACAATTAATAGTATACACTGTATAAGTGATATTTTTTAAAATAAGAGGTTTCAACTTAAAAAGTTTGACTTTAAGCATTAAAGTATATTTGTTATAGATTGTTTTATCTAAATCCAAATCTATTTAGCAAAAATATGCACTGAACTCTGGCGCACTTTGAGTTTTGCCCAAGTTTGATGTCCAATAACTACTGAACCGAAAATAAACTTTAGTGCCTTATAGACGGTAAACTAAATCTATAAAGAAATTTCACTGCTCTACTACAAAATTTTCACAATCAATGGGAAAATCCCCAACCAAAATGTCAGATAACTGAATCGGTTGCAAATAATTTTGTGTTATTTTGAAGAATCATTCTTTCTGCGAAATAAAACCGTTGACATCAAACTTACGGTTTGGGAGTTATTGGACACCAAAAAATTACTGATTTTTAAACAATTTTAGTTTGTCTCAATCTATGCTGCGTACCTGTATGATTCTGTTATATTGTACGCAAACGCTTTGCATTATCTACTAAGCGAGAATATAACAGTTTTGACTGACAAAATTATAGACGAGGTGGCCAGTAATGGAACTAAAATTATTGAAACTATAACAAGAATTAATAGGACATACAAAAGTAAGTGAAATTTAGATAATAATTTTAGTTTATTCTCTGCTTAAACGTTAAATAATTATAAACATTAAATGACGTTTTATGTAACACTGCGTAAAAAGTACGTTTACGCAGAATTACTTTTTATATTGTAACAATTAATATGACCTAAAAAAAATTGAAAAGCTATACTGGGTGTGTGCAATGAAAACAGTAAGACCAGCAAGATCGAAAGCTGGCAAATCACGAATGAACGACCTCAGTTTTGATTGATAAATGTCGCTGGAATCATTCCTCATCAACGTTTTGAGATAATTAGTTTTGATTTATTTTATAAAAGCGCGCGATTTAACTTTTTGTGAGTATTCCTAACGCAGTAATTAAGTTATTTAGTGCGTTCAGTGAAAACAACAAAAATATTGTTGAATTTTAATGTTTAAAGTTTTTTTTTTATAATTTTTACGGATATTTGTAATTATTATGAATTTTTTGTGGTTAAAGATTCTAGTTTTTTTTTTACTATGTACAATTTTTATAACCTAGCTTATTATCAGGTCAGACTAATAATTATTTTAAAAGAAGAAATAACGCTTTAGGTAAGAATAAGCTCGTTATCATAAAGTATCATTTTTAATGTTTGTTTTTTTTTATACGTGTTTTTTTATACCTCGTACGTATGTTACATAGACATCCCAACCCTTCACACGTGTAATGAGGTATATAAATGCCTGTAAAAAATAACAAGGAAATAGTAATGGGAAAGATGACAATCTTATATTTTCACCGAATTTTAAAATTGTTCTGGGAATAATAACGTTGATTTTTTGGTTTGATCTTGTAAGATCGTATAATAATAATAATAATAATAATAATAATAATAATAATAATAATAATAATAATAATAATAATAATAATAATAATAATAATAATAATAATAATAATAATAATAATAATAATAATAATAATAATAAAGAAGTTTATTTATGATAATAACGTTACATAAAATAGAGTTAACTCAGCTCTTCCCAGGGACCAGTCGTTACTAGAATGTACTAGAATGATAAACACTCCAGCCCCCAGAAAGTCTATTTTTTCGCTAGTCAAAAGAAATAAAAAATTACATACAACTAAATTTATAAAGAATAATATATATAGTTCAATATCAAGATATTACTAACTATTAAAAAGAAGTTGTCTTTGGTTTGTTTTAAACTTGTTTAACGAGAGTGACCTAATATCAATACCAGTCCCTTGCAGAATTGCACAAAATTATAATAAAAAGAGCGTTAATAAAAAGCTAAAAAGAGCGTTCATAAAAATATAACGTAAAGCACTTTAAATTACCTAATATTTTATTCCTGAGATTTAATTAAAATATGTAGAAAGAATCTTAGTTTTTTAAACTTTTCAGAACTTATGTCAATTTTAATTTTTTTTAACACATTTATTTTAATCATTTCGTTTTATAAAAAGTTTATTGAGTCCTGTTAGGCATACGAAAACTTTTTAGCAGGGTATCTATTCTTGGGCTCGAGAGAACGTGAACAATTTTCGTAGGAAGGGAACTGATCACATCATATCAAAGTTCCCCAAAGTTAAAAAATGCTATTCTTGAAGAGCAGGGAGCGTGATGGGATCTCTGCAGCCGGCTGCAGCGTTGCCAAGTATTTTAGCTGATTTTAACCAATCAGATTATGCGACACGAGTTTGCGTGCGCAGGCTGTCATTATTTTTATTATTTGTAAACAAGTTGCTGGGGTTAAAATATTTTTTTAATTAATATATAGAAGTATAATATATTATTAGTAAGAAATGACTGAAAATAAAACCAGAAAAAGATCTGCGCCAACTAGCAGTCAGCAAAAAAAAATCCTTCTAAATTTTCACCATTTGGTCTTCCGCATCTTGCAGATCTCCCAAAAGGGCAACAGCCCCCACAATTTCCAAATCATCCATCGTTATATTATTATTATCATAATATGTATAATAATTTATAAATATAAAAAATCTTTTATTAATTACGATTAACTATTATAATACAAAACGGTATTCAAATTAACAACACAAAACCAAAGCAAAAATAGGGTTATGTTCCTCAATTTTCGTGCGAAGTGAAGTTCAAGAATAAGTAGTTTTGCGTTTCGAGAGAAAGAATATGCAACCCACACTACCTTTCTCCCGGGAATGCGTTCTCTCGAGCCCGAGAATACATACCCTGATAGCATAATTTATAAATTACTCCAGTTCAGTTAAAATTTCATAAGACTGTTTAGAAGACAACCCTGGTAGAAAAGTACATAAATCTAACTTAACATAACATTAGATTAGTGACATTTTTATGTTTAGTCTCAAACGTTATACAAAAACGTTATAAAATATATAAATCTAACCTTAAAAACTAACGTTTGACAAAAACGTTATAAAATACATAAATCTAACTTTAGTTTCCTAACTTAATTCTAACCTTATTCTAACTTTAAATATTTTTTAAATTTCCATTATTAATACGTAAGCTATAGTAGAAAATACTCATTTCAGACAGCTATGTGCCTAGGTTTGATAATTATTTATTATTTCTATAATAAGCTTAAAAAAATATCCCCCATAAGTGAAAATTATAGTAAGTCTGGCAACGCTGTACTATAATTGAAAAAATATTATAAGATTCTGAATGTATAAATAAATATTAACTAACTAAATATAAAGTTTTTCTGAGAGGTAAACGTATTTATCGAAGTATAACAAGATATTACACGAAAAATATGTAGGGCCACCTAAAAAGATGGCTATTTTATAAATAAATCTAACGAAATTATGTTTAAAAATATTATGATTGTTAAAATTTATTAAGATTTATTTATATGAATAAATTTATCTCCAGCTGCCATTTTATGATGCAGGTAGAAATTTTCTAGTTGGCCACGTCCCCTCCGAAAGTTAGAAATTAAACGTACTTATAACGTATTTCTAACTTAAAAATCTAACGTTAGATTTACGTTTGTAACTAACGTTAGATTCTAACGTTAAAAAGCGGGACATTTGCACACATTTTATAACGTACTTTTATACAGTTTTCTAACATAAGAAAAACGTTATTCTAACGTTAAATTTCTACTAGGGAAGTTTTTATAAAAATGTTGTTTTAGGTATAACTGGAGCAACCATTAGACTGGACAAATATGGTAACTCTGAAGGCAATTTTTCAATTTTAGCATTTAAAAATCCTAGTCCAATTACGTATAATCTAATCAATTTTAATAAAAATTTCACCTGTAATTTTCAAATGAAACCCGTAGGACAGTTCTTTCAAATTGAAAGTGACGATTTTCCAGTGAGTGAGTTTATATATTTTATTTTATGTTGATAAATAGCGACATGAGAACAAAAAGGTTCAGACTATACTTCATCGGGGCATAGTGAAATAAATAACTTGAAAGAAAAACCTTTTTCTTTAAAAATAGCCATTAAATTGTTTAAAAAAAACTTTTTTATTTTCATGTCGCGAATTCATCTTATTTTTTTGTTTGAAGTTACATACAGAATTACATTCTTTTATTTTTAAGCATAATTAATTAGTCAATCTACCTAAAGTTTATTTAACCTTTGCAGTAATAGTATATTACGCACCGAGTACGCGAACCTAGTTTTTAGTGCACTCGATGTGCACTAAAATGGTTTGCGTCGAGGTGCCTATAATATTTTTCCCACGATCTAACACCTAAACATCCAAAAAACGAAAAAAATTATCTTATTATTAGTTTGTCAATTTGAGGTTTAACCTCACATAATATGTGTTTGACGTTTACTAATTTTCTGACAGCAGATAATATCTTACATACTTACATATGGGTCAAAATCAAATTTTTACTACTTTCTTGTCCCACTCTAAAAAAAAGTTATTCAATATTTTTTTTAAAGAATCTTACATATTCTAGTACTACTCAAATGGTTTTATTTGAAAACTTAAAATACAGTGTAATAAATATTTTATGTTGAGAGAAAATATTGGTTTAATAGTATTTTTTATCGAAATTTTTTTGTCCCCAGCAACATTTATATACACTTATAAACATATTTATTTTATGCGTACAAAGTGTTGCATTATATTTACTTCTTTCTAATTATTTTTTAAAAGACACTTGATAGTGTTATTATTTTATAAACTAAGCAAAGCTTTTGAGATCCAACAAAAAAAGTTGGTACCAATAATAAGTTTGTCCCAAAAAATTGATGTCCTTCTACGTGGCAAAACGTAGTCGGTTATTACATTACAATGAAACGTTTTATCACTTATGTAATTATTCCCAAATAAACCCTATTTGTAAAGTACTTAAATGTTAATGTTACTTTTCTTTTAATAACCCCACGTTTTTTATTGGGGAGGAATTTTCGAAAAAAAGGAGCGAACCTTTTTAAATGTCCATCACCGTGGTTACAGTTTTTTTCTAATTTTCAGACTGGAATTTTAAAATTATTATCTTTTGGTCTTAAACAATTGGCCGTTGTAATCCAATGTTCTGATAAAATTTTTAGAAAAATAAATGAACATCTAATATTTTTTTTGTCGCTACTTTAAATGTCCATCTACGTGGTTAATGTCCGTATAGGTGGAAAATTCGTATTTTTATTTTTTTTTTGCAATAAATCGCTTACCACTTAACTTGGAAAAAAATACTTTACATCAAAAGAAAGCTTATAAAATTCTCTACAACAAATGTTCTATGCATTTTTACGCTACGGCTAGGAACCTAGGAGGAACCTTTGAGGCATAGTCACGAAAAGAGAAAATATCTGAAAAATACAGCATATAATTTTTTGCGATAAAACGCTTACAACTTATCGAATGCAAAAAAATATGTCACTGGATGAAAGCCTATATAATTACCTACAATAAATGTTATATGCAGAAAGGGAGGTAGTACAATGGGCCCAGCTAAGTGGCCTAAGTGCGTGTAGATAGCTACCCTCCACCCTAATAACCATAACCATGTTATATGCATTTTTATGCTAATGTTAGGACTGTTTGAGGTGTTCGCACAGAAAAATACAGTACAAATTTTATTTTTTTGTGATAACTCGATAACTACTCAACCCTATGAAAAAAAGTTGAGAACCAAATAAAAGCTTACCTAATTCTCTACAAAAACATGTCCTATGCATTATTGTGCTACGGCTAGGATTATTTGACGTAGAGGCAAGGAAACGAAAAAAATAAGAAAATTACGGTACAGTTTAACTCGCAACTGACCATTTTTTTGAGGGAAAGTTGATGGTAAATTATTATTGTATTTTTCGGCTAATGTCCTTAAATTTTGCGGTATATTTTTAAGTTGTTTTAAAGCATTTTTGTTAAAATAAATTGCTTAAAAGAAGTAAATCTGATATTAACCCTGTCCTATGAGTCCCCAGTGACAGAAGCCCATGAGCCGGGCCTGTTATTGATTAAAAAAACTTTTATAAGATTATTTTATGTTTCTAAATTTCAGTTTAATTTAAAAAATAGAAAAAGTTACTGTTTACAGTTAACTTACGCCTAGGCCCTAGAGGCAACGGCCATTAAACCGGACCTGATAAACACTAAAAAAGTAATATGATAATTTTATATATCTAAATTAAAATTTTTGACGTCAAATTTGAATATACCGACCACAAAAACCCATAAATACAATTTTTTTTTCTTTAAAAGATTCGGTCGCCATATTGGATTCGCCATTTTAAATTTTCAATTTTTGACATCAGATTCAGATTTTTTGACCCCAAAAATCCTATGTTAAGAAGTTTTGTTTAATTTTGATATTCAAATAATTTTTTTGAAAATTTTAACTTATATCTAGCCAAGTGCGCACCACACCGCCAAGTGTGTAAAGTTTGCGCCTACTATAAAAATTGTATTTCTTATTGCCTAATAAATACTTCACATCGACACTCCCATGCAACAAGGATGTAACTCAAGTTAGACCTATTTTGAGTTATACTCATAAACTCGTAAATGCCTTGAAAAAAGACACACATGGTAATACTACTCAGATTTCTTCACAGGCCATTTTCACCAAAGGTTTACCTAAAAACACTAAAGTAAGAAATTCTAATTTTGAATATTATCAGAAACAAACAATAAATAAACAATAAATACTTATAGAGTTAAATAGAGAATGTTATAAGCTTTCAAATGATGTATCACATGGCTTCCTTTTCCACTTCAATCATTTTCCCACCCTTAAATAAGAAAAAAAACTATTTTAGAAATTTAGCTGTCGTGAAAAATTACAATATGTGAGTTACGGCTTTGTTACTTGGGGGTATCGACATGTATAATTTTTTCCTTAGTAACTTGTAATTTTGACTTTTTTTTGAAAAGAAGTACTTTTCTGATTTTAACCCATATACATATTATGTAAAATCAGCTGATTGTCACTTTCCAACCGTTGTCATAGGCAATGGGTGGAAAATAGGCACTAACTACTAACTAGGTCGTAGGAAATAGTTATAATAGTAATATAGTAATTTTTTGGTTAATCTCAATGTTTTTAGAGTTTCACGTGGCATAATACTTATTTGCGCTACAAGTGAGTTACGTAAAATATGCCTCGAGAAAAGTTCACACACGAGTTAGTTTGTTTTTGCTTAGATAATATTCAAGTGTACTGTAGTTAAGATATCATCTTAAAAAAATGGGAAAATCTGAAATCGACACTGCCGTCTATGCTCAGAAGCACCAGAAACGGCCGAACACATTATGTGCTTCTGCGAAGCCATTGCTCGCAAAAGGCTACAATATCTAGAACAGGTATACCCAAGACCTGCAGATATATCCCAAGTAGCCCCCAAAAAACTCTTAGGCTTCTTTGAAAGCCTAAAGTTTGATGTGGACTAAATTGTAAAGGGGATTCACAATAGATCTCATTGGTCGCAGTGATTTAAAAGGTAGTACCATGCCTCACAACCCCACTTATATTGTATTGTATTGTATTGTAAGTGTACTGTACCATGACCTGTTTGTTCGTCTGAAAATACATATTTTTATTAGCTTTAAAGAATACATTTAAACTTCTTGGTTTAAAGTTTCTGAATTTAATTAGTTTCTTGAATTTTTTAGCATGTTACGCTTGCTAGAAATCAACTAAAAATATCGCTTTCTTATGATTGACACTACAGATAGCAATAACGCAAACAATCTAAAAAGTCACTTTATGATTACTATAACTTATCAAACTTTAATACCTGTTTGAGTTGATAGAAGGTCGCACTAAATCTTTATTCCAACAGAACGCTTGAAATTTAAATTTATGAAAACTCGCCCCAAACGAAAAAGTAGAATTTACTCATATCTTGTAACTGACACATTTACACGATAAACAACTATAGTACTACTAGCTTAGTTATAAATCCATTAAATCCAGAGCGTTTACACATAACCAAAATACGTACTAAAACTATTTCCTACATTTAGAGAGAAAAAACAATGTTTGTATAAACTTTATTCAAACTAAAATCAAACGATTTGTACAATGTTAGAATGAAGTTTGTACAAGGTTCCGACCGCCGATTTAAACGAATTTTGATCAAACGATTTTGGATTTTTTTTGTGTTTTGAACTTAACCAGCTTAACCATGAAAAGAGCAGCTCAGCTTGTCATGGTAATTACCATTAACAAAACGTATTTTAAAGATTCGGCCGTACCCAAAAGTAAAAAAAAAACAATTTTTTTAAATAAAAATATATATTTATAAATAAATACAATCATACAAAAAAAAACTAGGTATTTTTAAAAACATGACATATTGTACTTACTGGTACAAAAAAAGCAATAGAAAAAGGCTGTTTCTTATCGAAAAGGCTTTTATCCATTTTTTCGCAAATAGATATTTTCTAGGAAGATTTAGTCTGGACCAACCATCACAATTTAATTATTTCTAACCTTTGTAACTTGTAAAAAGTATATGTTTTTTAACGTATATTAAATGCTTTGCGTTTTTAATAGTTTCTCACTGATATATTCACAAATTAGCTCAAACACTGACAAATACTCTCTTTGTTATACACTGTCGCAAACATTACTACAGCAGGCAACCATATTGGATTGTATTTAACGGTAAAGCTCGGTAATGCTCGGAAAAGTGTATGTAAAACAAAATTAAACTGCCTTTTAAACCGTTTGTACAAAAATTTTTCAAATCCGGCGGACGCAACCTTGCACAAAATTCGTTTAAATACGTCGAATCCAAACGTGTTTGATATATCGCACCCTTGCTTCAAAAGTGACTCCAATTAGTTTATAAGTTACTTTATATTCCACTAATAAATTGGAGTTTGTATATGTTATCATTCATCAAGTACAAAGGTACAAACAAAACCAAACCAAAAATTTATTTTTTCGAGTGATGTCACTTTTGAAGCAAGGGTGCGATATGTTTATACAAACAATGTTATCAGGCATAATATATTATTATTTAACATTTTAATAATAATTATAGGAATACAAAATAAACTCAAACACATCAATCGAGTGGGCTGGTAAAGAGAAACCAAACGACGAGCCGAGTTGTGGTTTCAATAACGAGCTATGTCCAAAACCGAATACCCATCTGAACAGTATAATCACAGCGGGCGTGCTTGCGGTAATGTTGTTTTGTGCCAGCGTGATTACGATGAGTATTTACAGAAAGTGGAAGATTGAACAGGAAATCGAAGGGTTGTTGTGGAAAATTGATAAAGACGAAATACTTAGCTATTTCGAACGAGATATTGTTTCTAGTCCCAGTAAGGTAAGTTACTTACAGATATTATTTATTTACTTCAAATATTATTATAATTTTTGCAGTCTCATGACTACAAGAGTATTTAAGTTTTCCTATTTACAAAATCTTCGAAAACCTTCCCAGCAAAAAAATCTGTTTAAATATAATTTTTATCGAAAAAAAATCGCCTATTTGTCTGTCTGTGTGTCACATTTTTTGTTTACACAATAACTGGAGATCAAAATATATTATCGATCTTAAAGTTTCAGGAAAAGTTAAGTTATATTAGAGGGAGAAGTTATCCCGGAGAACCCTATTGTTTTTGAAAAAAATCCTTTCAAAAACAAAAAAAATATACAGGGCGCAATTTTTCAAAAAAAAAAAATAATAATAATAATAATAATAATAAAAATAATAAAAATACAAGTAAAAGTCCGATTTTTTAGAATACATTACATAAATAAATGGAAATACTCATATCAATTTTGAAAAAAATCCAAAATGATCAAAATTTGCGTTACGTAATACTTGAACGTTCCCTTATAGGGGGTGCCACTTTTCAAAAAAATATTAAAAATAGAACGAAAAGTACTATAAACTCAAAACATTACATTCACTGGTATATTCCTACTAGTTTTAAAAAAATCTATTAATAACAAAAAAAAAATCATTCATAAAAAAAGACATGCCCCCTATGCCACGCGTACCGGCTAAAATAAATCATACTTTGAAGAGTTATTCAGGAAGAAGTTAATCAATTTTAAGGAGTAATTCTACATTCAAAAATATGAAAAAAAAATCCTATAAAGGTTGGTCTGGAAATGAGCCCTAAGGGAACTACGACCCGCATAAAGGGTACATCTAAAAATTAGTTTTTATTTAATATCTCTGGAAACCTACGAACCACTGTAAAGATTTTTTGCGCATGCCATAACATTGATAAAGGCTATGATTGTGTGTAATTTTTATTTGGTAATTTTAAACAGGGTCGTGCAAAATGGGGGGACTATATCACTTTATTGTTCCAAACTGTTTCATCTGTAGATTTTTATTGCATTTTTTTGATAAAATATGTTACTTTAGTTAAAAATACAGAAAAAAAGTACTCTTCATGTAACACTTGTTTATTATAATTTATTTATTTATTCGTTAATTTTTTGTTTCAGCTTAGTTTGGCCAGCGCCAGTGTGATCTCATACGAGTCCAGAGGTGGCTTACAAATTTTTACTTCTACGGCTCAATACAGAAGCGTAGTTGTGAGAATAAAAACGTTAACTTTCTCACGAAAAAAGGATATATCACGTGATGTGATGAAGGAAATGAGATTATTGAGAGAGTTACGTCATGATAATGTTAATTCTTTTATTGGGGCTTGCGTTGAACCTAATTCTCTATTACTAGTCACTGATTATTGTGCCAAAGGAAGTCTATATGTAAGGATTATAAATGTAAAACAATGATTATTCATATAAGGTCTATAATATTATGCAGTGTCACGGATAAAAATTTGTTAATATGCGTCAAACGCATTATTGTTCTATACACTAAATATCCCAGACAGCACAAAGATGACTTAAAGAGATCTTAAAGATGTAGCTCGTCATTTAAGACGTCTTAAGAACGTCGGTTTTCGCCGTATATGCATCTTAAAGACGTCTTAACGACGTCGTATGTTACAAAAGGTAACGTTTTTAAAACATCTTTTCTAAGACGCCTTACTGACGCCTTGCACAGACTTTACAACATAATACTCCCTCCCATTTACGTTGCTAGGTACGGTCGTATTGATAAGATAAGCCTAATAAGAATTAGAATAAGAGGTAATTTGTTTGTCAAAAAAAGATCTTTAAAAAAATGTGATTTTTTATTTTTTTTTTATTTTTTCGTTTTTCCTAAATAAAAAAAATGAAAAAAAAAATAAATTTTTTTGTTTTTCAAAAAAAGACACTTAAAAGACATCTTATCGACATCATAATCAGATATCTTTTAAACATCCCTAAAAATAAGTCCATAAGATATCCTTTTTATGTCTTTAGGCGTCCAGACATAATTAAGATCTAAAAAAGACGTCTTTAAGATATCATGTGCTGTCTGGGATGACATAACATTGGTTGTTTTATTTACGTCCGACGAACACGAACGGTATTCTCACTGGCTGATTTTTGGGGTTTTTAAAGCTTGTAAGGCATATTTTTTGTCAGAATTGTTTTCTCCCTGTTTAAATAGGGGGCTACATCCCCCCTTAGCATAAAAACACCAAATAGTCGAAAAAACCGACAAACCAAAGAGTTAGGTTACGTTACGTTGGACGTTTAAAAACCAGTTTGTAAAAAAACGGTTGTGAGACCTTTATTCTCTACCAACACGGGGTGCTGGGCCTGTAATGGCACCATACTGTCATTTAACTGCCCGTTTCCGGTCAGAAAAGGGCAATTACAGGCCCAGCACCCTGTGTTTGTAGGGTAACCCCGCAGCAGAATTTCACCCTTTTTACCCCCTCCGCCAAAGATACCTAATATTTTATATTGTATTTTAGGATATTATAGAAAACGAAGATATTAAGTTGGATAAAATGTTTATTGCTTCACTTGTACATGATCTCATTAAAGTAAGTATTTTACTAATAAATGTTGATAAAAAAGGGAGTTTAACAGTATTATTATTTTCTTAACCCTCTACCACAGACACGGCGTAGATTTTACGCCAGGATAGTATGCAATTTGTGATTTTCCCAACTCCGACTAACTACGGATTTCCGCGTCTCAGTACCTTTCGGACATTCAGTTTAAGCCTTAAATCTGAGCGGAGAAATTGGTATGTTGCACAGTGATTTAAAGTTTGGCGTTGTAAAAAATACGCCGTGTCTATAAGTACGTAATAATAATAAAAACTTTTCGCAAAAAAAATGAACCGACTTCTGTCTCTAAAAAGTAAAAAAAAATAAGCCGGTGTCAATTTCACCACTCCCTAAATTAAATACTAACAATTATTTTTGTTGCTAAATTGATTGCTGTGAAATTGGCACCTTCTTATTTTTTATTTTTTACTTTTTAGAGACAGTCGGTTCATTTTTTTTGCGAAAAGTTTTTATTTTTTACTTTTTAGAGACACAGAACTCGTAGATTTGTAACGTTATCTAAGCTAAATTATAGTTGTCCTTTTATCTCGGCAGGCTGCTGACGTCACAACTATTAGTCATTTTGGACCACCCCCCCCCCCCCTGTAACGCTATTTTCCTATACTATTAACATTGGCGTAACACTCCAAAATGACCCCCGCCTCCCCTAGGAACGTTATCCGATCATTTTCTAAAAATTTGGTTGGTATTAGAACCAAATTAAGCAGGTTTTAAGTGAAATTTCGTTAAATCGATTAGATTTATCTTAATTATCCGGCTTACCCGGCATTATCCGAGCGTCAAATTGAAACGGGACCACCTCATGAATGCCCTCTTTAAGTTGCAAAAAGTTTCAACTTCCGTTCATCCGTTCCAAAGTTATGCGGGAAAAACATAAAAAAACAAAGTCACACGTCGAATTGATACCTCCTCCTTTTTGGAAGTCGAGTTCGAGTTTTAAATTGTTTAAAGGGAGGCGTATTTTTTACGCCGTGTCTGTAGTAACGTTCCATAAATAAGGTGTCTGGCAAAGGGTTAAGGTTATTTGTGATAAACACTCGGAAATAAACCCTAAGAAGAATCCTGTAGGAAATATTAATTTTTCTGTGATTCTCAGAAGTGTTTTACTTTAAATTAATAAAATCTTTGTCGTTCAGTGTCTTTAAATTGGCGACAGTTCTCTATACTAGCTATAACAGCTTAGTGATTTAAGGGCCGTGCATAAATTACGTGAGACATTTTTTAACTGTCTGTTTGTAAACCTTATAACTTTTGAACAGAATATCGCCTTGTAATTTTCGAAACATCGTATCTGAAAAATGACAGGTATAACAAATTATCCTTTTTCAAACAATTAATAAGGCATTTATTTAGAACTTTATTATTTACATATAAACAAGAATAAGTTCTTATTTATATAAATTAGTCAATTATTAAATTACTACTCTACTAATTCCATAAAAAAGAATTATTTCTAGTCTCTGACAAGTTCCCATTGGTTAAAAACTTATATTTTTAGCAATAACGTTTTAAATTTCTCACAAAAATAATTTAAATAATTTTTGCCATAGGATAATTAGTTTCCAAGATATACCGATTTAAAAATGTTGCCTCCCGTCCAGAATGGGTAGTCATTTTAGCTTGTTTAATATACGTTTTAGAAATAAGTTGTATTTTTAGGGTATGTTGTATATACATAATTCAATGCTTATTTGCCATGGCAATTTAAAATCGTCAAATTGTGTCGTGACAAGTCGCTGGGTGCTACAAGTAACCGATTTTGGGTTAGCTGAAATGAGGCATTGTGCGGAAAACGATAGTATAGGGGAACATCAGTATTATAGAAGTAAGTAGAGATCCTTGAAGTTTTCTGGCAGCGTCTAGGATCACTAGATTTGGGTATAGTTAAGTCTAGTGATTCTTTACACTGTTTTATTGAAGAATGATAATTCTTCTATAAAACAAAAATAATAATAATAATAATAATAACAAAAAAATACTCAGTAAAATATACCATCGGGACTTGATTTCTTATTGAAAAAAAAAATGATACCTATTAATGAAAAATAATCAGTGATTTTTTTAGCCACCCTATTAGGTAGAAGAGCATCAAAAATTTGTTTATTTTCTCAAATGACAATAAAAACGCTTACTTACTGAATACCGATTTAAAACAGCGAAAAATCCTATAAACCTTTTTAATTTCATCGGGACTTGATTTCTTATTGAAAAAAAAAATGATACCTATTAATGAAAAATAATCAGTGATTTTTTTAGCCACCCTATTAGGTAGAAGAGCATCAAAAATTTGTTTATTTTCTCAAATGACAATAAAAACGCTTACTTACTGAATACCGATTTAAAACAGCGAAAAATCCTATAAACCTTTTTAATTTCTTTTTAGGCAAAAATTAATATTTTGGTGTTCACTGCTAATATAAATAGTAGGGTGGCTAAAGAAATTTCACCAATAGATTATTTCAAATTTTTGTTTTCCCTTATAAAAAATCGATAAGGAATAAAACTCTAGATGCCAGATTTTATTGAGTATTTTTTTTTTCATTCTACTAGCGATAGCGAACCATGTATAGTTAAAGAGTTTATTCAGTTTTGTTTAGGGGAATTTCTTTTTATAAACTTTGTTTATTTTAGATTTATTTTGGAAGGCTCCAGAGATATTAAGAAAGCCTAGTTTATACATAAAAGGTACCCAGAAAGGCGATGTGTATGCTTTTGCCATAATACTGTATGAAATATTGGGAAGAAAGGGACCATTTGGGAATACAGGGTACGAACCAAAAGGTGAGCGAATTTCGTTTTTTTAGTAGTAGCAGTGAACAATTCTGTGATAGGATCCCATCTGTTAAATAACGTAGTTTTTATGCAAAAAGTAAGACCAACTAACAGATGTACAGTTATTACTTTAACCGTATTTACTAAATTTTTCTTAGTAATTAACATTTACGTAACGTTACTGACAATTTACAATAATAACATTGTAAATTGTCAGTTTACTTACTAACAAGTGGGATATTTGTATGTGTAATTAACAGTTAAAAACTAAGTAGGTAAACGGTGATCCACTTAACGTTTAAAGTTCTTGAAATGTTAGTCCTTTAATTTTTGTGATTTAGGCCCAACACAAGTTATATGTATAAAAATAGGTATAATATATTTATTCTCAGCGCATTTTTTTGCTTTAAAATATCTGTAATAAATAAATAAAAATGTGATGTATGTTAAAGTGTATTTTATTTTATGTGCAGAGGTGTTCCTGTATAAAATTTTATATTTTTTGCGAGAAATAAGGGATTTTGACGATAGCAGACTTTTTTTAGGCCACGGAATTACAGCTGTTGACATTAACATGTCGAACAAAGAAAGTCAGCAATTGTTTTAAAGCTTGCAGCTCACCAACTTGATCGCGGTGTTAGAGATAAAACTGTTAACAGCGCCGTTTCGACATTATTCGATCTCGTCAGCAAAAGTCCACAATTTTCTCTTTAATAATAATCTTTGCTGCTGACTTACAAAAAAAGTTTCTCTTTGTCCGACATTACAATTATTATTTTTTTATTAATTTAAAGTTAAGTTGATCACCATGCATAGCGGGTACAGTGTCTCATGAACGTTCACACTCCACACTGCCCCATCTTAGGAACATTTTTGTTATTATTGTAATTTATTACTTTTGATAAAAATAATAACTATCTAGTTATTATTTTAAATATCTTATCTTAGTATCAGATTACAGGTCTGCCACCATCAAATGTAGTACTTTTATATAACACTAGATAGCGCCACTAAATGTACTCTCTCAGGATAGTCTTAATTTAGTAAGAATTATAATTTTTATTTGACCAGTGCGAAAGCCACCAAATCAATATATGGCACTGATGATCAAAAATAAACGTGAAATAGTAGCTATGTGTAGTTTTGGTAAGGATTTTCTCATTGATTATAAAAATCCTGTATTAGAGCAGTACAATTGTTTTTATACATTTATTTATATAGTTTACCGTCTATAAGGCACTATATTTTATTGATAAAAATAATGTTTTAAAGATCGAGTGTTTCTGCGCATTTAGGGTTCAATGGAGTCTTCATGAGATATTGTATGTACCAGCTCTACATTTAGTTAATATACAGGAGCAGAAACAAAACGTGGGAAAGGATTTATAAATTTATTTTATTTATTTATATAAATAACTGACTGTTAATTTTCAAGTAGAAAAATACAGGGTGGGCCAAAAAAAACCGGCCACTTTAAACCGTTATAACTTGTTTGCCTTTTTACCGATCTATACAAAATTTGGAATGAATATGCTCAAGACATGTAAGACTCTGTAGATAATTTTAATTATTTAAAATATTATTATATTTTTCAGTAATAAAGCTTTTTCTAAAGGGTTTATTTAAAAGCAGTGGGGATTAGAGCAAAATGTATAATTAAAAAAAAAATCTTCTTCATTATGTTAAGTGGTCTTTCCTTAATAGTTATGTATATTTTTCTTTTAACTTAAGATTGTATTTTATTTTTTATATTATTTTTTTGGAAAGGGTACAGCTAGCATTAAATATCATAAAAACACGGATTAAGTAGCCTGTTACTCATCTCAAATAATTTTTTACATGTCTAAAAAATAATATGTCAAGTTGAAAATTATTAAAAATCCCGAATCAAAATTAAAAACATAATTTTAAATATATATTTTCAAGGTGAGCAATAAATAAAAAACGAATATATGTATTTAAATTAAAACATTTGTAGATAAACAAGAAATAAGTGTAGTTTTGGTCAAAGCGAGAAAAATGCTTGTTTTAGAAACGTTAACATACGATGAAGGATAATGTGAATTTTTGAAAATCAATAAATCAGAATATGGAACTTTAACTGCAAATAGCAAATCAAGATCCTGTACCTACCATAATTATATGGTTTTAAATTATTTATAATTAAAACAGTGTTTAAAATAATTTATTTTATTTGGAATGAAAATATAATACTTTTTTATTTAGCCAACAGTTAAATCTTGATTTATTTTAGCAATTTCTTGTTTTTTGTGTTATGTTCATAGAGTGTATGGTACAATTTTTGAATGTGCGTACTTCAATACTAATTTTTCTGTTATTTCGTAACCATTTTTCTTAAAATATACATCTACAATTCAGCTTTTACTTTTTATCTTATTTTTTTTATGCAATTGGACATTTTCACAGATTTTTGATCATTTTGAATAGTTTTTAAATTGACAGATTATTTTTTGAGAAATGTCAGATAAATAACACGCCTACTCAATCAGTTTTTTTATCTTAAAAATTAATTTATTGCAATATTTAGCCTTTCAGAAAAATAAGAATAAAAAATAAACTATAATTTAAAATTTAAATTTAAATATACTTACCTACTGAAGAAAGACCACTTAACGTTATGAAGGCGAAAATTTTTCAAATTTTACATTTTGCTCTAATCCCCACGGCTTTAAAATAACCCCTTTAGAAAAAGCCTTATTACTGAAAAATATAACAATATTTTAAATAATTAAAGTTTCGTACAGAATCGGATATGTTTTGAGCTTATTCATTCAAAATTTTGTATAGATAGGTCAAAAGGCAAACAAGTTATAATGGTTTAAAAAGTGGCCGGTTTTTTTTGGCCCACCCTGTAGATGGCGATTTTTATGTGAAACTAGTGTCACATTAAAACGAACGGTTAAAACTCCATCGTTGAGTTTCTATGATAATATTTTTGAAGTTAATTCTTCAGTTGATAAGTATAATTAGTAATTGCGAATAATTAACTCTTGGTAAAAACATATTTCGATATGGCGCAAATTATCAAAATTATAAAGGGAAGAATAATTAAACAATTAGAATTTGGTTCGACTTGTAGAGAGGTAGCACAAAATTTAAATTTTGGGAAAAAAACTACTGTTCAAAGAATAAAAAGAAGGTGGGAGAACCAAGGTGAATTTGGAAGGTGGCCAGGTAGTGGAAGGTCAAGGGTATCGACAGAGGATGAGGATTAACACTTGCTTAACTATTTACGGCATTACAACATATATTTCTGTAACGCATATTTTATAATAAACAATAAGAAGAACGTCCAATTTTACTTGTGAATCGGGAATATTTAAATAATTTTCTCTCAAATTAAAAATTTAAATTAAAAAACTACAAGGTTCAAAATCTATAGATTTTCCATATATGGAAAAACTGTGTGTTTTTCCTCTCGGAAATGCAACTTTGATCATTATTCCCTTGTACCCTTCATTTAATTTTACCATACAAACCATTATAACGGCTAATTTACAAAAAATGGTTTAGAAAATTATATTTTCTTATAAATTGTAATTTGAATAATTTTTTGACATGTTCCATAAAATTCCCCGTTTTGTTTCTGGTTCTGTATATATTTTTTATTTTTTTTTTGCTGCTGCGATTTGTTCCATTTCCATATTATAATTATTTGTTTTATTTTTGAGGTATTTTATTTCTTCAGATTTTTGTAAATACAAGTAATGAAGAATATACTAATTCCAGATAAAGGTATATCCAATTAATTTTCAAAATTATAAATATCCATTCCTTTTCTTCATATAATGCACATTGGGGTATTTTAAAAAACACTTTTTTTTTAATTTAAAAAGACCCCCTTATGTCGTGAAAAATACAAAAATAACATTCTGTGCCTTTCAGCCTAAATCCACCCACTTCATTTAAAAATTAAACAACCAAAATATATATAAACTAAATTAAATTGTTTGATATTTACAAATTTAAAAAATCTATATAAAACATTTTACTATTCCTTAAAACGACTTTTGTTTGATTAACGCAGTCGTCCCTCCGAAGTGACTGATCGATTTCGTGCTTTTTAGCACTCTTCAGAGCCACATATCGGTAGTAGGGACAACTACGAAAATCAAATCCTTTCCATATATCTCTATATGGAGATTAAAAATCGTTGTAAGGAAAAGCAAAAACAGCTAGCGACATCTACTGCTAAAAGCAGAGACTGGATAAACCTATCGACAGTCAAAAAAAGGAAGCAGTTATTGGTTTCAAGAACCTATTGCACGCTGTCGATAGGGGGCAGATTAATCAATGCCACGGTGTACATTGCCGCCAATTGAATCCTAAACGCTAGGAGGGCACCTTTTACAGTGGTATCTGAATTAATAAACTAAATTAAATTGTTTGATATTTACAAATTTAAAAAATCTATATAAAACATTTTACTATTCCTTAAAACGACTTTTGTTTGATTAACGCAGTCGTCCCTCCGAAGTGACTGATCGATTTCGTGCTTTTTAGCACTCTTCAGAGCCACGAAATCGATCAGTCACTTCGGAGGGACGACTGCGTTAATCAAACAAAAGTCGTTTTAAGGAATAGTAAAATGTTTTATATAGATTTTTTAAATTTCTAAATATCAAACAATTTAATTTAGTTTATTAATTCAGATACCACTGTAAAAGGTGCCCTCCTAGCGTTTAGGATTCAATTGGCGGCAATGTACACCGTGGCATTGATTAATCTGCCCCCTATCGACAGCGTGCAATAGGTTCTTGAAACCAATAACTGCTTCCTTTTTTGGACTGTCGATAGGTTTATCCAGTCTCTGCTTTTAGCAGTAGATGTCGCTATCTGTTTTTGCTTTTCCTTACAACGATTTTTAATCTCCATATAGAGATATATGGAAAGGATTTGATTTTCGTAGTTGTCCCTACTACCGATATGTGGCTCTGAAGAGTGCCAAAAAGCACGAAATCGATCAGTCACTTCGGAGGGACGACTGCGTTAATCAAACAAAAGTCGTTTTAAGGAATAGTAAAATGTTTTATATAGATTTTTCAAAATATATATATTTTATTTTTTCAAATGAAGTGAAGAGGCCCTGGGGCTAATTTTAATGTTTTGAACTAACATTTTGCACAGTCTTGTTTTTGATTAAAAAATAAGTCAATATTTTTTTATTTATTTGTTTCAAATGACCTACATTCCAAATTTTATTTGTTTAAGCTAAAATTTGGCATAGGTTTTAATTAATGCATTTTGCACAATACATCATATGACATTTCTTTAATTATAAAAAAATATATGATTTTTATTTTTTTCCCAATTTTGAAATTTAGTTACCCTAATTTAATTTTTGTGCTGAAATTTGGCACAGATTCTTATTTTTTTAATTTTTTACCATATATTTTTTAAAATACCCTAATACACATGGCTTCTGCATTAAAAACACACAGTTTTTGTATTCTAGCATGTTGACAAATACTGCTTGTTTTTCTTTCTGTTCTGTTCTTTTATTTTATTATTTTAAGGGTGATTCCATACACATTTCAAAACGTACTAGACTAAAATAACGTCTTAAATTTAACACAACAACAACAACACAACAGCAAAACTACTTGAGTATACTCGTGAAATAATTTCGGTTGAATTACAAAACTTTTTTTTTATTATATAATAAAATACTATAATTTAGTCAATACCGTAAAGTTTTCCAATTATCTCTGTAGTATTTGAACTCTTAAAGAACTTCCCGATGGTTCACTATTTTAATGTAGCTATTATGAAGCCCATTTGTGTATCATAATAGTAATAATAATATTTCAGGTTACTTGGATTTGAGTATAGATTTGCACAGTCTTTTTCATTTTATTTCCCTTTTACTTAGATGACGACTAGTATGGGATAACCCTTATATGTAGAAGATAAATAAATAATAAATGGACTATGTTTTGCACTAACATTTTACAGTAAATAATTTTATATTTCTTTCAATATTTTAAACCATAACACAATTTCCGAGGTACGAAATTCTCTGGGCTTCTATGAAACCTAGGTGTCATATTATGATACACTTTCTCATTAATCTAAATAAGTGGTCTTTTTTAAATAGGTAAAACTATTGACTAAGAGTCAATGGTAAAACTAACTAAAGATACACCTTTATTTTTGCCAAAATTATTGTTTTCAATTTGACGTTATCAATTGTAAGTAAAATATCCTTAAATACGAAGAAATCAATTTTAAATTTTTTTATTTCAAAATTAATGGAGAGCCCCTACCACAAGCATATGCTTATTTGGGGCTCTTCATGGATCTGTATTAGGAAAAGTTAAAAAATAAACCTAAATCATTTAGTGAGTGAAATGTATAATAATTATGGATTGGACTTTTGGTATTCATTTACCGGGGGCTTGCAAAGTTTACAGTTGTTAAAAATATATGATTACATAATAATAGTATATTATGCACCTAGTATGCGAACTAAGTCTTTAGTGTTCGAGACCGAAGTTTGGACTCTTAAGAAGTTTGCATACGTGGTGCATATACTATTTTTTCTACTACCTAAAGCTAATAACTCCAAATATCAGTTAAAAATAGAGTTTAAAAATTATTTTGACATAGCTGTCAGTTTGACAAATAAGTCGAATAAGTTAGTAGTTGTCTCAAAGTTTTTTCACTATTGACCGTCGTCAATAAACAATGCTTAACAGCGGTCAATAATAAATGAGTTCACTGATTTTAATGCTTGCCAAGGTAAACAAACCTTGACAACGGTAGATAATATGTAAGCTAGCACTTGATTAGGTAGTAGAAAAATATAATTATCATAGGTATACCTTATTTATCGGTACTCCAAACCATATTCACTAACTGGACCACCATTTCGATGAGCACTGGTATTATAATTTTTTGGGATCCACCAATTTGATATAACTGTTTATTAACATCTACTGATACGCACTATGTAATAATAGCGTAGACACGAAACAGGTAAATAATCCCAAAAACACGGAAACAATTCATGAAGCGTCGAATGTTGAACATTTATAAACCTTATAGTGTCCTCTAAATGATTTCAATACATTTTGTTTGCTACCTTGCGTAAAAAATCAATTTTAAGTGGCACACTGCATACCGGGTTGGCCAATTAAACTGTTACAAGTCGATATCTCAGAAACCGTATAAGATAGGTTTTCGAAATTTTGTACTAAGCTTCAATATCAAGGGGGACACCTTTTTATCACATCAGATTTTTTCATCCACACCCTTAGGAGGAAGAGGGGGTAACTTAAAAAATACGGTCATAGAGATAATACCTTTTTATGATTATGATGATACCCCATATTTGTACTTTTTATGTATGTTTTATAATTTAAAAAATACAGCCCTAAAGAAAATTAAGTGTAAGATATTTTATATAATAATAATAATAATAATAATAATAATAATAATAATAATAATTCTTTATTCCAGCCCAGAGGGCCATATACAAAAAATACAAAAAAATACAAAACATACAAAATATCTACAAGAAAATTAATAATTAGCCAATATACAAAAGTTCAAAAAAGCTACCGTCCCCCCATTAAAACTCTACTCCAGGTTTGCCATAGATTGGAACGCCATAGAATGTCACTCCTCAGCAAAGCCACAATAAAGAGGTTGGAAGATTTATACAGCCGATCGCGGAACCCAAAAGCCCGAAATCTACGAATAGCTAGGAAGTCATTAACACGAGCCGTAGCAAACATTTCACTAGCACTAGAAAATCTCGGTATGTTATTTAAGAGTCTAAACGCATTACTATATGCAATGTGCCACTTAAATTTGTTTTTTTACGCAAGGTAACAAACATTTTCAAAAGAATATATTGAAATAATTTAGAGGACACTATAAGGTTTACAAATATTCATCATTCGACGCTTCATGAATTTCCGTTCTTTTTTTGGGAATTTTTACCTGTGTTTGATGGTCTGGTTAGTAAAATATCGCTTAAAGTACTGATTTAATTGAAAATAGTCTTTATAAAATTCTAATTTTCGCGAGCCTCCGATAAATTAATACTAAAAGCCCGACATTTTATAATAATAAACTCTCATTTCACAATATAGCTTATAAGAGATTAGCAGAATGCAACCCAAATATTTTAACAAACACAATTTAAAACTGACGACATTATTTCAGACATAATAGAGCTAGTAAAAAAGATTCCAATGGGCGGCGAGGAGCCGTTCAGACCCGACATTGAGTTACTGTTGGATGCAGAAATTGGCTGTGACGATTACGTGCTGCAGGTGATGAAAGAGTGTTGGGCTGAACATCCGGACGATAGGCCGGAATTTTCCATGATTCGAAGCAAGTTGAAGAGAATGAAGGACGGAAAGTAAGGAACCGTTTTTTAACTTTTAATTACATCGGCACTTAGTGTCCCTAACTAATAGTGCCGATGTATTGAAATCTTCGCCGAAAAGTCAAAATCTTTGACCATGTTTTTTTTTTCACATTCCTCGACGTTTTAGGCCTTTCGAGTCAAAAAATTTTTTCGTCCGTCTGTCTGTCTGTCTGTATAATTAAGGCAATTATTATTGTATTTTAATAATTTAGCAATTATATGAAAGATAATTTTAAATGTCAAAAAAGGTTACAAAATATTTTTTTCTAAAATGCATTGTTTTCGAGATATTGACGTTTAAAGCAGTAAAACGTTTTTTTAGCATATTTCACTTATTTATAACTTGATTTCAAAAATATATATTTTAAATGAAAGCTGTTTTTAAGCCCTATAAAAATTCTATACAGTTTTTTGCTAGAATATAACGTTTTGGAGATACAGACTTTCAAACTTTAATAAATTATGCAGGTGTATTAATGGTTGCCTATTCACGTGATCATACAACTTTCCTTTTCTTAATGTTTCAATTTAGTGCATAGTGCCGATGTTTTGACAAGGTGCTTGCAACTGTTCAACTGGTTTCAATTATAAATAGTTGGTATTTCTATTCTGTAAGTCTAGACTAAAAGCACTAATTGCAATAGAGTGATGCAGCCTAGCCGAAAAATTTAGATAGAGACTTTAACTTTAACATGTTCGCTGCGTTTCGGGTCATATATGAAGAGTGCAACTAACATAAGGGCCTAACCCACAAAATTATTATTTTACAGGAGAAGCAAAAATGTGATTAATTTATTTACCAAGGATATTTATACTTTTTATTAATTATATTTTAATAGTGTTTGATTATTTACATCGTTTTATGTAGATTTTGACAAAAAAAAAACTGAAATAAGGGCCTAAACAATAGCCTTAGTTATCAAAAGGACCTAACCCACACATTTCTTATAAGGTTGTTTTGCTTAAAATCTACCCTTTGCTAGTCTTAAATATGTGCATAAGCCTTTTTTAATCAAGAATAGTTAACGGTAAATATTTGGGTGGCAAAAAAAGCAAATTATTAAAAAAAACCTTAATGACTTTATTCACCTGCCGCGTATTTTGTTTTTAAACATTTTTTTTATATAGAAATAAAAAAGATATTATTGTGAAATTTTGTAGTTATGTTTATTTATATTTAAAGAATACAAAAATACAAGTTTTTTTTTTAGATTTTTAAGTGCCGTTTTTTTTTTTTTTAAATATCAAAAAACGGTGGTCGCCATGATTCCGACCGTTTGGTTTGACTAAAAAAAAACAACGGGATATTATTCAGTATTGAAGTCGCTATAGCCATATCTAGAAGAAATGTGTGCAAAAAATAAACAAAATAGCGGAAGTTTTTTTTTTTAATATAAAAATAAACATACCTACAAAATTTCACAATGATATAATTTTTCTTTCTATATAAAAAAATGTTAAAAAAAATATTTTTAAAATTTGAAGGTAGAAACACCCTTTAATTTTATTTGGGAAAATCCATTATTTTATTATAATAATATGTATTTCTAGTGTCACTTCTACCATTTTTGCATTTTTTTCTTAATCCTTATCAAAGTGGTATAAGTGAAGGAATGTTTTTTCTGACAATTACTAGATAAAGTTAGATTTGTTTATCTATACCGGTAGTTTAAGGCCTATTCAGAAGCTTGCATAAGAACATAAGAATGCGATGCCGTGATTGGCTTAAAAGATACATGGCGGGACATCAAACCAATCACGGCATCGCATTGTTATGTACAGTGGGTTAGGCTAAATGTGACACCCAGGGTAATTGTGACATGTCCTGTTATAATTCTTCTAAACAAGTTTAAATCAAATCGAAATTTTACGCGAAATATTTAATACTGTCAAAAACCTAATGCCAGGGTTGGATTGGATATAAATTAGTTTAGAAGAATTATAACAGGACATGTCACAATTACCATGGGTGTCACATTTAGCCTAAACAACTGTACTAGGTTGTTATGCGAGCCTGTGGATATGCCCTTACCAATGAAATAAATATATTCAAAAACACAATTACTTTTTATTTAAGTAAGGTATTCAGTAGTTTTGTATTTATCAGAAACTTCTTCGCTTAATTACTCAAAACAATAATTTTGTCACTTTTACCACTTTTCCACTGACCCCCTCATATGAAAGTTTTTCAAATTTGGTCCGATTGATATTTTTAATAAAGGAAATTTTTCCTGAAAAACTGAAGTTGATCGCAGATTTTCTTCCACTTTTTTCGATTTTTTTTTTTAGTTTTTAGCCCCCCATGACTTTCTTATTTTTGGGGGGATTATTTTTAATTTTAATGGGAACTTACCAAGATTATTTTCTCCTCAAAATTTGAAGTTGATCGGATTATTCTTTCTTGAGTGACATACGGACAGACGGTCGGACGGACAGACGCAGAGACGGATAGAAATTTTTAAAATTGGCTTAGAATTGTTTATTATTATTCGGGGTCCAAAGTTATTAATAACACAATATAGTGCCCTTTATGTTTAGTAGTATTAAATTAGGTTAACTTAGGTTTTAATACTTATAGAACAATTTTCCTTAGATTATGTAACGTATACTTTATATCACACTATTTTTCTTGTGCAATAAAGGACCAGCAAGCTGTTGCATTATGTTAAAATATTTTATTAAATCTATGAAATATTCTAGAGCTACAAGCGACCTGCATTAGATAAATTTTAATTTTGAAATATCGATATTAAATATTTTTTAGGTATCATTTTGTAATTTGTTTTTTTACTTATATGCATTTAAAACTTTTGTTGTTCTTATACATATACGAGAATCATTCACGCAAAACATAACAAGTCCACATACGTCCCATTTTAAACTAATACGTAATTAGTACACCTAGTACTGGTTTCTGTTTATTTTTGCACTTATTTTTGATCAAAAGTTAATGAATTCTGCAGAAAAACATGGAAAAATCAGAAGTTGCGAACAAAACTAAACAAGTCCTAAATTACCATTAAACCCAATGTTAGTATTAAAAACCAAACAAAATTAAACAAGTCCTGTAGTATCTAGGTTGCATATAATGCGATTTGGAACCTTAAGTAAACAAGTCCAGCAGAATATGGTTTAAACTTTTTTTTTAACTTAATGATTATAAACAAAAATTAACAAGTCCCGTGTCACTTGATCAAAATTTAACAAGTACAATTTACAAACCGAAATTTTTTGCCTAAATTAATAAAATTAAAAGTAATGTTTTTGCCAATAATATTAGTCTACAAAGTTGATATACAAAATGTTAAAAATATCTTTATATTAAGGAAAATAAATAAAACTATAAAATCGTTTTTTTTTATATATAAATTTTTGCGTAAATGCTCCTCATATATTGTATATTATATCGTCGGCTTACAAGTAAAGAGCACTAAGTCCAAAAACATGGTTTTGAGATATTGACAAATTTAACTTTCATTGTTGTTTTTTAATTTTTGTAATAATTGTTTTTGGAAAAAAACTACCGCAAATTGCAATGACATGTTTGGACATAATAATGTCCCATTTGCAGTTAAATAAAGAAAAATTAAAGTAGTTTAATTCAACTAAATTTGAAAAAAGACATGGACTTAGTGCCTTTTACTTGTAGGCCCACGACGTCGGCTTACAAGTAAAGAGCCCTAAGTCAATAAAATAATATAAAAAACAACTATTTAAAATTAAAACCCTTCTATTAATTAAACGTAATGTATAACTATAAAGTAGAAAACAAGATATTTACATAAATTTTCAAAAACTAGATTTTTTAAAGAAGGGTTTGGACTTTTTGATTGTTTAAAGAACGTTTCCAAAATTAATAATAATAATAATTAATTAGTATTAATTATATAAAACTGCTTACTATGCACGAACTAAGACAGTTTTCAGAGGCCATGGGCTGTGCCGGCAAAGAAGCATCTCCTAAAGTCAATAATTATAATGAATCATTATTAATGATAAAACACTTCACGGCGCATTTCTAAGGGCTGTTTTCTGAACTTGCCGCGAACTTTAGTTTTTTTATATTCCTGTTATTTCTGTTCTGTCTCTATTCCATCAACTTTAACATAGCAAAATTTGAATTCGTTTGTCAATACAATAAATAACGCGATATTGTATCATATAAATGATTCAAGCAATCATATTTTTATAAATTAACTCTTTTTAGAAAGTCGCTTAGTGCAGAAACATTTGAAATAATCTACAAGTAAAACGCACTAAGTGCACTAAGTGACTTAGTGCCTATTGCCAGATAAAATTTTAATCAAAATCAAATTGGTGCATTTTGTATAGTGGGTAACTCCCTTGGCAGTCCACCTAGAAGTTAGTTCGGCTTACCTATACATAGATCATCAAAAATTAATTACAGTGCCATTAAAATCCCATTTTTGCAAAAAAGTGACTTAGTGCCTTTTACTTGTAAGCCGACGATATACCTTCTCTAGTTTTTAATTAAAATTGCTGTAGGAATAAAAATATTATGGACCAAATGATGGAAATGATGGTTACTTATGCAGAACATTTGGAAGATCTAGTTACGGAGAGAACTAGGTTATTGTACGAAGAAAAATTAAAAACAGAAGATTTACTTCATAGAATGTTACCTAAGTGAGTAAAAATATAAATAAACATTTAAAAATTTCTTAAAGATTATTACTTCACTCAAATCATTCATTTGGAAAATAGGCTTTCATTTAACCAAAACTCCTTTCTGCAGAAACATCATGCGCATGAAGATTTTAGCAGTTACATTTTAGCAACCATTCATATTTATATTATTATTTTATTTTTGTTTTACTTTAAAAATTTAAGAATTAATTTTAAGAATTTTAAAATTTGGTTATAAGAATTAAGATTCTAGGTGCCTGCTGTAAATTTCCTTTGGGCTGGGCAAAGCTGTAAATGTAAATATAGTATATTCAACTTCAAAATGCAGTAACAAACGCACGTGACAACAACGGATTTAGTGACAGGGTAGGACGCAAAACAAAATATTTCTATATAACGGTCTATTACAATGCATTGTACGCTTCAGCGCAAGTGCTCACGTACTGACCTGTTTAATTTTCTACATCCTTACTCTCGCAACATTCGACTGTTTTAACCAATGAAACCACGCGCCAGCTGCCGCGTGCGCGATTCTTTTATTTACTTCTACTTCATCTTAAAGTTGAATATACTATAGGATCTCTAGAAATATGTTTTGGTTTTAGCGCGTTTCCAGAAACAACTTAACTCAACCTCTATTTCAAACACTTTTTTTGAGGCCTTTCGTATTAGTTTGTATTTTTTTTAGGCCTGTGGCAGAGCGCCTAACTGGCGGACAGGGCATAGAACCCGAAGCCTTCGAAATGGTAACCATCTATTTCAGCGACATTGTAGGTTTTACTGCAATGTCTGCGGAAAGCACGCCGTTCGAGGTAGTGAATTTCTTAAATGATCTCTACACAGTATTTGACAGAATAATAAAAGGATACGACGTATACAAGGTTAGTGTAAAACACATGGGGAAAATGGAGAAAATCATGCACCTTTTCTGTAGTGCAAAGTGCCTTAATGTAACGCTTTCTGTCACATTAAAGCATTCTATATTAACTATACTACAATTATTGCACTATTATAGTCCAACCATGTATCAGTTGTCGGAACTGGGAAACGGCCAAACGTGAAGGCCATATTAAAAAACGTTTTTTTTTACTTCTTTGCTAATAACGAGGAGGATTGCGATATTTTGTTACAGTTAAAAAAAGTGTATGTAAATATTCAGTTTTTCCTCCCTTTTTTAATTAGGGGACGATCAAGTATTACGTAACATCGACGCTATTAGGAGGAATAACCAAAATATCAAATCTCTACAGCCTTCAATAAAGCGATAGCCGGGGTATGAAGTGCATGAATTTTGCTACAGTTTGCTTACGTAATACTTGAACGTAACCTTATCCTACATTAAATTATATGCAAATGTTCCTGTACTAGGTGGAAACCATCGGGGACGCTTACATGGTAGTTTCTGGGTTGCCACTGCGCAATGGAGACAGACATTCTGGCGAAATTGCGTCCATGGCTTTGGACTTACTGTCGGCCGCCAAAAATCATTCCATTACACATCGGCCGAAGGAAACGTTAAAGCTACGAATTGGAATCCACACAGGTAAAATAACTTTTTTTCATGCAGGAATGTTTCATATTTTTTACAAAAATCTATTTACACATCTTGTTTATCAGCAGCGCCATCTACTTGTGTAAATATCAAGGATTTTTTCTTTATAACTTTTATCCTAAATTAATTTTCGTCTTAATTTTAAGGACTACTTTTAGCAGCTAATTTGAACAAAATCTGCCTATATCTTAATAGGTACAGAACTTTTTTAACTTAACGTGGTGGGAACTATTAATTGTTTGTCTTCTTTAGGTTTCGTGCCTGTGCTTCTTTTTGATTTCCCTATATAAACCATATCACACTTTTTTCTTTTTTCTTCAGGGCCAGTTGTTGCTGGCGTGGTGGGTCTAACAATGCCGCGTTACTGCCTTTTTGGCGACACGGTTAATACAGCGTCCAGGATGGAAAGCAACGGAGAGCCCTTAAAAATACACATCAGTCCACAGTGCAAAGATGCATTGGATAGACTCGGAGGTTATACTATAGAAGAACGGGGATTTGTTGCTATGAAAGGTATGTAAAATTCTATCGCGGGTGTATTTTCGGAAAAAAGTACTTTACGTAAAACGTTTGTAAAATTCATTTAGGTAAAGGGGAAGTGCGTACTTTTTGGCTCACTGGTGCAACCGAACAAGCAATCCAACGACGTGAAGTCGATCTAGGGGAGTTGCCTCCTCTGTTCTGTAGACCAAGGAGAAGTCCAAAATTGTGCAATGAATCCAGACAGGCTTCAATTTGTGGTTTCGGTGGGATGACCAGTAGAAGACATTCTAGTGTGCCTAGAGGTAAGTGAAAATATTTATATTACAGTTGGTAAAGGATACTTCCCCAGCAAGCATTGCGAAGCATGCTGTAAAGATGTATTAGTAGACATTAACCAGTGTTAAAACACCCCTATATATCATAGTCTTCCATCTTTGGACTTTCCTTCAACCCTTTGATAAGCATTACCATCATCCTTTTTTTCGACAGGGCTAAACTAAGGTTATTTTTTATTAAATAATATAGACAAACCATTTTCTAGTTTATATCATAACTGATATTATTTAAAGGATATAAAGCATATAAAGCTTTATATACTTTAGAGATCATCTCACTTTGCTTGCTGGGTTGTTAAAAAAATCATACTTCGCAAAAGCAGGAGACTCACTAGATCGAATTGATATAATTAGTTAACAGTTAAAAGTTAACTACTTGACTGAATAAACAACCGTTTTTTATATGTATATTTTTTAAAAATCTCGATTCGATTTAATACTCTCCTATCTTACATTGTATATTATTTTTCATGGTTGGCTGGTTTATAGTTTGTATTTATAGAATTATATTTATTTTACATTGATTTAAATATTACAGTTGAATATTTATTAAAGTATTTCAACTTTAGTTTATATCAAAAAAATATATATCATTTATTTCTGATATTTTACATTATTGGATCCAATTAAGGACTTATTACCCTGGATGTCCTAACTGGAATAAATCCATTAAGAAATATTTGGATTCGTGAAATTAAATAGATTAAAATACTTTATATAATAATTCGCCTACTGTTTATTGTAGGACGAATATTCTTGCACATTTAAAAACATTTTTGATGGCTTCATTTTTCACCATTAGCCACAGTTTTTTAATTTTAAGTAAGTGATTTTCTTTATATAGCAATATTTATTGTCTAACACAATATTTTCATTTATTTTTGTCGTAGGACTATTAGTTTCCGAGATATAGTGATTTAAAGATATTGCCACCTGTCTAAATATTATACACTCGTGGACAAAATTTTTGTACTAGTAAAACTTTATTTAACAACAATTTACCTAAAATTGGTACACATTACTGGATGATGTTCTGGTCTAGGGTAGCACCTACAATGAGTCCTCTAGATTCGCAAGTTATGCAATTACGCAAATTACGTCCGAGAATTGGGAAATGGCGTCCCCCCTGTGGGAAAAGTTACCTACAAATGCACTTAAATGGCAGGAGAAAAAGTCGAATTAACAATTCGTGCCATAATATACAAGAAAGACTATAGACGCCATTAATATGAATTAAATGTCAAAGCATTTTAAAAAAAGTGAATATATCCACCTATTAGATGAATACCATCAGCACATATACCCATTGAGCATGCAACCTTGCCAACGTTGCTGTAAGCAAGCTTTTAAAAACGTTTGTAAAAAAAGGTTACGTCAAGCTTTATATTCCTAACTTACGCAAGGTTTCAAATTAAAGCTTTAATATAAACTTTCAGAAAGGTTACTTATGAAACGTTGTTTTAAGCTTACATTTGGAAGCTTTTAAAAGCGTTTGTAAAAATGGTTACGTCAAGCTTTATATTCCTAACTAACGCAAATTAAAGCTTTAATATAAACTTTTAGAAAGGTTACTTTTAAAAATTTACCTTGCCAACGTTGCTGTAAGTTTTAAAAAACGTTTGCAAGAAAGCTTTCATTTTAACTTTTAATTCTACAATATAAGAATATAAGCTTATAGAATTCCCATATAATCAGGGCCGGCCTTTGCAAAAAAATACCCTTAAGAAAACAAGCTTTGTCCCTGGCAGTTTCTACCAAACTTGGCGCCCCTACAAAAAAAAATTGGCTCCAAAAAAAGAAAAAAAAAAAAAATACCCCAAGAAAACAAGAGTTGTCCCTTACCGTTTCAATCAAACTTGGCGCCCCTACAAAAAAAATTGTCGCCCAAAAAATACCCTTAATAAAACAAGCTTTGTCCCTGGCAGTTTTTACCAAACTTGGCGCCCCTACAAAAAAAATTGGCTCCAAAAAAAAAAAAAAATACCCCAAGAAAACAAGATTTGTCCCTTACCGTTTTAATCAAACTTGGCGCCCCTACAAAAAAAATTGTCGCCCAAAAAAATACCCTTAATAAAACAAGCTTTGTCCCTGGCAGTTTCTACCAAACTTGGCGCCCCTACAAAACAAAATTGGCTCAAAAAAAAAAAAAATACCCCAAGAAAACAAGATTTGTCCCTAACCGTTTCAATCAAACTTGGCGCCCCTACAAAAAAAAATTGTCGCCCAAAAAAATACCCTTAATAAAACAAGCTTTGTCTCTGGCTGTTTCTACCAAACTTGGCGCCCCTACAAAAAAAAATTGGCTCCAAAAAAAGAAAAAAAAAATACCCCAAGAAAACAAGATTTGTCCCTTACCGTTTCAATCAAACTTGGTGCCCCTACAAAAAAAATTGTCGCCCAAAAAAATACCCTTAATAAAACAAGCTTTGTCCCTGGCAGTTTCTACCAAACTTGGCGCCCCTACAAAAAAAAATTGCTCCAAAAAAAGAAAAAAAAAAAAATACCCCAAGAAAACAAGATTTGTCCCTTACCGTTTCAATCAAACATGGCGCCCCTACAAAAAAAATTGTCGCCCAAAAAGATACCCTTAATAAAACAAGCTTTGTCTCTGGCAGTTTCTACCAAACTTGGCGCCCCTACAAAAAAAAAATTGGCTCCAAAAAAAGAAAAAAAAAAGAAATACCCCAAGAAAACAAGATTTGTCCCTTACCGTTTCAATCAAACTTGGCGCCCCTACAAAAAAAATTGTCGCCCAAAAAAATACCCTTAATAAAACAAGCTTTGTCACTGGCAGTTTCTACCAAACTTGGCGCCCCTACAAAAAAAAATTGGCTCCAAAAAAAGAAAAAAAAAATACCCCAAGAAAACAAGATTTGTCCCTTACCGTTTCAATCAAACTTGGCGCCCCTACAAAAAAAATTGTCGCCCAAAAAAATACCCTTAATAAAACAAGCTTTGTCTCTGGCAGTTTCTACCAAACTTGGCGCCCCTACAAAAAAAATTGGCTCCAAAAAAAAAAAAAATACCCCAAGAAAACTAGATTTGTCCCTTACCGTTTCAATCAAACTTGGCGCCCCTACAAAAAAAATTGCCTCCAAAAAAAGAAAAAAAAATACCCCAAGAAAACAAGATTTGTCCCTTACCGTTTCAATCAAACTTGGCGCCCCTACAAAAAAAATTGTCGCCCAAAAAAATACCCTTAATAAAACAAGCTTTGTCTCTGGCAGTTTCTACCAAACTTGGCGCCCCTACAAAAATAAATTGGCTCCAAAAAAAGAAAAAAAAAATACCCCAAGAAAACAAGAGTTGTCCCTTACCGTTTCAATCAAACTTGGCGCCCCTACAAAAAAAATTGTCGCCCAAAAAATACCCTTAATAAAACAAGCTTTGTCCCTGGCAGTTTCTACCAAACTTGGCGCCCCTACAAAAAAAAATTAGGTCCAAAAAAAGAAAAAAAAAATACCCCAAGAAAACAAGATTTGTCCCTTAACGTTTCAATCAAACTTGGCGCCCCTACAAAAAAAATTCTCGCCCAAAAAAATACCCTTAATAAAACAAGCTTTGTCTCTGGCAGTTTCTACCAAACTTGGCGCCCCTACAAAAAAAATTGGCTCCAAAAAAAGAAAAAAAAATACCCCAAGAAAACAAGATTTGTCCCTTAACGTTTCAATCAAACTTGGCGCCCCTACAAAAAAAATTGTCGCCCAAAAAAATACCCTTAATAAAACAAGCTTTGTCTCTGGCAGTTTCTACCAAACTTGGCGCCCCTACAAAAAAAATTGGCTCCAAAAAAAGAAAAAAAAAGAAATACCCCAAGAAAACAAGATTTGTCCCTTACCGTTTCAATCAAACTTGGCGCCCCTACAAAAAAAATTGTCGCCCAAAAAAATACCCTTAATAAAACAAGCTTTGTCACTGGCAGTTTCTACCAAACTTGGCGCCCCTACAAAAAAAAATTGGCTCCAAAAAAAGAAAAAAAAAATACCCCAAGAAAACAAGATTTGTCCCTTACCGTTTCAATCAAACTTGGCGCCCCTACAAAAAAAATTGTCGCCCAAAAAAATACCCTTAATAAAACAAGCTTTGTCTCTGGCAGTTTCTACCAAACTTGGCGCCCCTACAAAAAAAATTGGCTCCAAAAAAAAAAAAAAAAAAAATACCCCAAGAAAACAAGATTTGTCCCTTACCGTTTCAATCAAACTTGGCGCCCCTACAAAAAAAATTGCCTCCAAAAAAAGAAAAAAAAAATACCCCAAGAAAACAAGATTTGTCCCTTACCGTTTCAATCAAACTTGGCGCCCCTACAAAAAAAATTGTCGCCCAAAAAAATACCCTTAATAAAACAAGCTTTGTCTCTGGCAGTTTCTACCAAACTTGGCGCCCCTACAAAAAAAAATTGGCTCCAAAAAAAGAAAAAAAAAATACCCCAAGAAAACAAGAGTTGTCCCTTACCGTTTCAATCAAACTTGGCGCCCCTACAAAAAAAATTGTCGCCCAAAAAATACCCTTAATAAAACAAGCTTTGTCCCTGGCAGTTTCTACCAAACTTGGCGCCCCTACAAAAAAAAATTAGCTCCAAAAAAAGAAAAAAGAAATACCCCAAGAAAACAAGATTTGTCCCTTAACGTTTCAATCAAACTTGGCGCCCCTACAAAAAAAATTGTCGCCCAAAAAAATACCCTTAATAAAACAAGCTTTGTCTCTGGCAGTTTCTACCAAACTTGGCGCCCCTACAAAAAAAATTGGCTCCAAAAAAAGAAAAAAAAAAAATACCCCAAGAAAACAAGATTTGTCCCTTACCGTTTCAATCAAACTTGGCGCCCCTACAAAAAAAATTGTCGCCCAAAAAAATACCCTTAATAAAACAAGCTTTGTCCCTGGCAGTTTCTACCAAACTTGGCGCCCCTACAAAAAAAATTGTCGCCCAAAAAAATACCCTTAATAAAACAAGCTTTGTCTCTGGCAGTTTCTACCAAACTTGGCGCCCCTACAAAAAAAAATTGGCTCCAAAAAAAGAAAAAAAAATACCCCAAGAAAACAAGAGTTGTCCCTTACCGTTTCAATCAAACTTGGCGCACCTACAAAAAAAATTGTCGCCCAAAAAATACCCTTAATAAAACAAGCTTTGTGCCTGGCAGTTTCTACCAAACTTGGCGCCCCTACAAAAAAAAATTGGCTCCAAAAAAAGAAAAAAAAAATACCCCAAGAAAACAAGATTTGTCCCTTACCGTTTTAATCAAACTTGGCGCCCCTACAAAAAAAATTGTCGCCCAAAGAAATACCCTTAATAAAACAAGCTTTGTCTCTGGCAGTTTCTACCAAACTTGGCGCCCCTACAAAAAAAAATTGGCTCCAAAAAAAGAAAAAAAAAATACCCCAAGAAAACAAGAGTTGTCCCTTACCGTTTCAATCAAACTTGGCGCCCCTAAAAAAAATTGTCGCCCAAAAAATACCCTTAATAAGACAAGCTTTGTCCCTGGCAGTTTCTACCAAACTTGGCGCCCCTACAAAAAAAAATTGGCTCCAAAAAAAGAAAAAAAAAATACCCCAAGAAAACAAGATTTGTCCCTTACCGTTTCAATCAAACTTGGCGCCCCTACAAAAAAAATTGTCGCCCAAAAAAATACCCTTAATAAAACAAGCTTTGTCCCTGGCAGTTTCTACCAAACTTGGCGCCCCTACAAAAAAAAATTGGCTCTAAAAAAAAAAAATACCCCAAGAAAACAAGATTTGTCCCTTACCGTTTCAATCAAACTTGGCGCCCCTACAAAAAAAATTGTCGCCCAAAAAAATACCCTTAATAAAACAAGCTTTGTCCCTGGCAGTTTCTACCAAACTTGGCGCCCCTACAAAAAAAATTGTCGCCCAAAAAAATACCCTTAATAAAACAAGCTTTGTCTCTGGCAGTTTCTACCAAACTTGGCGCCCCTACAAAAAAAAATTGGCTCCAAAAAAAGAAAAAAAAATACCCCAAGAAAACAAGAGTTGTCCCTTACCGTTTCAATCAAACTTGGCGCACCTACAAAAAAAATTGTCGCCCAAAAAATACCCTTAATAAAACAAGCTTTGTGCCTGGCAGTTTCTACCAAACTTGGCGCCCCTACAAAAAAAAATTGGCTCCAAAAAAAGAAAAAAAAAATACCCCAAGAAAACAAGATTTGTCCCTTTTCGTTTTAATCAAACTTGGCGCCCCTACAAAAAAAATTGTCGCCCAAAGAAATACCCTTAATAAAACAAGCTTTGTCTCTGGCAGTTTCTACCAAACTTGGCGCCCCTACAAAAAAAAATTGGCTCCAAAAAAAGAAAAAAAAAATACCCCAAGAAAACAAGAGTTGTCCCTTACCGTTTCAATCAAACTTGGCGCCCCTAAAAAAAATTGTCGCCCAAAAAATACCCTTAATAAGACAAGCTTTGTCCCTGGCAGTTTCTACCAAACTTGGCGCCCCTACAAAAAAAAATTGGCTCTAAAAAAAAAAAATACCCCAAGAAAACAAGATTTGTCCCTTACCGTTTCAATCAAACTTGGCGCCCCTACAAAAAAAATTGTCGCCCAAAAAAATACCCTTAATAAAACAAGCTTTGTCCCTGGCAGTTTCTACCAAACTTGGCGCCCCTACAAAAAAAAATTGGCTCTAAAAAAAAAAATACCCCAAGAAAACAAGATTTGTCCCTAACCGTTTCAATCAAACTTGGCGCCCCTACAAAAAAAAATTGGCTCCAAAAAAAGAAAAAAAAAGAAATACCCCAAGAAAACAAGATTTGTCCCTTACCGTTTCAATCAAACTTGGCGCCCCTACAAAAAAAATTGTCGCCCAAAAAAATACCCTTAATAAAACAAGCTTTGTCTCTGACAGTTTCTACCAAACTTGGCGCCCCTACAAAAAAAATTGCCTCCAAAAAAAGAAAAAAAAAATACCCCAAGAAAACAAGATTTGTCCCTAACCGTTTCAATCAAACTTGGCGCCCCTACAAAAAAAATTGTCGCCCAAAAAAATACCCTTAATAAAACAAGCTTTGTCTCTGGCAGTTTCTACCAAACTTGGCGCCCCTACAAAAAAAAATTGGCTCCAAAAAAAGAAAAAAAAAATACCCCAAGAAAACAAGAGTTGTCCCTTACCGTTTCAATCAAACTTGGCGCCCCTACAAAAAAAATTGTCGCCCAATAAAATACCCTTAATAAAACAAGCTTTGTCCCTGGCAGTTTCTACCAAACTTGGCGCCCCTACAAAAAAAATTGTCGCCCAAAAAAATACCCTTAATAAAACAAGCTTTGTCTCTGGCAGTTTCTACCAAACTTGGCGCCCCTACAAAAAAAAATTGGCTCCAAAAAAAGAAAAAAAAATACCCCAAGAAAACAAGAGTTGTCCCTTACCGTTTCAATCAAACTTGGCGCCCCTACAAAAAATACCCTTAATAAAACAAGCTTTGTCCCTGGCAGTTTCTACCAAACTTGGCGCCCCTACAAAAAAAAATTGGCTCCAAAAAAAGAAAAAAAAAATACCCCAAGAAAACAAGATTTGTCCCTTACCGTTTCAATCAAACTTGGCGCCCCTACAAAAAAAATTGTCGCCCAAAAAAATACCCTTAATAAAACAAGCTTTGTCTCTGGCAGTTTCTACCAAACTTGGTGCCCCTACAAAAAAAAATTGGCTCCAAAAAAAGAAAAAAAAAATACCCCAAGAAAACAAGAGTTGTCCCTTACCGTTTCAATCAAACTTGGCGCCCCTACAAAAAAAATTGTCGCCCAAAAAATACACTTAATAAAACAAGCTTTGTCCCTGGCAGTTTCTACCAAACTTGGCGCCCCTACATAAAAAAATTGGCTCCAAAAAAAGAAAAAAAAAATACCCCAAGAAAACAAGATTTGTCCCTTACCGTTTCAATCAAACTTGGCGCCCCTACAAAAAAAAATGTCGCCCAAAAAAATACCCTTTATAAAACAAGCTTTGTCTCTGGCAGTTTCTACCAAACTTGGCGCCCCTACAAAAAAAAATTGGCTCCAAAAAAAGAAAAAAAAAATACCCCAAGAAAACAAGATTTGTCCCTTACCGTTTCAATCAAACTTGGCGCCCCTACAAAAAAAATTGTCGCCCAAAAAAATACCCTTAATAAAACAAGCTTTGTCCCAGGCGGTTTCTACCCAACTTGACGCCCCAACAAAAAAATTGGTGCTTGAACGTTCCCTAACGGTAGTAAAATGTAATTATGCTAGGTGACATGGTTAAACTATAGTACTTATTTTTTACAATAACATCAGTTAGAGGGTAAAACCTTAGTGGCCGATACACGTGCTACTTTATAGTGAGATAATATTTATAACTTGTAGCGTAATGAATTATATTAAAAATTGGCGTAGACTTACCGCGGTAAATTTGAATATTTCGGTGGAGGCGCTGTCATTGACGTCCTGTTACAAGTTTACTGGGATAATTTAAATTATTTAAAAAGTTACATTGATTACAAAAAAATATCCAATAATTTTGTCCATGAGTGTATGATATCCGTTTTAGATTGTTTTTTAAAACAGCGTTCAAATACATATATTTCCTTAAACATTTGTCTATTTTGCCAAGCTAGTTTAAATTGAAGAGGGTAAATTATTTACCTGAGTAAATATTTTTGCATACACGATATTTTACTTTGCGGGAAAATAGTCATAAATTATGACTATCGCCGGCGCGCCGGGAAAGTAAAACGGCGTGTAATTTGTTTTGTTGATATATCACTACGACTCAATTTTCCAGGCGAGCTTTTCATGTCTCTGCTATACTGCCGTACCAAGCGAAAAAGCGGCATCTGTTAAAATAATATATACATTTTAGGAAGGTGGTTCACCCCCTTAACTTTTTTATTTTTTAGA
This sequence comes from Brachypterus glaber, assembly GCA_958510825.1. Taxonomy (NCBI): domain Eukaryota; kingdom Metazoa; phylum Arthropoda; class Insecta; order Coleoptera; family Kateretidae; genus Brachypterus; species Brachypterus glaber. The sequence continues at coordinate 30,646,457 of OY294044.1, forward strand.
TAGGATCGTGAAATTTTCAGGAGCTAGATTATATATGATTTAGCATTTTTTCACATGGTTAGATATTTTTTGGCACTTTGGGTTTCGCCGAAAATAAATCGAACTTTCGATTTTTAAATGGAACACCCCGTATATATTTACATATTTTAATTCAGAAATCAATTCTGAGAACAAGCATGTGTCACTTGTCACTTTTTGACAGGTCATGTAATTTTTATTTAAATTTTTATTTTAAATCTAGTGTGGTTTAATGCTAAGTTTTTCGAAACAAACTATTCATGTGTGGTATCAAAATTTCCTCAAGAAAATTCTCTCTTATTTTAACCCAATGAGCCACCCTCTTTCCGTATGAAAAAAATGACTTATGGACTAAAGTATGATTTTGAAACTTTTAAGAGCCCACCAAATTTAAATTATTGGGAAAAAATTAAGCGAATTAGCTAATTCAAGGCACTCTAGATTTAAAATTAAATTTTAAATAAAAAATTAAATTACCTGTCAAAAACTGACAAGTGACAAATGATTGTTCTCAGAATTGATTTCCGAATCGAAATATGTAAAAATATACAGGGTGTTCCATTTAAAAAGCTAAAGTTCGATTCATTTCCGGCGAAACCGGAAGTGTCAAAAAATTCCAACTATATAAAAAAATACTAAATTATACATAATATAGCTCCTTCGAATTTCATGAACCTACCTAAAAAATAAAGAAGTTAAGGGGGGTGAACCACCTTCCTGACACACCCGGTATATATTCGACTAAGCAGAAAATCGAAATACATTGTTTTATTACAGTTTAAGTTTCCTGGTTTTAATTCCCCTACGCCCTAACATCCCTACTCTATAAAATCCTTACTTTAAAGGAACCCTTCTCTTTAACATTCCTACTCCGTAATAGCCCTGCCATTTTTTTTTTTCATTAACTTTTTATAAGAACTATAATAAAAGTAGGTATTCAATTTGTATTTGCCTGTTATACCGCTTTTTCGTTTAAATGACAGTAAGTAGTTATATACTGTAATATTTACATCAGTGCTCTTATAGTTGTTTTTATTTTGTTATTATTATTATTTATTTTAGTTGGTTCTATGGTTGTTCTGCTTTCCACATATTTATTTGTCCTATGTCTTTTTTTATACACTGACGTCCATTAAATTTCGCTTAAAAAATCAAAAAGAATATATTTGAAGGTTTGGACTTTTTACCAAAAGTTCGATTGGAACACTTTTTCTATGGCATAAGTCAATATAGAGGCATTTCGCGCCTGGCGTGCCAAGGTTCTGCACTCATCTCACGGATTTGGACCAAACTTAGAATAGTTGCAATACTAAAAGGTATATTTACCATGGAATCATATTTTGCTTTCCCATTTTGAATATTTTTCAAATCCATCTATCCGTTTAACATATACAGGGTGTTCAATTTGGCCGGGTATCATCTAGAGCGTACATTTATAAGCCCATATCTCCTAGAAATATTGATCTATTAAAAAAAATCAAATAATTATGTTTTAAAATCTCCTTTCTATAGAGCGTATATTTTAATTTTTGACATAACCAAAAAACATAACCTTACATTTTTAGCAAAATATAAAAATCGTTTTTTTCTCAAAATGTACCCCTTCGATTTTTTTCAAAATATGCTTAATTTAAGTTCATAGTTTTCCTATTGTATCGATCAATAGTCTAAAGTGGGTCTTCTTTTCATTTTTCTCTTAAAGGCGCAAGTATGGGGGAATTAGGGGTACTTTACTCTTGTAATATTTTACTAAAATGCTCCGACCAGCCGTCCTAATATTCTGACTGGAGTATTATTCCATATAAAAATTGTTATCTCTTTTCCGTAAAACGTTCATCTCCCTAGCCCCTAAGTTAGGGGCAATTTGCTTGTGCATTTTTCACAATTTAATAATAATACTGTAATCAGAGTAATAGGAGGGCCGGTCAAATATGTTAGTAAAAAATAACACGAGTAAATTACCCCTAATTTTAGGGGTAGGGGCGATTTTTTATGGAAGACGGATAATAGTATTCATATATTAAATATATAATATTACTTCTGTCGGATTTATAAGACGGTCGTTTAAAGAAATACAAGAGTAAACTACCCCTGGATTAGGGGTAGTCTGCGCATTTTAGTGAAAAATTACACGAGTAAACTACCCCTAAATTGGGGACGGAGAGGCTAAAATTTTTGTAAAAAATATATAATCGTAATAATTTCTTAGATATGTAATACGAATTCGGTCGGAGTAGCGGAAACGTATGTCGGGACATTTAAAACTGGTCAGTAACTTAGATTCCCCCCATACTTGCGCCTTTAAGAGAAAAAGTAAAAGCTGGCCCACTCTAGACTATTGATCGATACAATAGAAATACTATGAACTTAAATTAAGCCAATTTTGAAAAAAATAGAAGGGGTATATTTTAGGAAAAAACGGTTTTTATATTTTGTTATAAATGTTAGTTTATGTTTTTTAGTTATGCTAAAAATCAAAGTATTTATTTATTTACTAGGAGATATATTACAAAGTCATGGGGAGTCCCAAATAAGCTTTAGGCTTGTGCTGAGATAGAGCGTAGAAAGGAGATTTTAAAGCATATTTGATTCTTTAAAATAGATAAATATTTCTAGGATCAATTCTGAACGTAGATGTGATGTGATAAATTTCCGTCGAAATGATATCATATCACGGTTTTTTTTTGCACATTTCAATATTTCGGTATTCACGAATTTCACGAATTTAGTTCGTTGCTAAGAGTTTTAGCTAATCACAAACCTGAAAGTTGTTGTTATGAATGCATTTATGATGATTCACAATAGATCTCATTGGTCGCAGTGATTTGAAAGGCAGTACCATGCCTCACAACCCCACTTATATTGTATTGTAAATGCATTTATATTTAAATGGAACGAAAACGAGGAACGTTTATAATTTTTTTTATGAAATTTGCCTCAGTAAGTAAGGCTATTAAATGGATTTGTCCATTGTAAAAAATTAAGTGGAGACTTGTCGTTTTGGTTTTCAGCGTCTTGGAGATCTCCTTGTGTACTGAATTATTAAATTCTGATAATAAAAAATATTTTTTCGTAAAAATAAACTAAAAATAGAAAGTTAAGCTCGAAGGCTTCGCGCCCCCCCCCCCCCTAGTTACGGTTCTGTTTTAAAGGGTAGTAGTGGATGGTAATATAACACTTCTGTTAGTTTTTCACCGGATGATTTGCGTAAGAAAGTCTAATATATTTTTCTATAAAGAAAAACACAAAAAAAAAATTTTTAATAATCGTTTAAAGTATTGTTAAAAAATAAACCAATAATTTATGGTTCATTGTTAAATTAACATAAAATATATTTTTGTGATTTATTTGTATACTAGAAAGTATAAATAGATTTATGTAAATATCAAAATCTATATTTAGCAGGTTTTTATAATTTATACATAAATTATCAAGTTAAAATTAAATATTACCAATAATACATCAGAGGCCCATTTTTTTTTATCGTAACGATTTAATCGTAGAAAATTATATTTAAAATGGAAGAAAAGGGACCGTTCACAAATTACGTCAATAATCTTAGGATGTCTTACAAGCGGGGCAGGGAGGTCTTCGAAAATATTACGTAAGATTTTTTCTTATGCCTGAAATCTATACATACCAATATGGGTCTTGTGATGCATTATTTGAAAGTTGTTTTTATTTTGATTAAAACACACTTTTAATTTTTAAAATCGGATAAGCCGGAGATATCCATTAAAATAGTTTCAAGAAATTAAAAAAGTTATATTTGAAAAATAAAGGTAACTTAATTGTGTTATTGGCCGAATTCTAACATTCAGTACATCCATATGACATAAGATGCTCGAAATGAACACCATTTTTAACTATGCACTATTCAAATGGGGACATCAAGTTTCTTCTGCAAGCTGCATATACCATATCCGGAGTAATAGTGTTGCACTCAAATAATTTCACACACTAGATATACAAAAAAATTATGCGTAAAATTTGCAGGAAACGTGTGGCTATACTATATTTTATTAATGGGTCATTTTTGTGGGAGCTATTTGAAAAAATAGTTAAATTTCATTTCCAACAGTGTGCCACACTTTAAATTTGATGCCCTGTGAGTTGAGATATTTAAATACAAAACAGCAACTTGACTTTACAAAAATGACTAATGGTCTTCATTATAATAATGAGGACAATAATTGTCAAAACTAAGATATAATGAACATTTTCTAGCAATCAAGTCACGTTAATATCGTGCGCCCTCTACCACTCTACGATTATGAACGGCAAAGTGGAAAGGACATATGGTCACTTGACTTCCTTGGGAGAAAATGTTCACTATATCAGTGTATTGATATAAGGCAGTGGGCAATGTGAATAAAAATTTGGCAAAAACTTTTTCTTAGTTTTTTTTTAGCTTTTACTTAAAAATTATAAGGTAAAGCCTTTGCCAAATTTTTATTTATTTATTCTATTACGTTTATGTACCAAAACTAGCTTTTACTTAAAAATTATAAGAAAAAGCTTTTGCTAGTAGTAGTATTAGTAATGGTGGGGAGGTTAGCCTGGCAACTAGACGATATTGGTCCTTTTTGCCTACCCCTGTAGTTTTCTCTGAAGATTTTGCTAGATTTTATTTACATTGCCCATTATACTTTATATTTGGTTGACGATATAGAATGTATTTTTTTATAATAAGAAAATGAGTTAAATAAGCAAAAAATTTCAATGTGTTCTTGTTTGGATCTTAATGGCCGTCAGTGTATATTCTGTTCTTAATGGTGATGGTTTCTTTAAGTAGAATTTTAGTTTAGTAGTCTTGTATCGTAAAATTATTAATTCTTATTTCTGTTATTGCTAGCTTTATCACAAATTACATTCGAGTATCAATAAAATATAATGTTTCTAAAGTGGATTACTAACTTCATTTAGAAGATTACTATGGTCTGTTTCTTCAAGCAAGATAGTATGTAAATTAAAAATCGCACAGTAAATATTTTCAAAACAGATACGAATATTGGATGTGCGGATATACTGCGTAGTTTATATTCTATACACAAACATATACTATTCGAACCTGTTGTAAAAATATTTACTGTGCGATTTTTAATTTACTATCTTGCTTGAAAAAACAGACCATAAATTCATTCAGAAAATTACTAGGAGAAATTATTTATTTATTCTGTAAAACATGCAATGTCTTTCTGTGGATTTGGCTAAAATTGTCATATGTTGTAGTCCTTAGTTCTTTAAAACAAACCGTTTCAGTGCAGTAGCCGTTTAGAAACATGTCTGTTTTACTTGCATTTAATGAATATTTGGAATTATTTATTTTTCAATATTTTCGGAATAGGTTTGAAAGAATAGACCTAGATTTATATTTAGTAAACGTCTAGGCATTATGTTAAGTTATTTTCATAGGTAATTTGAACTATTTGAGTCAAAGCGATCAATAGTTTTTGTTTAGGGAATTAAGAACTACAAATTATCAATTTCAGTCAAATCTGCGGAAAACATTTTTAAAAAACAAAGGACCCTGCACATTCACTGAGGGGTAAATGTGCAGGGTTCTTTGTTTTTTTAAATTCGTAAAGAGCTTCGAAAATTATAAGGGTTAATTCCGAGGTTAATTCTATATAAAAAAGTATTTAAAATACCTTCAAAAATGTTCATTGATCCAAAAATTCCTAAAGGGAAAAATGTGGCTTTGTCTGTCCTTTTTTTAATTTTTTTATCTCTCACTTTCTTTCATATTAGAATATCATATTTTTTTATCCGATTTATATGTATAAAAGGCGTTTTTGGAAGCATAGGACCAACTGTTTTTGAGAAATATGACTATATAGTTAATACTTTCATAGGGTACCGTTAACCGGGGTGAAGTGAATCAAAGGTTCGTTACAAAAATAATCGCGCGTGTGCTCGATTTAATTATATCTCGTGATACTCATGAGTATCACGCTTCCAGACCACTGGGTTGCTATTCTCATTTCAGTGAGTTTTATTCACGCGTGAAAGCCAACTTCACAGCAGTTCTTCTGATGAATTAATGGGCCTAGACCGTTTGTTGTTTGTTTGAAAGTTTGTTTAGAAGACATTTTATGTTTCTTGGATTCCTTTCGTATTAAACTCAATTTTTTAAAACTATTTCTAAATTAAATTCGGCTTTTCAACTTTTTATCGTTATTATACTATTCACAGCGCCTGCGCCTATAGTATTATATACTAAACGATGTATAGTATACATTATAACGTATACGAACGTTGGTATCGAATTTTCAAAAAATTTAAAAAATCGCCCTAAACAAAAAATATTGGATATAAAAAGGTTTCATAAAAAAATAAGCAACTTTTTTTTCAAAATATCTGTCCGTCTGTCCGTTTTTTTTTATTTTTTTTTTTGAAAAAGAATTTTTTTAAGTATTTGGGAAAATGCAATATACCATTTACTGTGAATAGTATATAATGGAATGCGTAGCATTACATATCTTCACGGCTTGTTTGTTTTTAGCTTTTCAGTACAAGTTACAGAGAGAGAAAATGCGCTACACCTTTAAATTGTGGATTGTATGCTTTTTTATTTGATAATATTCTTTATGAAAAGATTTAAAACAAAAAAGAATATGAAGCAAAATATTTTTAAATTGATTTTTCTTAAATCATAAACTGAAACCGCTAGTGCACCGAAACTTAGCGCAAATTTAAAATGGAATATACTTGAACTTAACCTTGCAGAATAGTTTTCTAACTAAATTTATTAAAAGTTTAAATTGTTTTAGAAGAAAATATAAAATCACTTACTGGAACAGGAAACAAAGAATATACGAATTTGCCCTATTATAAAGTTTGTACTTCCGCACAAAAAGAAATTGGCCATATTTTTTTCATTTTTCTTGACTTTGTGGAGTCTAATTTATTTTATGTGAAATTAAGTGGTTTAGAGAATATTTTTAAAGATAAACGGAACAGGTGTGATGTACTTAGCTATTAATTAATAAAAAAAAAGTTTGGGTGACTCACCTGATACCAATTCACATTATGTTGTGATGTTATCACATCACGGCACCCTTTTTCGCACAAGTTGTGGAATTGAACTCCACAACCTATGCACATAACTACACAACTTGTGCACACGGAATTTGGTTCAGAGAGTTTTGCGAAATAGTGTCCGAAGTCACAAACACACTCACCCCACTGGACGGTATAGATTACAAAAAAAAAGATACATGTTTTATTTTATGTATGTATTATGTATCAGAAAATCCCAACTTAAAAAATACTATCATTCATTAAATATAAATTTAGAAATCTTGTATTTATTGATACTCCTTTTTTTCTTTTTTTGTAGAATAGAATTAAATTTGATTTATTTAAAAAGTTCAGTCCTAAATTAGAATCACTATTGATTTGATAACTTCTGAAAAATTAACTATATTATTAAATTACTCGGTTATTTTTTATACAGGGTCAACCCCTGAGATTTTACAGGATAGTCCTGAAATTCAAAATTAATTTTAAATGTTGTGTTTATATTTGTATTTGTATCCAAGTTATATAAATATTTTTTTAAAAGGATTTTACCACTAAATAACATTTAATTAGTTAATTTCTTAATTACAGTTACTATTTCCTTAGTTAAAACTTGGCGTAAAATGTTTTTTAATAATATAATTACTTATTTACATTTTACCATTACGACAAAGTTATGGTACAGGGTCTTCGAATAAATCGAATAAAGTTTATAACTGTACTTTTTTTTAAACTTTAGTAAAAGTTTTTTTAAACTAGTAAAAGCTTGTCTCAAACAATGTTATTAGATTAATTATCAGATGTTTCAATCAATATTAATGACTGTTACCTTTTTTTATATTTAGATTCACACAAAAAATATTTAAAAAAATAAAAACCATTGCTATGTTGCCTTGTTTCTTCCATAACTCTAGGTACAAGTATAGAAGTGGAAAGCACATCAACCATTCAAAATGCCAGCCCCGTACCTTCGCGCCATCTTAAAGTCAACCGCCAACATTTACACGTTCCAGATCCCATAGGGTCCAAACTAACCATAGACACCGCTTTTGGCAGTCAGTTGATAGAAGTTCCAGAAGAATCCAGAAGAAATATACGCCCTAGACGGGTTCTTTCCAGTATAGCCAGCAGTTGCGATGAACCTAATAAACCCCAAAACTTAGTTACTAGAGACAGAGTATCAAAATCCCTAGATCCTTTACCCTTAGTGAAGAATAAACTCTTGGAGGTGACTGAGCAAGATTTAAAATTACCAAAAAAGTTGGCTAGGTCGTTGGAAAGTTGTGATAAGTGTGGTGTAATTCAGATTTTTGCGATACCCGAAGATAAACTGATTAACAATAATTTTCCGAACGGGAATGTTTTAAGTACAGTTCACGATGAAAGTGGTTATAGTTATGTAGAGGATGTCCAGGTGCCGTTGCTGAATACGAACCCCAACAGACTTAATCCTGTGGTCAGGAGAAGAGGAGGGAGTGCTATAGACGGGCATGTTGAAAATGAGGAGAGAAAAAGGTATGTAAAGTAGGTAGTAATCTGGATTTGGGGGCTAATCATTAAAACCATTTAAAGTCATGAAAAAATATTAAAATTAGTATCAAAAATTAAAAAAACGTGTGATATATATTTTTATTATTAAAGCCAAATAAAGCTGATGCTGAAGTTGGCTGGGTAATTACTACTTTAACATTGGAGAGCTATTATATAATAGGAGTCTGGATAATATAATCTTATCGTAGTTTACTAACTAATAGTCATCTAGGTCCCTAGTGCTTAGAAACATTTTTAATACCAAATACTAAATAATGCATGATTTATTAAAACACAACTCTTAAAAGAATAAAAAATTGGGTATTCTTAGGGTCAATTCATCTTAGTCTTACTTTGTTCTTTCGTTCTCTTTCGTTAGTTTTCGGTTTTGGGACTTAAAAACCAGAGCAACAACAGACCAAAAGTACAGATGAAGTGACCCTAGGTATCCTGTATTAGCAAGGCTTCCTTTACAAGTGTTCTGTTCGGTTCTGTTCTGTTATGTTCTATTCTTTTCTGTTCTGTTCTGTAACAGAACTTTCAGAACAATCAAGGGTCTCTACTAAGTACCAAGTCTTGGTATTACCTAGTTTAACACATTGACAGTCCCCATTAGGATATTTTTTTTCCGTCTTTAGAAGTCCAACAGTTTTTTCATTTTTTTATTTTAACCTCCCCAATGAGTCAAATATGATTCTACTATAAAAAATAAAAACCCTATACTTTAGCTAGACGTCCACTTCAAAGAAATTACCTAGGCCCCAGCGTTCAAAAATAAAACTGATGTTAATGGGTATGGCAATATCACATATGCTTCATGGACGTGTGGGGTAAACGTATCATGAATCACATGTGATTCATGGGACTGTTGACGTGTTAAAACTCTTATTTCATGCCCACAAAAAATATTTAACAATTTGGTATTTTTAAACAAGATTTTTTTGATGTATTTCAGATGGCGTAGTTTAGAATCGGTATCAGCCCAATGCCACGATCCTGTCTCGGATCAGCAAAATAAAAAACCAACTTTAAAGACGTGGCTAGTAGGTTTTTTTAATGGTAACGGCCTTAAATCTAGCCACAGTTCACTAAGAAAAGCGGCCATTAACGATTATAACAATTTGCAACCTGAAAAGGAGAGTATTGTCTAAATAAATGTAGTTTTAACTCAATATATATATATATATATATATATATATATATATAAAATAGGGATAGACCTATTATAGGCCTATGGCACAATCTTCACATAAACGCCAATAGTTCAAACAGTGGCTGTAAATTTACCAAGGTCATCTAGTACATGGAAAATACGTTTTTGTGGGAAAAGTATAACACTAGTTATATAAAATAGATACTTTATACATGTCTAATAAACTAAGACGAATTAAATTATTCTTCTATTTTGCAAAATTTTCCATATAATGGCGATATCCGCAAATGACATTTTGGAAAATAGGCCAAAAATAGGTACATGAACTTGTTTGGAACCAGCAAAAATCTTTCAAAATTTTGGATAGCAGCAGGAAAAAATAAGTCTTAAAGATATGTAATGCTTCGCGTTTCATTATATACTTTTTGCATTCTCACAAATCGAAAGTTAAAATTGTTTGTCTGGGACGTTTTTTGCTGATTTTGGACTACCGTATTATGCTCTTCTAGCGCTTACGCGTATAATAAATAAGCAAAAGTACTATTTTGCACAGTGTTGTCTGAAATATTCACAGATTTGGAAAAAAAAATGGTATTTAGGTGTTTCAAATACCACCCAAGCGCCAATTTTAAATTTAAAGTATCGTGCGTTGGTTCCGAAAAAGTTCATAAATTACCTATTTTCCATTTTAGGACCATAAAGCGTAGAAAGATATTGAACGATTTAAAATAATTATCACGTAAATAGGATATTAAGTGAAAACTTGCGTATATCGGCGTTTGCAAAATTTAGAAATAAATCAAGCCAGCTATAGCTGGCTAGCGCTATTGTTTTTTACTATAAAAATTATTATTTCTTGCACTGACGTTGCAACACGTTGGTATATTTATTAAAATTAAAACAATTAAAATATACTAGCGAATTTCTGGTAGTAATGTAAATAAATTTGACTTTACTGATGAAATATTCAATATTTCTATTTTTAGTTAGATTTTAAATAAATGAGCTAGCTAGTCTAAATATCATAATGAATGTTAGAAAAATATCTTTCTATAAGGAAAACAAAAATGTATATTATTTGCATTAGTGTGGTCCTTAAAAAAATAGATATTTTGAGACGCCCCCCATATTTGTTTCAAATTGTCTAAAAATAATATGTACAAATTTTAGAAAAAATAAAAAATATATATTTTCTTATTAAGCAAAAACTCCATATTGGGGTGCTTCTTAAAGTGCGAAAATTCGAAAAGTTAATGTGCTACACCCTTATTTTATTATTCCCTGAAAAAAAAAGGGTTGGGGACAAATTTTGCCAAAATCGAACCATTCCTCTACCAACCAGCAAAAAAATTGTAAAATCCATATATTTTTTCTAAAAGTATTGATTTTTGATATTATATATGAATAAATTTCATATTTTATAGAAACACGAGTGATGTGAAAAAACACTTTACTTCGTATAAAACATAATATAAAACACGGCGTCAGTTGCCGCCATCGTGAGAACTTACAGAGTGCTCTCTATGCAACCCGTTATATCTTATTATTTCAAAAATACTAGATTTTAGCGGGAACTTTGAAATCTAATCTTTTAAACCTAAAACAACCCTAAAACTTACAAATACATTACTTGGCAAACCTTTTGTTAAAATATCTGCCTGTTGTTTTGAAGTATCTATATAAACTAACTTAACTAGACCGTTGTTAATATAGTCACTTAAAAAATTAAATTTTAAATGTATATGTTTCTCTGTAGGATTTTTTATTAACTTTGTACATCCCTGATTATCCTCATAAAATGTAATAAAATTAAACTTTACACCCAAATCGTATAAGAGTTTTCTTAACCATAAACTTTCACATACAGAAGCACAAAGTGCCACTAGTTCGGTGGTAGACAACGATACACATGTTTGTTTCTTAGTATTCCAACTTAATGTATTGTCAAAAATTTAAATTTAGGTATATCCAGTAACGGATTTTCGATCATGTGTGTCACCGCCCCAATCTGCATCTACATAGCATCGAAAATCAGAATTATTATTTCTAACATATTCTAACAAACGAGGCCAGCTTTATCCTGAAAACGCCTAAAATAATGAACTGAATAAGATATGCTAGGTCTGGTGCCTAACATCAAATACATAAGACATCCCACTAATTCCCTAAATGGTTTTTTTTTTCCTTGTTATAATTTCTTTCTTTTTCTTGAGCAAATCCCCTTACTACTAGCCTAGCCTTATACTTGTCACACTCATTTTCCTCTAAATTTTTATAAGTAAATACCCAAAATATTTTTATTTTCCGGATTTTCAATTTTTTCCCACGTTTCGTTCGCATCAATTGATTGTAATTCATTATTTACAGCTCTTAACGATTTTTCAAGAGCCAATTACATAATTTGGGGATACCTCCTATAAGGTATGGTTTCACTAACGATTCAGCATCATTACCTGCAATGCTTATCAAGGTTCTATTATTCAATCACCAATCGTAAAGTCTACAACACGACAGAATTCAATCGCTTCTACAAATATTTCTGATGTGAGATTAAACGAGATTGCAGCGGAGAAAATTAAAATACAAATGGAGATGCTGCAATTAAAAATAAAGGCTGTAGAAAGACATATGATAGAGGATGGACAATTTTCGTTAAGAGGATTTAGTAGCTATTCTATCTACATCAACGTCGAGAAGAAAAGAGCGAGAACAACAAACCACAATGCAAGCGCCCATAGCTATTCCTAAAGAAGAAACTTTGGCAGATGTTGATTCTTGGATGGAGAAGTCTGTTGCAGGCCAGAATGCTGAATATTAACACCAGGTTAATAAGATGCATTTACAAACGAGAGCTATAAATGTACCATCTAATATTAGTACTTTGTACCATGCTGGGAGCGAGAGAAATTTGTAACATTCTTACGAACTATATTGCTGATAAGCACCTCTTTTGTCTCGCTATTTAATTTTATTTTTTCATATTCACTAACTTTTGTTTCACATCGTTAAAACTTATATTTTTTGTGTTTTCAATAACTGTTACCAAGGTCTCATATGATTTAGGTAAACTAAGCATGCAACTGCATCATCATTTATTTTTGCCCCAGTAAGTTTCAACTGTCTAATAATTTCTTCAAAATCAGTAATAAATGTTTCAAGTGATTTGCCTTCTTTTAGTTTCATCGATAACAATTTCTTTTTAAGGTATAATTGTCCTGGTAAGCCCTTTTCTCATATTTTTCCTGCAATGCTTCCCACATTTTGGCTAGCTTTTTATCATGCTCTTGTCTTTATTCATTGTAAAATTGCTCGTATCAATCTCATCCCTCATATACTCCTTTACTCCATTCGCACAAGATAATTTCCGTTCAAAACTTCCACGTATTATAATTCTGCCCATTTAGAGGTTCAACCAAAATTTTTATTTCAAAAATACTAGATTTTAGCGGGAACTTTGAAATTTAACAAAATTTTGCCCCAAAATAATCTAGGTTAATTGCTTAATGAAAGTCATGGTCATAAGCGGCATAGCGGGGTCAAGTGACCCACCCCCTAGGAAATATATATTTTTTTATAATTTTAACACATTTTGAATGAATTTTCGCGCTTTAAATGTTAAAAACTTGTGTCGATATATATTTTTTATAATATTTTGCCCCAAAATAATCTAGGTTAATTGCTTAATGAAAGTCATGGTCATAAGCGGCATAGCGGGGTCAAGTGACCCACCCCCTAGGAAATATATATTTTTTTATAATTTTAACACATTTTGAATGAATTTTCGCGCTTTAAATGTTAAAAACTTGTGTCGATATATATTTTTTATAATATTTCAGCTAGATGTAGGTGTGAAGCAATAAAAAATATATTTGAAGGGGCCTAACTTAGAAGAATTATAAGTGAAATCTTGCAAGGAAAGTAAATTTTTTTTCCAAAATTATAAAAAATTGATGTTTCGTTGCCTATGGGCCACATCACCCCCCTATGACCATGACTTTTATTAAGCAACTAACCTAGATTATATTAAGACAAAATTTATCCATATATATTATAAAAAAAACAATAATTTTAGAAAAAAAAAAACAATAATTTTAGAGAAAAATATGGATTTTACAAAAAAATGCTTTTTTGCTGGTAGCGATGGAATGGTTCGATTTTGGCAAAATTTGGCCAGAACCATTTTTTATAGATTATAAATAAATGAGGTGGCAGCCCGTTAACATTTCGAATTTTCGCATTTTAAGAAGCACCCTAATACGGGGTATTTAAGTAAAAGTGCTATATAGATTTTTTTATTTTTGGTAAAAAATCATACTTACGTCATCCTTACGTTATAAAATCGACGTATAGAAACAGAAATGGGTTAATTTGAAGTTGATTCAAATTTTCCTACCACCGCACAGTGATACGTTCTATCTAAAAAATAAAAAATAAAAAAAATACTCCAAACATTTATTTTTATAGGTACCTATTCTAAACATTTTTTTGTTTGCACTTTTGCATCCTTCAAAATGTGTGTACCGTTTTTTATGCTGGAATTTGGTGTACATATTTTTGGAAAATTTGTAAAAAATATGGGGTATACCAAAATGTCTATGTTTTAAGAACCACCCTAATATAAATACTTATAATTGTAATTATTTTTAATTCTGACTATACTATATTTCAATTGCATTTAAGAGTAGATTATTTTTAACTGCATAAAAGTAACTAATATTTTTGATTGTGATTAAGAGAACTCTCAGATCTGTCTTTATGTTACTTTTTTACAGAATTCAATGTTAAGCTTAAAAACTGTGAAACTTTTTTTTCGATACGTCATTTAGGGGTGGGGGTGGAGTTGACATTCACACATGATTTTTCCATAGTAACTATCTGACGAACCAACACTTTCACGTGCAATGAAAGATTCGCCGTATGTATTAAATGTGGCAGACTCTTATTCCAAGAGTACTATAATTTATATTTATAGTGTATAAACCCTATTCTCTAACATACCTAGTCTACAAGAACCGTATTCCGGAGTAGGTTTATTGGGATGTTACAGGTTAGGGTTATTGTAGGGTAGAAATGTGAGAGAGTAGGGAAAATAAGAGTAGGAATGTTATTCTGCCGTAAATATGAATTTTGTCATTTTAATATTAAGACAACATAAATGTAAATTTTCTTGCCTTACCACGAATTTTAAAGGACTATTTTTTTTTAAGCATGATCTATATCCATATCAACCCACAGTTAAATACTTATACACTGCACATTAAATTCCGGATACCTAAAAAATTGACATTTTTTAAATTCAAATATTTTGAAAACTAATTAATGGATTTGACTGATTCTTTTTTTTTTTTTTTGAAGCTTAAACATTCTCTACTTATGTTTGTTTCAAGAATGATTAAAAATTTTTTTTTCGTATTAACAGCAACAAATAATGTAGTCCATCTTCTAGGACTTTGGTACGCCACTGCAACTTATCATCAAATTATTAAAGTCTTTCTTATTGACGCAGTTTTAATGAATATTTTCTTTTTTATTTTTTTTACATTTTTACTTCTGGTTTAGGAGATATCAGGATGTTCCTGGAAGTTGTAATTTTTTCAGTTAACTTAAAAAGTACTACATGAATTTGATTGATGCTGTGCTTTAAATTTGAAGCTTAACCGAGTTACGTTTTTTTTCTAATCAAGTTTATCAAAAACAAAAATTGGGTTTGAAAAACTGGAGTAGAAGAAAAACTAGGGTCACTCCGTCCGGCGGCAGTTCTGCGAAATCACCGTTAAGCCTCCGTCAAACGGCAATAAAAAGTTGCCCCGGGATGAAGAAACTGTAGAAGAAGAAGTAAAAGATATGAGCGTAGAAGAAGAAGTAAAAGACATGAGCGTGGAAGAAGAAGTAAAAGACATGAGCTTCAAATAAAAAAACTCTGCTGATTTAGTACTTTTTGAGTTGACTGAAAAAATGACAACTTTCAGGAAAATCCTGATATCTCCTAAACCAGAAGGAAAAAAGTAAAAAAATAAAAAAGAAAATATTCAATAAAACTGCGGCAATAAGAAAGACTTTAATAATTTGATAAACAGTTGCAGTGGCGTACCATGCAAGTCCTAGAAGATGGGGTAAGAAACATAGTTGTACATTATTTGTTGCTGTTAATACGAAAAAAAAATTTTAATTATTCTTAAAAAAACAAAAGTAGAGAATTTTTAAGCTTCAAAACAAAAAAAAAAGAATCAGTCAAATCCAATAATTAGTTTTCGAAATATTTGAATTTAAAAAATGTCAATTTTTTAGGTGTCCGGAATTTAATGTGCGGCAGTGTATATTTTTAAATTGAAATAGAAAAAAGAACTATTTTGCTGTAGATAGTAATGAGTATCTACTTGTCATAAATGTTATGTAAGTGTAGACTACTTGAATATTAATCAATATTTTATTATTATATTTTTCTATTTTGAATATATTAGAATAAAATTCTAGTCTAAAGAAAGTAAGAGTTAATACCTTTTAATTTTTGAATTCTGAATTAAAATATATCTGAGCCTGCACCCGGTTAGTGTGTCAAATTTTCATATTATATTTTTTTTCGGATTCATATGCTGTTCAAACCTGTTGTAAAAATATTTACTGTGCGATTTTTAATTTACTATCTTGCTTAAAAAAACAGACCATAGTATATGTTTGTGTTTAGAATATAGTTATGTTTTATAAAATAAACTACGCAGTATATTCGCTTGGTTTGGACCATAGTTATGGTCTGTTTTTTTAAGCAAGATAGTAAATTAAAAATCGCACAGTAAATATTTTTACCACAAGTTTGAAAAGTATATGTTTTTATAAAATAAACTACGAAGTATATTCGCACATACAATATTCGAATCAGTTTTGAAAATATTCACTGGGCGATTTTTAATTTACTATCTTTCTTGAAAAAACAGACCATAGTAGAAAGCAAGTTATACCATTTGATACATTTACTTAGTTGCAAGTAAATCACTTTTATAATTATTTTAATACTCACCAAATTATATTCTTCACTAATAAAAAATGTAAAAAGTCAAGCCGTTTAGCTAATTTAAATAAAATTGAGTATAATCCAGATTTTTTATCATATATTTAATTTGACATTAGACTGACAATTTAACCCAACTTTTATATTTCTAGAAATATTCAAACTATACAGGGTGATTCACAAATCACGTGTTTTTTGACGTTACTATTAAAGTTACATAAGAAAATAAAAATTTTACCAGTTAATTTGGACATAATTACCTACAATTTCCCCTAGAAAAAAGTTTTATACTGTTTTGTGTTTGAGCTAGAGCTCCACAAATACATTTTTTTAGCATAACAACATTTTTAAATGCCAAAATTAAAAAAATATATTTATTTTCTTTATCATTTAATAGATGTTTTTACTAAAAACATTATTCCCGTGTATTATACAATATTTTTTATTTGATTGTTACTAATTATAATAAATTATTAAAATATACTTAATTTTAAATTTAAAAAAATATTTCTTTTTACTGTCTTATTACTTACCTAGTTATCCATGAAAAATTGCTATCCAATAAAATCGCTAAAAAAACAATTGAATCGTTTCTTTTACGTGCGCTTTCATTTTCAAATTAAAAAAGCTATAGCTTGGTGATGTGTCTGTTATAAATATAATAATACTCCTGAAACCATTCTATGAATATTATAAATATTGAAATTGATTTTACAATTTAAATTTTGCGTTTTAATTTATTTTAGTGGATGAATACAGATTATTAACATATATTTTGAGGTTATGTTATAGAAGAAATTTTTATTTTGTGTGAAATGAATATAATAACTGTATCTGGTCAAAAAAATAGTTCAAGACCAAAAGTGATCAAAAGATCATATTTCTTTATCAAATATGTATCTAATCTAATTAAAATGTATATAAATAAATAAATAAATATTACAGTAAAGGTAAAGCATCTTCTTTTAAAAAGCTTAAAAATAACAAGTTTTAGTTAGCAGGCGAAAAAAACTTTTTCAACTTTTCGTCCGTAAAATATAAACAAAAAGTGTCGCTTTTAGAATCAATCGAATAAGAAATACTTTTTAATTAAACAAATAGACATAATTTATAATGCAATGTACCTTAAATTAGATTAAAATAAAACTATTGAATAAATTGCCACATTAACCAGAAAGTTTTCTCTTTTAACAATATGGTATTTTCTTCCACCTTTTTTAAGTTTTTGGACAACCAAATGTGTTATCTACATAACTGTTTTCTTCACAAAGGACGCGTCCTTCACTTCCAGGCCGCGCTACTGGACAATCTAGTTGGCTTTGATATGGCCCACTAGGGTCTGACAATGCTGGTATGCCAACATAAAGAAAAAATGACTAAAAATAATACTAAAAAATTGTTATTCTCAGTTTGACAGTTTTATTTTTTTAGGCTTACCATTTGATTATAGAGTGGTGAAATGTTTAAAAAATGTGGATACATTATAAAAATGTTATTGTTTCAATTTTGCCTTTAAATATCCTAGTGCTAAATATAACATTTATTAAAAAACAACGCGAAACTACTCAAAAAAATTAAATTAATTTTGGTATGTGAGAATTCTAAACCATTTACTAAAATAAATTTCAAAATTAAGCTGCTTGAATCAAAGAAGATACTGTAATTTCATGTATGGCAATAAATTAATAAATTAAGTTAGAATTTATATATTTATTTAGTAAATTTTATTATAAGGTTTTTACTTACAAATGTTGGGAAATAAAAATACAATATTTTGTATCTCTCGGTACATTGTTTTATAATGTAATGAAAATAAAACTGTAATTCTAATAATTATTAAAAAAACAACACCAAAAATTGTTAATAATCTTCACATTTAATAACAATTAAAATATAATTTAATGCAGTAAAATTCTTCTGTTGCGCCTTTTTTCTTTATTTTTCTTCTATGCACTCTTACCACGCTATCACATATTCCGAATTTTAGTATTAGTTTTATTTTTATTTTTTTTTTATTTAAATAAATATCCAAATAGTTACAAACTGACGGATATTTGTACATATACGTAAGTAAACTTGATATTTTAGTATAATACATTTAACTAACTAGCTATTTTATTTATTTCTTTTATTTATTATGTACTCTTTGATTTTTTTCTTAAACTTGCAGTTATTTATATTTTTTAGTTCTTCAGGGATGTTGTTGTATAGTTTTACTCCTTCTGTTATTAATCGTCTTTGTCCAGATTTGGTTCGCGAAAATGGTATTTCAATATTGTTGTGTGTCCTCTTGTTTGGTGTTGGGGTATTTTTGATCGTGCTTCTAATTTGAACTCTTCGTCATTTATTTCTTTATTTAATAATTTTCTAATTAACTTTATAGATTCAATCTGCCTCAGTTCATCTACTTTAAGGGCATTTAGGGTTTTGTATAGTTCAATCGTAGGGATTCTATTGTGTATTTTAAAAAGTATTTTTAGGAGTTTGTTTTGTTTTCTTTGAGGAGTGTTGATTTCGGTTTTGTTACCACTAGCCCAGAAGGGTATCATAATATGATATATATATATATATATATATATATATATATATATATATATATTATATATATTATATATTATATATTATATATTATATATTATATATTATATATTATATATTATATATTAGTTTGCTTTTAATATAGGCTTCATAAATCATTTTTTTTGCGTTTCAGGAAGTATGTCTTTGACTTTATGCGCTAGGCCTATGTATGTTGAAAGGTGTTCATTTTGTTTAGTGATGTGGTTTTTCCAATTCAAATGTTTATCTAAATTTAATCCAAGGTATTTTATGTTATTTACTTCATTTATTTCATTTTCATTTATTTTTAGTTTTATATTGTGTTTCTTAGTTTTATTTTCAAAGTTCATCAGATAACATTTGGTGCTGTTTAAGGTTAGCTTGTTCGTTTGGACTTTTTTTATATTTGGTGTTTTTGTAAAAAAATAGCAGTTTATTTTCTCTCACAAATAACTTATTTGAAATAAGTTATTTGAAATAACAAAATTATTTTTGACAAATATGTAACATTTTGCTTCAAAATTTTCAACTTAGCTGGTCATGGAATGTCCCACTAGGAAGTCTGGCAGCTAACCCAGTAGCGCGGCCTAGAAGTGAAGGACGCCTTGAATGAAAATAAAACTATGTAATTTTAATAATTATTAAAAAAAACAACACTAAAAATTTCTAATAATCTTTACATTTAATAACAATTAAAATATAATTTAATGATTAACTGATTTTGCTTTTGAATGCAGCAAAATTCTTCTCTTGCACCTTCTTTCTTTATTTTTCACCTATTCACTATTCCCACGTGATCACATATTTCGAATTTTAGTATTAGTTTTATTATATTTGCTGTTTTTGTAAAAAATAACAGATTTATTTTCTTTCACATATAATAATTATTTTTGACAAAGATGTGAAATTTTTCTTTAATATTTTTAACTTAGCAGGCCATAGGATGGCCCACTAGGAAGTCTGGCACCTAAGCCAGTAGCGCGGCCTGGAAGTAAAGGACGCCTTGATTAAATCTAATTAAAATTTTGGATTTTATATTTCACATGTTTTTATGAACGTTGACAGTAGCAGAAAGCTGCCGCAGGAAGGAGTGACCCTACGTAATATTTGAATTTCACGGCAATCTACTATTTTACGTTAATAGATCATTCCTAATAGAAAGTTAAATTTTTTAATTTAAAATTGAAAAATTTAATATAAAGGTAATTTTTTTAGTAAAAACAAATATTATATAATAAATAAAATAAATACATTTTTTAATTTTGGCATTTAAGTGTAATGCTTGTGTGGAGCTCTAGCTCAAAAATAAAAAAGAGTAGAAAGCTTTTGTTTTAGATCGAATTGTAGGTAATTAGGTCCAAACTGGTAAAATTTTTACTTTCATAACATAATAACGTCAAAAAAACGCGTGAATTGTGTTAGGTGAATCACGCTATACACTTCTCGTTACCTATACGCTATACGCTTTTCGTTACCTATACAGGTAACGAGAAGATTGGTACGCGTCAAACATCAATGCACACTTGATAAAAAAATTTGTATTTATAGAAAAAATTCCGACTTTATTTTCTTTAAAAATTCTTGCCCTGTAAGATGCATGATCTTCCCAGATGAATGTAAAAGTAAACACATAGGTCCATTATTTTGTCAAAATGTCCGCTTATTAAACGTTTATTATACGTAAACGTGACCCTGCACAAAGAAACCCAGTTTATGTGTCAAATTACTTTTTTTTGCGGATTTTAAATTTGACATATGTACTAAATGGTTTTTTTTGTCCAGGGTCACATAAGTGTTTAATAAACGTCACATATATAAACGTTTAATAAATGTCATATACAGGGTGTCTCAACGAAGCCGACTCGGTCGATATATAGTAAAGTATCTCAAAAAAAAATGATATCTCAAAAACTATAAACAATATATAATATGATATTAAAGATATTTTTATGGCAAGTAAGAAGACGTTTAATAAGCGAACTTTGTATTTACTTGGTAAATAAACACCAAAACCTCTGCGGACTAGTCTTCTGCTTCAATTTATTTCATTTTAAAGGATCATAAAAATGATATAATATTCATAAGAGTGAAATATTTAGCCGCTTTATCTTAATAATGGGGTAAATAAGGGTAAATAATTACAATAATAACAAAAGTTTTTATAAATCCTTAATAAGGATGTAATATATAATCCTTGTATAAGAAAAATATAATAGTATGTAATTAATATTAGTTATTAATATATATTTAAACCATTTTTTTAGAAAAACATTTAGTGTGAAGATTTTTAATCTCAGGCAAAACAGTGCGACTTTTTAGTCCTAATTTATTTGCTAAATTCGATAGTTTTCTGGCCTTTACTTATATTTCAAAAAATTAGATTCTTTTTAACTGTTTTAATTTTATATATGGTCTATTTAATTTTACCCACAAAAGTTTTGGAAGTTTTAAATTATGCATAATATATAATTATATTATAAATTTAGCTCCATTTTGACATTTTTTTGTATCATAGCGAGTATCATAGATTCCTAAAATGATTAACGTTTTAATTTTATAATAATATTATACTTTATATACCTTCTTATAATATAAAAACACATAAAATATGGTAAAACATGCTAAAATGAAAAATACTTTACCTAGTATGGATATTAAAATTTCAATTTATTTTTATATATTCTATTTATTCTACATTTTTATTTTTATATTCTCAGATTAAATTCTGTTTTAATAATTTTACATTATTATTTATTTAATTTTATGTTATAGCAAAAATTGGTTTTTATACCGGGTGGATTTATTATTTACCTTGTTACACCACCGCGGTGCACCGCGCACTGTACCGGGTGTCACAGCCAAGACGAACCAGGCGTTTTTTGGCCTTATTACTAAAACTATCAAAAATAAATTTATAACAGTTAATAGAATAAAATATAAATACCTTTAAACATTTAATGAACCAATTAAAAATTACACTTGTTAAATTATGTTTTTATTAAAAAACAAAATTTTAAAATGTTTATACTTTATTTCAATTTTTCAGTTACTTGCTTTAATTTTTTGTACTCTTTATTTTGACCGTAGAATTCCAATTCGTGTGCAGAACTTCCATTTTATCAGAATTATTAGGTAAAATTATTAATTAATATTTTTAAAAGTCAAAAACGTATTTTCCAAATATGAGTAATGTCAATTTTATTCATTTTTACCAATAATAAACTTAGAACAATATATCGATTACATAAAGATTTATTTTATAATTTTTGGACAAAAAAATGGATTTTAATTTGAAAAAAGTAGTATACCATAAAGAAAATTACATAATTTTGTATATTTCAAAATTTAAAATTTACCTTCGCTAATAAAATGTATTTATTAACAGTTGTAAATCGAGTTGATTAAAAACAAAAAACAGTGCAAAAGTTTGTTTTTAGATAAAAAATAGCTTACTAGGTCTCTGACAACTTCTATAAATTTAGTTTTAGATAGCTTTAATAATAACGCTTAAAAACGCCTGGTTCGTCTTGGCTGGGACACCCGGTATCTATATAAAAATTAATGTTAAATAATGTTCCAGATTTTGGAACATTATTGTCATTTTAAATTTGCTTTACCATATTTTATATAAAATGTGTTACACTTTAAAAAATTATACCGATTTATCAAAACAAAAGTGCATTTATACTTTATTATTATACAGGGTGATCAATAACTGGCATGCCAAAATTTAATAGGTGATTCTGCAACTAAAAAAATTAAAAATAGTTCCTATAAAGGTTGGTCCGCAAAGGATCCCTAAGGGAGATACGGCCCTTTAAAATTGTAATAAAAATAAGCTTTTTATTTAACAACTCTGGTACCCTTTAAGCTAGAGCGACGAGCTTTTGCATGTATACTAGTATTAATAAGGGGAAAAAGTTTATGTTAATTTATTTTTTTGAATTTGTCCAGAGGCGTCCCTAGACGGAAAAATGTATTAGGCTTAACACATTTTTGCCCCAACTTTTTTATGTGTACTTATTTTGTTTTTTTGTAAAAATATGGATTCCTTAAGTACAAAATACATAAAAAATGTCATATAGTGTAACACTGTAGGAGCAACCGTTTAAAAAAAAATCAATTAAGGGGAAGTAACATTTTGTGTCATTTAAAACGTTACTTTTTAAAAGGCTATTTTTCCTTTAATATTAAATTTAGGTGTTTTGGTGAAGAATACTTTTTTGCTCACTTTTAAATGAAGAATCGCCCGCCAGCATTAAAATTTTGTTGAAGGTTTTTTTTTGTTCCCCATTCAATATGTCATATTCGAAGCGCTGTAGATCTCTTAGGGCTCATTTCCGGACTTACCTTTATAGAAACTTTTTTTTTCGTAATTTTAGACCTCGTAAATTTTGGCATGGCAGTTACTGATCACCCTGTATAGGGCATGTCAAACCTCCGCCCTATTAACTTTTGAATGGTATAAAATATCGACCATAATTAAGCAAATACCATATTTTATATAACAGTAAAATAAACCTATATTACTTAAATATAGGATTTTTAAGAAAAATCGTGTGATATATTATTTTTTTTTAAAGTGTTCCTAACACCTATTATTTTAAAATTATTTCTCAAAAATGATAAACATCTTACTAAAACAATTACAATATACAATGATTTATCGCAACGTATCATAAATACAACACTTGATAGTATACTATCAAGTATACTACTACTATTATAATACTTACTAAGGCTAAGAAGGCTCCAATTCCTGTTAAGTAGGCCCAACGCCCTTTTGTCTGTCCCTAGTATATGCAACACTTAAAAAAATATTTTGTTGGCTGAAAGCTTTTTTATAAAATAGGTCCATATATAGCTTTCTCAGATCTTACAATGTTCTTAAGAATTTATATGAGAAACATATATTATTTTCAATGAATTGGTACGCTAAACTGAAGCTAATAAAACAGCTCCAAGAAAAATGCGGTGCCATTATTATTTTATTCCACCCAGAAAGTTCTCACCAGCCACTTTGGATCCTAGAGACAGCGTATCTGCTCCAAATTACCTAAAAGTGAAGGATAGACTTACATTAGGTAGATGTGTTTTAGCAAAAACAAAAAGTTTTTCGTAATTTCTATGTCTAATTTCCTTTTTTCGTATTTTAAATTAAAGTAAATTTAATTCTTGTCTTAAAAAATGCCCATGCAAAAAACAATACAAGTTAATTTAATCTGGAGGTAAAAAACTTTAATATTCCATGTTCTTGCAAAATTTGGAAACATTGTTCATTTTAGGGTTAAGATTTTCATTGTGCTATTCCAGTCGATACATCATACCGTTTACATTTGAAATTATTGGAAATTTAAAATTTAGCAACTATATTCCTGTTTGTTTTTGAGACATCAGTATCATAAAATAAATGTGAACATTTAGAAATTTATTGTGATTTTTTGCGATAATAAGATACGAATGACCATAATTTTAGTTTAAAAATGGCCGTTATTTTTCCTTTGTGTCGGTTTAATTTTAACAATTTTGTGTATTACCTACTTTTTTTAATTGCAAAATTTGGAAACATTGTTCATTTTAGGGTTAAGGTTTTCATTGTGCTATTCCAGTCGATACATCATACCGTTTACATTTGAAATTATTGGAAATTTAAAATTTAGCAACTATATTCCTGTTTGTTTTTGAGACATCAGTATCATAAAATAAATGTGAACATTTAGAAATTTATTGTGATTTTTTGCGATAATAAGATACGAATGACCATAATTTTAGTTTAAAAATGGCCGTTATTTTTCCTTTGTGTCGGTTTAATTTTAACAATTTTGTGTATTACCTACTTTTTTTAATTTTTCTGTAAAATTCGTTTTTTATATAAGTACATACCGTACGGTCCAAAAGTCATCCCACCTTCCATAACTTTGAACGTGTTGAGATATCGAAATTTTTAACTCGTAAATAAGACAACTTAAACTATCTATTGATATTTTCAGCTCCTAAAATGTGGGCAGGGGGTTGTGGGGGACATTTTTTTTAAAGGAAATGGTGGAAGTGTGATACATTGTTTTAAACATAAAATTCTCTATTTAACCATATTTTTTAAATTTTTTTTAACATTTTTTAAGGTTTTAATTTTTTATTTTTTTTTTGCTAAAAATTAGTTTGAAAGTATCATTTACGTTTTTGCAACTTAAAATAATTAATTTTTCCAAAATTGTTAGATATTTTTTTTTTAAATTGACAAAAATACCCATTTTCTAACCCCAAAAAAATGTCTAACAACATTTAAATATATATGGTCGAATAGACAATTTTAGCTTTAAAATTATATATCACACGACCCCCCTTTATATTAAAAAAATCCTCTACGCCCCCTGCTGAAAATATCAAATATATGCAAAAAAAATAGTTTAAGTTGACTTCAAATTTATCTGAACTCGTTCAAAAGTTAAAAGGGGGTGTGACTTTTGGACCGTACGGTGTAGCATAACAGCGTTTTCAAAATATTGCATCAGAGTTGACGTCAAAACGTCGCTAGGCGACAAATGGAGTTACTGCTTTCTACCGTAGTAGGGCAGTATAGTTCATATAGGTACAGCTTGTCAAACATAGGGTGAGACGTGAGTTTTTGAATATGGACACGCCTGCCTAGTACGCATTGGACAGCGGCTAAATTCACCAGTTGTAAAAGGTACGCGTACCGCCTATCTTTCTTCCTCCGTATACTTTCTCTTTTTCATGTAACAAAAAGTTTGACGAGCTGTACATAGAATTTTTTGTTTCAGTCAAAAAATTTCTTTTTGAAATGTATAATATAGTACATTTTTTGTTGGTAAAATAGATATTTTAGATAATAATAGCAGTACGAAAATGTTCAGAAAGAATTTTTACGATGCGACGATCGATTTATAGTATTTAACATTAATAATAATAGTAGTATTATGGGTTGCTGAACACGAATCTGCCATAAAAAAGGCAACTCATTGGCTCATTTTTTTGCTACACTGAAAAAACCTTCTAAAATGTTGAAAATCTCATCTGAAATTTTACTGTAGCAAAGAAATGAGTCCATAAAGTGCTTTTTATGACAGATGTATTCAGCATCTCAAAATACATAAGAATATGTGGGTCTCAACCCCAGCAGATACAATTTTTTTTGTGGGCCGGTGTAGTTATCCAACATACATTTATTTATAATATCTACTGCACAGTGGTCCTAGAGAAAATTACATTAGTGGTATTCCAAAAATGTCCGATTTAGCTGAAATTTGAAATTCTTTTAATAATCTTAATGTAGACCAATACCCGAAAACTCAAAATTAAAAATGGCGGAATAAATATGGCCAATTTATTTTTTTTTAAATTTTGTCAAAATTAACGAAAATATGGCACAAAGAAAAAAATATGAAACTGACAGCCTATTTTTTAAGGGTTATTTTCCTTATATGTAACAGTATTTACTGTAAAAAGTTCATGCTTTTTTACCAGCCCGTTTTTTTTATTTAATTTTGAAAAAAAAATCATTAAAAATTTGGCAAAATATGAGTAATTTTTCTATTCTATTATATATTAAACAAAATTACCCTAAAATGATTACAGATTTACTAAGAAAAACTGTTTAGTCCCATACATAATATATTTTTAATATTTAAGAAAGAGAAGAAATCGTAATAAAAAACATCTAAATTGGTTTCCAGAAAAAAAAAATCATCACAATGTTGAATACGCGCAAATATTACTAATTCATTAAAATGTTAATCTAAAAAAATAAATCTAACAACTTTTTGCTATACTTAGTAATTAATTAAAAAAGAACACATTTATAAATGAAGAGAATTATAACTTCTAAATACCTTAATAATGTGACTGCAAAAATTAGGATATGCAGCATAATTTTATACCTGCCCCAAAATATCTTCCACTCGTGATTTACTGCTTCAAGGCTTGCTTTGAAAATTATCCCAGCTGTAGTTTGCTTCTTTTAATGAATTCTACCCCAAAAAATCACATTTTGTATCATCATGTTCCAGAATTTATTAAAGGAACCAATCTACTACTGGGATTATTTTCAGAGCAAGCCTTTGAAGCAGTATATCATTTTGGGTCAGGTATAAAATTAATGCTGCACATTCTAAGTTTTGCAGTCACATTATTAAGGCATTTAGAAGTTATAATTCTTTTCATTTATAAATTTGTTCTTTTTTAATTAATTACTATAGCACTAAATTGTTAGATGTATTTTTTTAGATTAACATTTTAATTAATTAGTAATATTTGCGCGTATTCAAGATTGTGATGTATCTTATTATAAGCTGAATTCATGTGGTTAATTTTAATTAAAATTTAACAGAAACTTATTAATACTTGAAATGACACATAAAAATAAAAGTATTGTTAAAATTATTCAATTTTATTCTAGTAGAAAATAAAAAAAACACCGTCTGAATTAAAAAAAAATGAATGACGGTTTTTTAAATTTTCGAACCTCTCTTATATGCAGTGTGCGTGAGCCTATTGACTTGATATTTATTCAATGCTTTATTATATTATAGAACTATAATAATACTTCATGTTTGATGATTTAAATTATATATTTTTTTTTGGTGGGAGACTTTTTATTATTTAAATAATAGCTAAATTTTGAGGATTTACGCCAATAACAAAAATAGCCCTGTAATTTTTTTTAAGTTTGGGCGTAAAATGATCATTAGGACCTACATAAACAAGATATGAATTAAAAAATTGGTTAATAGAAAGTCATGTTCCCGGGGACCGTGTGTTGGTATAACTGCTAAAATACTACAAATCGATGCATTGTAAACATTTTTCCTATGGGTAGAGAATTTAAGTTTTTTTTTAAATAAAAATTTCCATAGAAAGTTATAAAGTCAGAATTGTGTTTTAGGGCTGTGAATATTAACTACTGGGTGCAGCAAAAACTTACATGATAATATTATGTAGATCAAGGTTCCCTTGAGTGTAACCAATAATTGGTAGGTTGTAACCGATTATTGGTTACAATTTTGTATAAACATATCACGGTGCGGTAGATGGAAAATTTAGTTCGACTTTAAATACAGCCTGACAAAATGGAGAAAACAAAGATCAAAGCTGACGTGATTTTTTTTATATGAAACAGCGCATCGGACGGGCCGTCTCCCCACTACAATCACGTCAACCTTGATCCAATCGTTTTATCTTTGTTTTCTCTATATTGTATAATCTCAAACACATGGTATACCCCTTTTTTTTCAATTCGATTTTATAATACCCTAAGGACTATTTAACTCAAAAATAAAAAAATCTATCAAGCCGTTTTTTTTTTTAACCGTGTGTATAGCGTCACATTTTTTTCGGCGCAGGTCCTTTTATTGAGCCAATCAATAGACCTTGTTTTTCTGAGCAACTTTCTTTTTTTAATTTAAAATATTTTTTTACTTATTCGCGCGCGATCAATAAATGTAAAATCGCCATCTTTGACTTCAAATAACCAATTACGATAGAAAACAAAATCATCATAGGTGTTCAAAAAAATTAGTTCTATGGAGTGATTTTATAAAAAAAGGCTTTCCCGGAAATTTTTAAAAATTTTAAAATGGAAAGCAAAAGGGTTTAACGGCCAAAGTATTTTGTTGAAGGTCTAATTATACAATTAGTAGAACTACAAAAAATGGTAGTTAGATCCTTTTTCATTACACTAGTCGATAGATCTCATTTTTCTGAACAACTTTGTTTTATGATTTTACATTTCTTGATCGCTAATAACTAAAAAACAATCAAAGTCAAAGTTGCTCATAGAAAAGGCTCTATCAATTAATGCAATAAAAAAGGGCCTATGCACAAAAAAATGGGACAGGGTTAAAAAAAAAGTCTCCATAAATATTTTCGTTTGGAAAGAATCGAAAATTAAAAAAAAAAAATTTTAGTCGAACTAAATCTATTATGGAGATGATAGAATTTACATCTACTGCACCGTGATGTAAAAATATTATAGTCCAATATTTTTTTCTTTACAATAATATTTTTTTTCAATGGAGCCAAAGAAAAAGGAAAATATGAGATAAAACGTGGGCGAATAAGCGGACACACACAAAAGCGTTAAACACTATAAACATTTCATTTCAACTCCTACTAAGAGTACACTCTTATTTTTGACCAAATGCGTTACTGAATTGTAATAAAAATATACAAAAAGACCAGATGATTTTAGAATTATTAATATTGCGTCAAATCAAACTTGTTTATTATTTCATTTTACTATTTAATTTTTTAGTGCAACGAGCTAAATGATTATCGATTACCTTTGGTTGGCTAAGTACGTAATTGCACTACTAGTGGGCGTTTAGGCGACGTAGACTACGCCGCGTAGTAATTTGAGTGTAACCGATATTTGTGCACGATGCTGAAAACACACGACAGCAAAAAAAAATCGTTGAACATTTTCAAAAAGTTATATTGGAGAATAAAAAGAAATCGATTAGTATTATCAAAGATATCAAAATTTTTGACTTTTCTCAAGGAATGTCTCAAGACATTCCAGACAGACCGACAGATTCATTTTTTTTATCAAGAAATTTATCTTATTTGCAAAACGTCGAAACCTGAAAAATCAATAAAAATTGTTCGCAATTTCGTTAGTAAAAAATTGTTAAACATGTTTTATTGCTTGTTTAGGATTAGTTTTTGCAAAAAAAAAGATTTCCTTGATAAATAATTCCAATCTGTCGGTCTGTCTGGGAAATTTTTTTTATCGAGGAAATCATATTTTTTGCAAAAACGTCGTGAAACCTAAAAAAGCAATAAAAATTGTTCGCTATTTCATTAGTAAAAAATTTTTTTTACTTATTAGGTTAGTTTTCGCAAAAAATATGATTTTCTTGATAAAAAATTTCAATCTGTAGGTCTGTCCGGGAAAATTTGTGACTTATTTCTTTATATTTTTCTATTTTTTTTTTGTTTCAAACATGTTATCCTTTTTTGAAAAAAAAAACAACTTTTTGTTTGCTTTTATATGAGCTAAAGAGAAAAGTACTCCTTTTTTGGCAAAAGTATTTTTTGCCGGATCACATATCACATAAGGCAAAAAAAAAGTCGCCTTAAGTTTTGTCTCTCTTCAGTTCCTTACTCTATGTAATTTTATTTTGCTGCACCTCGTAATAGTGTATATATAGACTATTATTTTTGTTTTAATGTTTTTTTTGGAAGTATATCTTTCACACTATTAAAATAGATGTGCCATTATAATGTTTATGTATATTAATTTAAATTTCACATGTAAATATATGATTCTAGATATTGTTTGATAAATATACATATTTATTTATTACTTTTGCGTTTTATTAAAAAAAAAATATATTAAATTGTATTCCAACACTTTTTATTATGCTAAAAAAGGCTAAGGTGAAAACCATATTGATACCCATTTTTTTTGTTTTATAAGGCCCGGTTGTACAAACCTCGCTTAAATTTGAACCTAGCTCAACTGTCATGTGTTTCAATGGTAAAGGAACTCCGCTAAAAGTTAAACCAGGTTTGTACAAATGGCTTTTTGTTGGATCTATCGGCAAAACTTGTCATTTTTGGAGGCTCATATTTAAATTATAACAGCTACAAAAGTTTTTATAGTTTAAAGTTACATTTATGTTATGTTACATTTGGTGAAGCAGAAGCTAAAGTGGTCTAACTAACAAAATGTAAATATAGAGAAAATTAAGAAAACGCGTTTGGACTTATAATTTAATCACTTTAACCTTTAAAACTAAACTTTTTGGGCATATGTTAGCATAAAATATAAAAAACTTATCTCATTAAAATAACTTTAGTTTTGGGTGCCTTCAATTATCACGCGAAACTTTTTAGGAAAAAACTCATAGTCTCTTTTTATACAAAAGTTTTATTTTTTTTTGGGGTAAAATGGCACAGTAGGTGTAAAATAATACTTAAACCTAACCATATAATATAATTTTAATTATTTTAATGCCATTTTAAAGCTATTTCATACATAAATTTTAGAAATTTCTATTTTCGCCAAAAGTAAAAAAGCTAAAGTGGTCTAACTAATATTGTTTTCAACACTCGTTATTTCCCAAACAAAACCAACTATTGCAACAGTTATACATGAAATAGTGTAGTACTACCTTTAAACTACTATAAAATTATTTTTGGGTGCGTCCAAGTATTACGTAACACTTTTTAGGGTATACTAAATGAGCCTGTTTTTACAAAAAAAAAGGTCACAATATGAAAATTTTTAGCTAAAAATGCACAAAAAATGTTGCATAGAAGATAAAAGACCCACCAAATAAGATTTTAATTAGTTTTATGCCACTTTTAAGCTATTTCACACATACATTTTAGAAACTGCTATTTTCGCCGAAAGTGAAAAAGGTAAAGTGGTCTAACTAACATTGTTTTCAACACTCGTTATTTCCCAAACAAAAGCAACTATTGCAACAGTTATACATGGAATAGTGTAGTACTACCTTTAAACTACTATAAAATTATTTTTGGGTGCGTCCAAGTATTACGTAACACTTTTTAGGGTATACTAAATGAGCCTGTTTTTACAAAAAAAAGGTCACAATATGAAAATTTTTAGCTAAAAATGTTGCATAGAAGATAAAAGACCCACCAAATAAGATTTTAATTAGTTTTATGCCACTTTTAAGCTATTTCACACATAAATTTTAGAAACTGCTATTTTTGCCAAAAGTGAAATAGCTAAAGTGGTCTAACTAACAATGTTTTCAACACTCGTTATTTCCCAAACAAAACCAAATATTGCAACAACTATGCATTAAATGCTGTAGTACTACCTTTATACTATACTATAAAATTATTTTTGGGTGTGTCCAAGTATTACGTAAAACTTTTTGGAGTTTACCTAATAAGCCAATTTTTTACAAAAAAATGTTTTTTTTTTGTAAAAACAGGCTCATTTAGTATACCCTAAAAAGTGTTACCTAATACTTGGACACACCCAAAAATAATTTTATAGTATAGTTTAAAGGCAGTACTACACTGTTTCACTCATAATTGTTGCAATAGTTGGTTTTGTTTGGGAAATAACGAGTGTTGGAAACAATGTTAGACCACTTTAGCTTTTTCACTTTTGGCAAAAATAGCAATTTCTAAAATTTATGTGTGAAATGGCTTTAAAATTACATTAACTTAATTATAATCTTATTTGGTGGGTCTTTTTATATATTAAACTACGTTTCTTGTGCGTTTTTAGCTAAAATTATTCATATTGTGACCCTTTTTTTTGTAAAAAACAGGCTTATTTAGTATACCCCAAAAAGTGTTGCGTAATACTTGGGTACACCCAAAAATAATTTTATTATATTATATAAAGCTCGCTTATATATATTTTTTGCAAATATTATTTAGAAATAGGAAAATACATATTTAAAATACAATGAGTTAAACCGTTTTTAACAAATTTAAAAAATAAATTAATGTAGAGTTCCTAAATGTTATCGTTTAAATTAAGGGGTTTGGGCAGGTTTATAGACCTAAAATGTGTTTATAAATATAAAATGTCTAGTATTGAAATATGGCCGTAACACATTTTCGCTAAAAATGTTAGTTAGACCCCTTTAGCTCCAGCTTCACCATTTATGCTCTATAAAATAATTACAAAAAGCATCTGAAAATAATTTTAAGCGTCCAGTTGAATCAAAAGCTGATACGTCTGCAATGATGTTTAAAAGAAAATGAATTTATCTTTATTAAACAGTTTTTATTATACAGGGTGATCAGTAACTGGCATGCCAAAATTTAAGGGGTGATTCTATGTCCAAAAAAAATCCTATAAAGGTTGGTTCGGAAATGAGCCCTAAGGGAGCTATGGCCCTTTAAAATTGTATTATAAATAAGGGTTTTAATTAATAACACTGCTACCCTTTAAGCGAGAGCGACGAGGTTTTGCATGTACTATATTAATAAGGGCAATTAGTTTACTTTAACTTATTTTTTTGAATTTATTCAGAGGCGTGCCTAGATGGACAAACGTGTGAAGCTTAACACATTTTTACCCCAAACTTTTTTATGTGTATATTTTTTGGATAGTTCGTAAAAAATATAGGTTGCTTTAGTAAAAATATATGAAAAATGTCATAAAGTGTAAAACTGTAGGAACAACCGATTTAAAAAAAACTGCAATTAATTAATTAATTAATTGAATTACAAATTTCGAAAAGGGCTCATCTCCGAAAATTAAAATGTTTCAGAAAATACAAAAAACTGAATTTCTGTTGAACCATTTGACTTATTTGAGCAGTTTTTTTTTCTAAAATTATCGCTGTGTACGTTAAGGACCAGCAATCGGAATAAACTCAGTTATGACTCATCAACGTTGAAAATAAACACAGAAACATAGGCTTACGGAATAATTTTTCCGAATTATGAGGAAAATTTTTATAAAGGTCACTAAATCGAAACATTTGACGACTAATTTGTTACACACAACAATATTGACTATACATATTAACTATAAATGTTGAATTTAAGGGTAAATTTGAAGAATTCGAAACAATAACTCTATCTGGACTGAAAAAAATTGTCAAAAATTTAAAAGACACGATGGATATTCAATATCAGTTACCGAAAAGAATAATAAAGGATTCTTTTGAGGTTATTGGTACTCAGTTTTTGGATGTTATTAACTCGTCGCTATTAAATGGAGAACTTCCAGAAGATTGGAAGACATCTTATATTACTCCTATACAAAAAACTAACTCATATAAGTGTGAAGATCATAGACCAATAAATACTGTTACGGTGTTTGAAAAGATTTTGGAAATTGAAGTTAAAAACCAGTTATTAAAGTATATGGTGATATGTATAATGTGTTGGTTAGTGAACAGTCAGGTTTTCGAAAAAAATATTTATGTGAGTCACCAATTTAAATATATGTGATAGTTGGTATGAGTTTAGAAGATGGTAAATTTTTTCTTGCAGTATTTCTAGATTTTAAAAGGGCCTTTGAGACAATCAACACAAATCTTTTGGTGAGTAAGTTGGAAAGAATGGGAATAGGAAAGAATGTATTAAAATGGTTTAAAAACTACCTTAAAAATAGAAAACAAAAAGTTAAATTTAAAGATAATATATCAAATGATCTTGAATCTGAATTTGGAATCCACAAGACACCATTCTTGGTCCCATTATTTTCATTTTGTACATCAATGATTTGGTTGAGGGTCAAGGGTTCTATTTTTGCTGATGATACCATGATATATATATTACTGGTGTAGACTTGAAAGAAATGTTTAATATTTTAAATGAAGAATTGACTATTGTTTTTGAATGGTTATGTGATAATAGCTTATCCCTTAACTTGATAAAAACTAAGTACATGTTGATAGGTACTAAATATAAATTATCTCAGGTCGACACCAGCAACTTACCCATAAAAATTAATGATGTTATAATAGATAAAGTCTCTGAAATTAAATACCTGGGCATTCTTATCGATGAAAATCTTACATTTAAAAATCATTGTACCTCAATTTTAAACAAAATGTCTAAAAAAGTGTACTTTTTAAGAAGAATAGGTTATACTCTAAATATGAATACACGTATTTTGTTGTACAAAGCTTTGATAGGTCCACATGTAAATTACTGCGCCTCTTTATTATTTAATTTAAATTTAAACGAAATCGAAAGGTTGCAAAAAATACAAAATAAGGCTATGCGGATATTATTAAAATGCAACAAATATACCCCAGTAAAAACTATGCACCAGGTACTTCAATTGATAAGCATTAAACAGTTAATAACAACGACTTTTATGTTTGTTTTTTTTATGTTTGTTTTTAACCTCGTACTATTCTACTTAATTAAGCATCCCCTAAGTCCAGGACTTGTGTGGGCTAGTAGTAGAGGGAACCACCGGCTTTAATTGACTTTCGAACCAATATATCTAGGGAGTACGCCTTCGCCAAATTTCAATTATTAATTAACTGAAAAAGGCAATCGGCGCCAGTGAGATTTGAACTCACGATCATTAGATCAGTGTCAGGCTATATCGATGCCATTGACCACTGAGCTAAATCTCCCATTTACATTTATAAAATTAAAAATAATTTAGCACCTAAATATTTACAAGACAAAATTAAATATGTAACTGATGTCCATGGTTATAATACGCGAACAAATGCCGACTTTTATATTGATATTACGAAAAAAGCATATATCCAAAAAACTATTTTTTACAATGGACTAGCTAAATTTAACGATTTACCTAAGGAAATTAAAATTACTGAAACTTATAATAAGTTTAAGACAAAATCATATGTAAATATGTGTTTATGTATTTAAATATCTTTAGCTAAATAAAAAGATTATTATTATTATTATTATTATAAATATGTATATATATATCGGTGTTTTTCGAAGAAAAAAACGATATTCTATTTTTTTCTTTTAAGAATATGAAAGTTTTTAATTTTTATTTATCGATAACTTTTTTTCCAACCTAACTCGTTTAAATAAAATCATTAAAAAAAATCAAGATAAAAAGAAATAAAAATGTAAATATTTAAAACCTCGCGCCAGCGCTAGAATCGAATCGGCGCCTATGCGAGCACTGGAAATTCGCCGATGACTGGTTACGACAAATCAAAAGAGTATTATTGAAGGAAAAATTTGATGCAGAAAATTACAGTTTCCCGAGATGAGTTCTTTTCAAACTTCCCCGAAGATTTAGGTGCTGTTAGTAGTAAAACGGCATTAGTAAAGAACGAAAATTATTGAAAATAACAAAAATAATGTTAACAATACAAAAAAACACAAAAATAATGTTTTTATTACAAGTCTTCTTCGACGTCCAGCTGTGAGGCTGCTTCTGTCGGCCACAAACTAAAAAAGTTGGATCTCCAACGGACTCGACTAGTCAATTCCTATGTATTTCGAGCCGGTGAATCCGAATCTGAGGTCGGAATTTGAAAGTTAACTCCCATTTTCAACATAACCTCAAAAAAAAATATTTATCGTTGCGAAAAGTATGTTTTTTGAGGTTATGTTGTAATTGGGAGCTAACTTTAAAAATACGACCTCAGATTCAGATCCAGCGGCTTAAATTACATAGGAATTGACTAGTCGAGTCCGTCGGAAAAATCCGATCAAAAAAAGTGTCTTATAAAGCATTTTTATTTGTTTGAGGAGAATTAGATAGCAATAAAAAAAAATTTATTTCGTGCGGAGAACTATATAGTTAGTATAGTATATATACTAGTATACTTAAGGCTTAGGTCTTTAGTTTTATTAAAATGTACATTTGTGGGATATTATTAATTTACAATACACCTCGTCAATTTTACTAAATATGTCATACTCCCCAAAATAATCTTAAACAGCAACACTGTCTCCTCATTGCAGATGTCTTAAAAACTACCCTTTAGTTGGTCACGAGTTTAGACACCGGAAATGAATTCCAGATACTTTACGGTTTTATACAGCAAGCATGTAACTTGAATTCAAGCTATATAGCCCAAGTCCGCATAAATACGTACGTATTTATGCGGACTTGGGCCGGTATAGATTTGCAGGTCTATGCTGATTTGGGCGGACTTGTGAGGCGGGTCCAAAGACCGGACTTAAAACGTATTAAAACAGACTTGTGCGGATTTGGCTTGTGCGGTGTTGTGCAGACATGGGCCGGTATAGATTTGCAGGTCTACGCGGATTTGTGCAGGCTTGTGCCGCGGGTGCATAAACCGGTCTTAAAACGTATTAAAACAGACTTGAGCGGGTTTGACTTGTGCGGTGTTATGCAGACTTCTGCGGGTATTACCCGGCACTATTTGCAGGTAAAGAACGTATTTGTGCAGACTTGGGCCGATATAGATTTGCAGGTCTAGGCGGATTTGGTCGAACTTGTGACGCCGATGCAAAGACCGGACTTAAAAAGTATTTAAACAGACTTGGGCGGGTATGGGATACATTTGTGCGGACTTATACATATTTTCAAGTTTAGACGTACTTGTGCTGACTTAAGCGGATGTGCTTAGCTGATATACATTGACGGATTTGTGCTGACATGAGCAGATTTAAATTAAATCCTAAAATGCCGGTATAAATCATTATCGTCAATTTCGGACTTGTTCAGGTTTAAATTAAATCTGAAATTGCGGGTCTAAAACGCTGTGAGGGGTGTAAGCCGACTTGACGGGTATGAAACATATTAAACCGAATTTGATTTTATACCCGCACAGACCCGTACATTTTCAGCAGGGAGCCTTTTAAAAAGTAAAAGTATTTTTGGTGGCACAAAATCTTACTTTCCCTTAATTGCATTTTGTTTTTAAACGGTTGCTACTATAGTGTTACACTATACGATAGTTTGTATGTATTTTTACTCAAGGAATCTATATTTTTTACAAAAAATCCAAAAAAATACACATAAAAAAGCGTAAAAAAAAAAAAAAAAAAAAGTTTGGGGCAAATGTTAAAATGTTGTCTTAATCCTCAAAATACATTTTGTCAGCGTGCCTAGCCTCTGGATAAATTCAACAAAATAAATTAACATAAACTAATTGCCCTTATTAATACTAACTAGTATACATGCAAAAATTCGTCGCTCTAGCTTAAAGGGTACCAGAGTAAAAACCTTATTTTTAGTAAAATTTTAAAGGGCCGTAGCTCCCTTAAGACTCGTTTTCGGACCAACCTTTATAGGAGCTTCTTTTGATACTTTTGGATGTTGAATCACCTCTTAAATTTTGGTATGCCAATTACTAATCACCCTGTCTGCAGCGATTTTGCGAATTGTAGAAATTTGCTGAGCTTGACTTCGCTGTATCTCGTGAACTATTCATCTGATTGAAAAATGTTTCCTACAAAAGTTCAGGTAAACTTCATGCTTTATAATTTTTATAATAGCTATTTTTAACCAAGGTGGCGCTGGAGAGAAGTTATTCTCGAAAAAGTGGTTTTCCATTTTTTTAATATGGCGGCGCGAGCGGTGGTCACTCAAGGTAGAAAACTCGGAATATTAATAAGGACGCCAAACTGTTCAAATCTATAAAATTAGAACTCTCCTTGAACTTTTGCAAAAAACATAAAGTTCAGCTTGAAATCCTACAGTCCCAACTAGCCGCCGCAAACGAAACAATTAATGGACTCCGAGAGGAAATTTCCCGCCTCTCCTCTCAAATAGGGACATTAATATCCCAAAAAGCCCAAACCCCCACTCAAGAGCTCTCCGATGCCCCCGATCACTTCGAAACGGACATGTCCGTAGTAGAGACTGATTCGGACGCAGTCCGGTCCCCCATAGCCTCCCCGCGAAAGCGCCTAAACCGGCGCAGAAGGAGCCAGAAGCATAAGCTTAATCCAGACCAAGAAGAAAAACCCGCCAAGACGCAAAAAACCCCCGGCAAAGCGACTGCCTCCGAAGCAGTCGTAAACCCCTCCGGCTCAGGACCCCAACCCCCCGTTACGGCCCCTACAAACCCAAAAATTCAAGCTTCTGGCCCAGGTACCCCCCCCGACCAGGAAGCCCACAAAACCCCCAAAATCCCCCCCATCATCATCCGAGCCCCTGAAAAATGGCTAGCCTTGTCCCGCCATTTCAACTCGCAAAAAGTTAACATCCTCCACGCGAAAAATACCTCCGAAGGAGTTCAAATTCGCACACAGACCAGTGACGACTTCCGCAAAGTCACTAGGCACTTAGATGCCGAAAAAATCCCATATCATAGTTTTACCCTCCCGGAGGACAAGGCAATCCACGCCGTAATCCGGGGAATCCCCACCCAGATAGACGTCGCAGACGTCCAAGCCGCTCTTATCGAGCGTGGCTACCTCCCCACGTCAGTCGCGAGAATGACGCGTACTAAAGACAAGACCCCCATGCCCCTGATCCTAGTCATCCTTCCCAAGGTGACAGGTCAACAGCACCCCATATTTAAAGAGACTAGGCTTCTACACCTAGTCATAAAGGTCGAAAGCCAGACATATTAGTGTACCGTAATTAATACGTTCACTGCCAACGGCTAGTTTTGACAGCGGAGCAATGGGTATGGGCAAGGGAAAAATAGAAAGAATTGATTAATGTTGTTAGGGGCGCCAGTTACTTTAGCTTTTACTCCTTTAGGTAAGTAACAACCTAGTGTAAATACTTAAGCTTTTCAGTTTGAGAAAATATAACCCTTAAATAAAATAAGATAATTCATTTGAGAAATTTATTATAAATAAACTTAATGAAAGCACATCAAGTAATGTATTAATATATATAAAAAATATGTGTAATTATATTAAGATATAATTAAAGAAATCTTAATAAAAATTACTAAATTCAGAAATCATTCGACTTAAATGTATAAAGAAAACATGAAGTTCAGCAAGCACCAAGAAATGTATGTAAACAGCAATCATTTCTTGCAGTGTATAAAAGTCATGCTTAAATTAGAAATCATTTAATCAAAAGTATGATATTTAATAATTAATAAATGAGATTAAA
This sequence comes from Brachypterus glaber, assembly GCA_958510825.1. Classification (NCBI taxonomy): domain Eukaryota; kingdom Metazoa; phylum Arthropoda; class Insecta; order Coleoptera; family Kateretidae; genus Brachypterus; species Brachypterus glaber. Next base: position 30,686,210 of record OY294044.1, read on the forward strand.
TGTTTTAAAAAAATAAGTACCTAAAAATGAAAAAAAGCCAGAAGGGCATATAGTATTAAACAATACTATATCAGATCTGATAAAGTTTACAGTTATAAGAATATTGAAATAAAAGAATTTAAAAATAGGAAATATTGCTTTCAAAAGTTTTCAGAATGAGTACTTAGCTGGTTTCTGCAAAATCCATAAGGTATGAATTCCATCGTCTCCATCTGTACAAGTCTCCCCTATGCTGATGAATTCATTTCTCAAATGAAAGGAAAAAAATATAGGCTGTCCCATCTACTTTGGAAAAATCATCTTCCAGGATAAAATGTATTATCGAAATTGTTGTCCGGGATAAAATATACTTTTGAAAATTATGTCCAATGTAAAATTGTCTGCTAGACGGTCATATAGAATTTATCTATGCCGAAAAATACAGAACCATGTTCCAACAGAACATCACTCCATGCGGAGAACTTGTATATCAAATATACCAAAATAAACTTCAACTTAAATTAATATAATTCCATATTAATGGTATAGAAATGGTGAGTAATGGTAATTAATGATGGTTAATGGTGCTTAATGGTGCTTAATGGTGCTTAATGGTGCTAAAACAATAATTATATCTTAGAAATATTCTAAGAAACAGAAAAACTTAACTTACATGTCATACTCAGTCTTCGATGTCCATCGAAACGTTATAAATGCGTAATTGTAGAAAATAACAGTTACAATATCTTCCGCATTGTTTAAATATTCATTTTCACTAACTTTAAATAAAAATACATGAAGGATTACTTCGATGATTACAGAAAATAAACACTCGTCAGCACGACACCACCACTTTGTATCAAAGTTGCTTCAAGAAGAAGGAAAATCGACCTTCTTAACCGGTATGAACCCTTCAGGTAAATAAAACCCTATTTCTGAACTATTAGCGACATCTATGCAAGTCATTATCAACTACAGTTTTATCGTATAGGATTCCTAATAAAGGTAGCGGAAACTACACCAAAAATAATAACTAATTAAAAGAAAATTTCCTAATAAATCCGTATTAGTGATATCTAACCTCAAAATATTACTCTAAGAAACAAATATAAACAATACTTATTGTTTATCAGCAAAACTAATAAAAATACGAACAGAATACTAAGTGCCCTGTGAACTAAGTATAAACAAAATACTGAATCTAAGTGAGCAGTTCCAGCAAACTATTTTCAACAAATTCTAGATTATCCCGAAGGAATAAGCATACGAAACTTTCCAGGAGAGACAAGCTACAGATGAAAGCCAGTGAAATCCAACCCCCAATAGACTCTGAAACATTTAAAAACCAGGTAAGTCCATAGAAAAATGTATTATAAAGAAATAAGTCATATGATTCTTTATTATTAAAAATCATATTCTAATTATGTTTTCTTTATGTTATTTTCAGGTAGAACTATGAAATAGAGACTCATATGGTTAGAATTCAGTTCCTGCTACAAAATAGTCCCAGATACAAAATAGTTCTGTACGTACGTAACTATTTATATACAAAATAAACATAAATTATAACGTAAGTAAACGAATAGTTTAATTAACCCTTGCTATATTACAAAGTGACGATTTATATCGTTACACTATAAACCCAAATTCAGGCAATGTCACAAATGCCAACTCTTCGGCCACTCCCAGGCCAATTGCAACGCCCCGGCCAAATGCGTAAAATGCGCACAAGACCACCACACAACAAAATGTGAAAAACCCCGTCACACGGACGCAAAATGCGCCAACTGCCTGGGCCCCCACACGGCAAACTATCATAAATGCCCCAAACACCCATCAAACATCGCTCCAACCCGTACAAGGGTCATACCCCCAACCCAAAAATTCACCCCGGGCATCTCCTACGCCCAAAAGGCAACTAACGCCGCCACCCCACAACAACCCAAGGCGGCCCCAGGTCCCAGTGCAAATCCCCCCAATATTTTTGATCAATCCCAAATTTCAAAAATCCACACCTTCATGCAAGAATTCGCCAGCTTCATGCAGGCTTTTGGCTCCCTTCAATTACCCAATCTAGGCCCCCAAAATGTCTAGACAAACAAAACCCAGAGCCCTTAAAATAGTCACCTGGAACGCTGATAGCCTCAATTCAAAAAAACCGGAACTCATAGAATTTCTACACGAAAATCAAATAGATATAGCCCTCATCCAAGAGACTGGTCTTAAACCACATCATAGGGGTACCATACCCAACTATTCCTGCTACCGTAACGATAGACTCCAGGACCGCAAAGGAGGCACAGCAATCTATATCAAAAAACACATATCTCACGATCTTCTCCATGCGCCCCCCACACAAAGCGATCAAGTCGAAACTACCTCCATATTCGTCAACATGCACGACAATTCCAAATTCAGGATCGTGTCCCTCTACAAACCCCCAAATAAGGAGGTCAGACCCGCCGACTTCGAAGGCTACTTTAACGACAATCATCCAACAATCCTAGCCGGAGACTTGAAGTGCAAACACGCCCTTTGGCACTCTAGAACAACTACGGCCAACGGCCGTAGGCTTTACGAAATATTACAACGTAACCATATAATGGTTACCGCACCCGATTCCCCAACCCACTATGGCCACGGCCTTCCTGATATCCTTGACATCGTTTTGTATAAAAACACGACACTAAACATTAACATCGAACTAAGACACGAACTAAGCTCCGACCACCTTCCAATCATTATCACGGCAGGAGGCATACCAACCGCAAATCACACCAAAAAAACCGTTTACAACTTCTCCTATATTTCCGAACTCCTAGAAAGCAACACCAAAATCAATCCAATAAATTCCGTCCAAGAACTAGATATTGCAGTAACCACCCTCACCAATACCATAAAATCCGCAATGGACAGCGCCAAATTAATCAAAAAAGTAGATATCCAAAACCCACAGGACCTTCCCCGAGATCTCAAAGACTTAATCAGAGAGAAAATCCGACTTCTTCGTCGCGCACGCACCCTCCAAGACCCCCATATAAAACGCGAAGCAAACAGACTTACCCAGGAAGTCAAAGACCGACTAAACGTACTAGCAAATTCCCGCTGGGAGGGAAAAATAAAGTCACTCAACCCCCAGGATAGATCACTTTGGAGAATGGCCAAAACCCTATCCCTCGACCACCAACGAGGCATGCCCCCAATTCACGGCGAAAGAGGAGTCGTCTACTCCACCCCCGAAAAAGCCGAAGCATTTGCTGACGCAATGCGGAAACAATTTCAACCAAACCCTCCAATCCCCCCCGACTCCGACTCCGAATCAGAGACCGACTCCGAGCCCGACTCGGACGACGAGAACTACGAGCAACTCATGCATGAAAGAGACATAAACCACATCTATAATAGAGTCACTAACCAAGTCGAAAACGACATTATCACCCCCACATCCCCCGAGGAAATCAAACGCATCATCAAAAATCTCCCAAAAAGGAAAGCCCCCGGTCCCGATCAAATACCGAATAAAATCCTTAAAATACTCCCCCGGAAAACCATTATGGAAATCGTTAACATTGTTAACGCAATGCTCAGACTGCGCCACTTTCCAAAGCCCTGGAAAAACGCAGACGTAATAGTAATCAAAAAACCCGGACAAAATCCAACTTTTGCTGAAAGCTACCGCCCCATAAGCCTCCTTTCCTCCCTAGGCAAAATAGCCGAAAAAGTCATACTAACCAGACTTCAAACTCTAGTTGAAGAACTAAATCTCCTTCCAAATGAGCAATTCGGCTTCCGAAGCAGACACTCCACAGTCCACCAGGTAGCTCGCCTGGTAGACTTTGTAACGGACGGACTAAATAGGCGCGAAGCCGCGGGACTGATCCTCCTGGACATCGCAAAAGCCTTCGATAAGGTTTGGCACAAAGGTCTTGTAGCCAAACTCCACTTTCTCGGCCTCCCCCCAGGCATCACCAAACTCATAGCCTCCTTCCTCAAAGGCAGAGATTTTCAGATAAAAATAGGCGACTGTAAGTCCAACACCCGCCGCATCAGAGCTGGCGTTCCACAAGGTTCCCCACTATCCCCCCTTCTGTACAACCTCTTTACGGCAGATATTCCAAAAACACAGGGCACTGAACTAGCCCTGTTCGCCGATGACACCGGCATCCTAGCAAAAGCCAGAAACCCCCAGCGCATCCATATCGCCCTCCAGCGCCAAATGGATGCCCTAATCAAATGGTTCTCCAAATGGAAAATCAAAGTAAACGCCAATAAAACCAAAGGCATCCTAATCTCTAGGATTAGAAGAGGCCCACCCCAACCCATTCAGATAAATGGCCAACCCATTAACTGGGAAAACCATGCCAAATACCTCGGCATTACAATCTCCAAAAACTTGACGTGGGATCAGCACGTCAAAAACACCCTCCAAATAGCAAATTGCCGCCTCTCCAAACTCTACCCCTTAATAGGCAGAAAGAGTCCCCTATCCATTAAAAACAAACTTCTTCTCTACAACCTAACCCTAAAGCCGGTACTTCTTTACGGAGCCCCAGCCTGGAATAAAATCACCCTTAACAAAGCGCTCTCAGCAAAACTTCAGGCCTTCCAAAACAAGGCACTCAGAATATGCCTCGATGCCCCCTGGTTCATGAGGAACAACCAGATACACAGAGATCTCGAAATGCCCCTCCTAAAAACGGAAATCATCCGCTACAGCACGTCTTTTATACAAGACAATTTAGATCACCCAAACCCCCTCATTTCAAACTTTCTAGATTACGATCATGAAATACACAACACTCACAAAAAGATCAAAAACGTCCTCAACCAGTAATGGTACCCACTAATACAGGACAGATGCATTCCCAGCATCAGTGAGATAGTCTCACTCCTCCCGCACATCCCTCCTCTCCCTATCACATCCCTCCCCATCCCCCTCCCACCCACTCCACAGCGCCAAATTATGACAGATGCAACTCGCATCAGTGAGCAGAGACTCACTCCCCCCCAAATTATGACAGATGCAACTCGCATCAGTGAGCATAGACTCACTGCCCCAACTTTCAATTCAGATTAAATATTTTTTTAGATAAATGAGCCATAGGCTGCGCCTGTCTCTTAAAGACCCAAACAAACTATTGATGATGATGAACTTTTGCAAGTCAGAACCTACCCAGTGCCTGGACTAGTCACAAGATGCTGCGCGTATACTGGTATACGCGTAGTCAAAATTCGGAATAACGTCTACGGGTCCGAGCCATTGAGGTAGACCTCAATGGTCCGAGCCAGATGTACTACTATACTACTATTTTCAGTTTTGAGTTTTAATTAAAAAGGATAAATATAAAATTCAGTAAAACTCAAGGACAAAAAACAAAAATCCAGGACCAATTAAGAATAAAAGGTAAATTCAAGGACAATTTCATTACTGGAACACATTAAAAAAAATCCAGGTTTTCCAGGACGCGTGGGAACCCTGCGGTACCAACTAAAATAAAATGTCAACACCCAGTATGAAACTCAAATAATATTATTGTCACTAATTTCTGTCATCATTTGACATGCATCTTCAAAATTTTCAGCGTTGAAATAAACTCTTCATTATGGCGCTTTTAGCAAACCTTAAAACTATTCTTTCATCAACTTTAAGTACATTTAATTTGCAGTTAACCAATTTTAGCAGAAAAGCAAAACCTAGTGAAAATCTAATGAAGGTCACCCTCATTGGAGCAGCAGGTAAGAAGAATTATATATAAGAATTATAAAAGAAACATTTAATTAATATTACGCGACACAAGCCCGTACAAGTAAATAATTTTTCTGCGATTTGTTCCAACTTATAAGGTGGGACAAATAATTATAAAATGACAAATCTTGTTAACACGTGTGACTGCAGAGGCAGTGGACTGGTAGCATTATGCATCAAAGATCTACTACGTGCTAGTACTTTATAAATATATACATGGTAGTAGAATGCAATCTCTTTAGACCTACTGGATAATTGATCTAGGGTCTCCATCGGTTGTTGCTTTGTTTAGATTTCTTGCGTTTTCGTGGTTGGTAGGTTGGGCGACAACTTCCAAAATCCCGACCGCCAAAACAAGAACTGTACACTGTATCTACCATAACTCAAACATAAGAAAACCAAGTAAAATTAACAACCGATCGAGTGGCTCTAAAATATCCTCAATACTGTAACTGCAGTAGACAGCTTTACTGCAGAAAGTAGTAGTAGTACAATCCGCACAATATTGCGCCACTTGCACCATATGGTGCAAGTCCTTTGATAATAAACTTTAAACTAAAAAACCTTTGGTCAAGTCTCTATATTAAAGCGTTCTTGAAATATCGTGGTCTAAAGCTGATTAACTAATGACTTGCACCTTTAATACGACTGTGGTAATTTCGTTTACTTTTTTTATAGAAAAGCAAAAACCAAACTATATATAGTTATAGTTATAGCTTTTAAGCTTAAAAGCTTTGATAAAACGATTTTTTATGTGAATTATTTTTTTGTAGGAAAATTAGGTCAAGGTCTAAGCTTATTGTTAAAACAATCTCCCTTAATTGACGAGTTACGTATTCATGACATAAAACCAACAGAAGCTTTTGGATTGGAACTGAGCCAAGTGGACACTAACTGTAGAGTTAAAACTTTTTCTGGAGATAAAAGCATAGAGGAAGCTATAAAAGTAAATAACATACATGCATGGGTGCAGGATTTTTATCTGTATCCAAACCTCTGATTTGGGCCGTTTGATACCTGATACTTTTTAAGGATTTTCAGGCCACCCCCATAATTCTCTTAAAATTCGGTAACCTATCCCGGACAACATTCATAAAATCATATAGGCCTCATGAGAGCGACATGTTATGATTTCCACGTTTTGTACTCATACGAACATCATGATGAGCACATCTCATGATTTTGTGATCATGTTGTGAGTTTGTTATGAGGTGTACACATTTAACGTTAAATCATTAAATGATGTCATAATGATTTCCACGTGAAATAGCAAATGTTGCCCAGGACTCGATTGAGAACGATTGCCGAATAGTACAGGCTCCTGTAATGTTTCAATTTCAGTGCACTTGACAGCGTTATGCGATAGGTGGCGCCACATGTTATTTTCTACCACTAACTAAACTTTTTAAACGAATAAAGGAATACTAGTATTAAAATGCACCTGTCTTTATAAGGATATACTACTGGTAATAACTAGTAATTAACTTACTGGTCAGCTAATTCGATACACATTATCGGATTGGTATGGTGAGCCGTAGATATCTGGAGACTTTAGTCTAGAGGAGTTAGTGCCCCCAGTCACCTTGGAGAACATTCCCACTGGGAAGTTCCCAGTGGGAAAATCCCGGTGTCAAGTTGTTGAAAATGGATTTATGTAGGGGTGTATGTTTAGGGGGGTTGATTTTTTCGTTATTTTTTTGGTATCTCTTTGCGTTTTCAAGATATGAGCAAAAAGGTGAGTTTCTTTTTTTTTAATTTTAAATTTCGCGGTTAATTTAAAATTTGCGCATGCGCATTCCGTAGACCGCAGCTAGATCTTCATGACATGATCTCGTAATGACTTTACAATGAGGAGTCATCTGTATGCGTTCATGAACTCAGAAAATCATTACATGATGTCATAATGACTTCCACGTGAAATAGCAAATGTTGTCCGGGATTCTGATCACCCTTTTTATAGCCTAAGGCTATTATTAAATTTGATATTTATAAAAGTGACTTTTATAGCACTATCATATATTTACGTCTGAGGACCATAATGGTCCTCAGACCTAAATATAGCTTACGCTACTAATTAAATGTTTTTAAGGGTGCAAATGTTTTGGTGGTTTTAGCAGCTAAAAAGGATTCAAACGTGTTGCAACAATTTGAAAAAAATGCACCCATTGTAAAAGATATTGCCCAGGCGATTGGTAGGTCCGATGAAAAGGTAAATATTTTTAAAGATTTTTCAAACCCTAATGTTTGAAACCTTATCAACCATATAAAAATGTACCAGACCAAGTTATTTGCATAGTTTTGTACAGGTTTTAGTTCCCAGGTACTGAGAACACTTCGAGCCTGCCACAAATAGGTCCCAAATTTTAACTGGATATTTCGCTGTTGGCGTAATCCATTGAATATCGTCCAGCATGGGGCGCTCGACCATTTTCAAATTTAATATTCTTTTGCCTGTTGTTTATTCTATACACAGAGCGGTCCAAAAGTCACCCCCCCCCTCTTAGCTTTTGAACCAGTTGAGATATCGACTTCAAATTTGGAACTTTTAAATAAGACAACTTAAACTATCTTTTAGCATATATTTAATACTTTCAGCTCTTAAAATGTGGGCAGGGGGGCATGGGGGCACATTTTTTTTAATGGAAAGGGGGGTCGTGTAATACATCATTTAAAAGCTTATAAAATTCTCTACTTAACTCCATAACTCCAAAATCAATTTTATTATTTTAATAGTTTTTGATTGTCTGTGGCCACCATCTCAAATTTGGACTTTTTTCATGTTGCGGAAAATTAAATTTCTTGCTAATTCTTGGTAATTAAATGATTTATATGGAATACAAGCAAATTATTTGGGCATATACTGGGCTATATATTTTTTGTCTGAAATGATTTTCTAAAATAAAAACTTTTCGCAAAAAAAATTAACCGACTTCTGTCTCTAAAAAGTAAAAAATAAAAAATAAGCCGGTGCCAATTTCACCACTCCCTAAATTAAATACTAACAATTAATTATTTATGTTGTTAAATTGTTTGCTGTGAAATTGGCACCGACTTATTTTTTATTTTTTACTTTTTAGAGACAGAAGTCGGTTCATTTTTTTTGCGAAAAGTTTTTATTTTTTACTTTTTAGTGACATAGAACTTGTAGATCTGTAAGGTCATCTAAGCTAAATTATAGTTGTCCTTCCATCTCGGCAAGCTGCTGACGTCACAACGCACTATTAGTGCGTTGTGGCGTTATCATCTTAAAGATAAATTTCTAAAAAATAAATTTAGTAGTATTTTTATTTCAGCGACCAAGAGTCCAACCAACCTTATTTTAAACGAAATACTAAATAAAATCTTTGTAAAACTTTAAGCGTTAAGTAATAATCAAATAACGCCTTATGGTATAATCACAAATTTTATAATTTTCTCTTGGTATTTTAATATTGCAGGTCCACAGAATGAAGTTATGCCGCTAAAAGACTTTTTTAGCCTGCCGTAATATTTGAGTGACCCCCCAATCAAGGTATCCGACTTATCCGAGTTGTCCGATCATTTTCTAAAAATTTGGTTGGTATTAGAACCAAATTTAGCCGGTTTTATGTGAAATTGCGTTAAAACGATTAGATTTATCTTGATTATCCGGCTTACCCGGCATTATCCGACCGTCAAATTAAAACGGGACTACCTCAGGAATGTCCTCTTTAGGTAGCAAAAGGTTTCATCAAATTCCGTTCATCTGTTCCAAAGTTACGCGGGAACAAACATATAAAAAACAAAGTCACACGTCGAATTGATAACCTCCTCCTTTTTTGGAAGTCGGTTAAAAAAATATTACGTAAATATTTTTGTTTGAAATTTTAACAGTATATAGTAATTATAGGTCCCTATTTAAAAAAAAAAAATTCAAGTCAACCTTCTAAGAAAATATTAACATTTAAAAATAATAATTTTATTAAATTTCATATCAAATTTTAGATACAATTTTCACCTATTTTGATTGAATTTGGAAAAAAGTCTTTCAAACAAAAAATATAGCCCATCATATGCTTAAATAAATAATTTTTGTTTCGTATTTAAAAATTTAAAAAAGCAAACTTTATAGGGTGGCCACCCCCAACTAAACAATATAAAAACAATTAAAAATTGGTTTTGGAGTACACATATATAGGTTTAACAACAAAAAAAAAATTAATTAATTTGAAACTGGTCGAGCGCCCAAATAACTCAAAATGGGACGGTTTTCAATGGATTACGCCTGTATCAGCTTTTCCTTGCAAGGATGGAGTATCTTACAGATGTGAAAATGTTACCTTATTTCGTGAAAATAAGATTTTTTTTGCCAATTGAAGCTCTATTATGTTTTAGCCCCTCATAGCCATAGCAACCAATCCTATAAACAGTATAGTTCCAATGGTATCCGAAATTCTAAATCAGTGTGAGAGATATGACCCAAGAACAGTTTTTGGTGTGACCAGTATAGATGTAGTTAGAGCGAATACGTTTGTGGCGAAGATGTTAAATGCACAACCAGAATGTGTGTTGGTACCAGTCATAGGAGGCCATAGTGAAGAAACCATAGTACCAATTTTGTCTCATTGCAAACCATGTTATGAATTTTCCAACGTAAGAAATATGCGGAAAATTTAACCTTATAAAGTTATACTTTTTATTAAATGATTGTTTTGACAAAAGAGACAAGTTGTCCAGAAAATCATTTAATATTTACCCTGTCAGAAATACTCTATATAAGGTTTAAATATATAATCCAATAGAAAAAGATTTTGTTTTCTACCGTTTGTAAGTACACAAGATATTAGTTAAATATCCACTTGAGTACTTTATGTGTTATATCTGTAATTGAAACGTTCTATCGGTTATTTTTAACAGGGTATACCCTAGCATAAATACTATTGTATTTATCCTCAAGGCAAGTTGTCCAGAAAATCATTTAATAATTACCCCGTCAGAAATACCCCATATAAGGTTTAAATATAGAATCCAATAGAAAAAGATTTTGTTTTCTATCGTTTGTAAGTACAAGATATTAATTAGATATCCACTTGAGTACTTTATGTGTTATATCTGTAATTGAAACGTTCTATCGGTTATTTTTAACAGGGTATACCCTAGCATAAATACTATTGTATTAATGCTCAAGGCAAGTTGTCCAGAAAATCATTTAATAATTACCCTGTCAGAAATACCCCATATAAGGTATAAATATAGAACCCAATAGAAAAAGATTTTGTTTTCTATCGTTTGTAAGTACAAGATATTAATTAAATATCCACTTGAGTACTTTATGTGTTATATCTGTAATTGAAACGTTCTATCGGTTATTTTTAACAGGGTAGTATTTATGCTCAAAGCTAAACTGATTTTGTTTTTTAATTTGCTCATATTTTTCAGGATGAAGTTGAAAATATTACAAACAGTGTCAGACAAGCTCACAACAAAATGACCAAATTAGAACCAAAATCGAACGCACCATTTTCTGGGGCGTTTGCGATAGCTAGATTTGTGATTTCTTTGGTGAAAGGTCTAAAAGGATATCAAGATATTGTAGAATGTGCTTATGTCCATTCTTGTGTTATACCAAATCTAAAATATTGTGCAACCCCAATTTTATTAGGTAATAATTATTAATTAATTCTAGTAGAAGTTTATAAGCTTTATAACGCTATACCGGGCAATCCCTATTTTTTTTTCAAAACTGTAACATTTGGAGCGTCTTTTATTGGCATAAAATATCAATTTTTACCATAAATACAATTTAAGTCACTTCCTGTTTAAGCGGAAAAATAAATTTACGCTGAAAACTCCATTCACAACTATGTTACACCCTTTTAAAGATTGCGAAAATAGTTTTTCCCCAAATACCATTTATTTTTAATAAAAACATTCAATAACTGACATGTCAAAATGTAAAAGGTGATTCTACATCCAAAACTATAAAAAAAGTACCTAAAAAGGTTGGTCCAAAAATGCGCCCTAAGGGTGCGTCTAAAAAAGATTTCTTATTTAATATCTATGGAATCTTGTGAACCACAGTACAGTGAATTTGTGCACATGCCCTAAGATTGATAAAGGCTATCATTCTATGTAACTTTTATTTAAAAACTTTTAACAGGGGGCTGCAAAATGGGGGGCATTGTCACTTTTTTGCCTCAAACTTTTTTGCCTCTGTTTTTTTCAACATGGTGTTGATCCATGATTCCTGGATTGATTTACAATAGATCTCATTGGTCGCAGCGATTTTAAAGGCACTACGTTGCCTCACAATCCCACTTGCATTGATTCCTTGGATGTTATAAATAAGGTACAATTAATATGTATTGTTAAAAAGATAATTTCACGTTATAAGCATCAAAAATAGAAAGTAAAAAATGCCGCATTTAAATGCGAGAATAAAAATTTCAGTACTGCAGGGTTCTACATCATAAACTGCAAAAATAAGTTTTCATAAACAAATGACCACAAATAGGTTTTAAGGGATCTACGCCCACTTTGGAAGCGTTACTTTTTAAGACCCGGTAGTACTTAAGGACCTTAGATCTGTGGCGTAGAGTTTACAGATTTAGTGTCCTTAGTAGTACTCTAAAACTAAATTTCAAACTTAGGTATATAATTCTTAATGTAGAATAACCCTGCGTTATTAAAATTTTTATTGGCGCTATTTTTGATGCTCAGAACGTGAAATTATCTCTTTAACTGCAATTTTCTCAAAAACGGTTGATTCTAACTAAAGCCAATTTGTTGTGGAAACACCGATTAACCGTACGGTTTTACGGTTTTTATCCCCACCACTAAATTCGTATAACCGACAGTTCTCACAAAAACGCATTGGTTATTTTCTTCTCCCAAAAAACTGATAAGGTGTATATTTTTTATATTTCCTTTGAATAAGATATGATGAAAAAGGACATTTTCAAGTTTATTTGCTTATGGGGAAGGTAATAAACAACAATGATAAATTTAAATAGTTTTTTATATAAGAATTTAATTTTAAACCACATAAGCAAACACTTAGAAGTTAGAAAATAAAAGTTGAAATACCTTACCTACTCTATTTTTTACATTTTGCATACAAATCGAGAAAAATTCCCACAGGCTTGTAAATTATGGTGTAAATAAACAATTTATAGGTTAAGTTTTTACGGTTAACCGTATCTAATAGTTAGATTCTAACTCACCTCCGAACCTGTGTTAGACGCGGTTACTGCCGGTTAGTGACGTCATCGCTTCCCCTCACTTACCGTATGTAACCGATTATCACAAAAACGAGTTTCAGTAACCTGGTAAGTTCCGGTGACTCGACAAAAAATTGGCTTAAGAGTAACTTTTTTTATGTTTTTTTTTAAAGCAAGAAATCATATTTTACTGAAAACATGTAAAAAACTACAGACATAAAAGTTTGGGGCAAAAAAATGACAACGCCTCTGGTTAAATTTATTAAATACAAATTACAACAGATAATGGCCTTTAGGTTCACAAGATCCCAGATATTTTTAGACACAGCCTTAGGAACTCCTTAGCTTCCTTAGGGATCATTTCCGGAGCAACCTTTACATATTTTTGAACGTAGAATCACCTCTTAAATTTTGGCATGGCTCTATGTAAAAATATACAGGGCGTTCTCTATTTAAAAATCAAAAGTTAATGTCATTTCCGGCGACGCCGGAATCTAGAAAAACATTTATATTGTCGAAAATTCACTTTTATTATTTATATCCTCCAAAATTCATTCAACGTTGATACAAAAAAGTTATAGGGGTGTACAGCCGTCATAACTAAAACAACAGGTACTACAAATGACATTGGTTCATTAATCTGTCATATCATGTAGTTGACATTTTCTAAATGACGATCAAAAAAATTAATTTAAATTTTATTGACAAGTTATTTAAATACTGTCAATTGTAGATGCCGCTGCTCTATATTAAGAGGGCAGTGTATCACTGTTTCGTAGCACCCGGTAGTGAAGAAATATTGCTTCGGATTGTATAAAAAAGTAGTATGCAATTAGTGCATAACTTATTTCAAGAAAATAAAAATATTACAATTTTTTTAGGTAAACAAGGAATTCAAAAAGATTTAGGATTACCAAAACTAAATTCATACGAACAGTGCCTATTCAGAAACGCAATTTTGAATTTAATCTATGATATCAAAGTAGGTGAAGATTTTGTAAGAATAAAGGGAATGAAAGATCCAGAAGACCCACCTTGTAACCCATGCGACCCAAATCTCTATGCACCAAAATGTCCACCTGACCACTGTCAAAAGGCAAAAGATTCTAAAAAACAATGTGGTTATTAATGAAAATAAAATGTTTTAAGCAAACTGACCATTTTATTTGTTCAAACTATTATTTTCTGTGATTACTCCTTTTTTTACTTTTAAGCTGGCACGGTACTCTTCAATGATCAACGGGATGAACTAACGTGGCAGAAAAATCTAACCATGGATCATGGTAGAAAAAGGTTCACTTATTATAAAATCATCGACAGCCAAATCCCAAAAACTTGTTTTTGGGAAATAATGTTAAATAATCTTCTGCAGAGTCCATGGTCATCAACACAGACATAAACTGCACATTCTGTTGCGTGATTATGGTAGTATTTCTCGTGCTGATTCTAAATATGTTTTAAGTAACTCTCCATCTTTTTCCGTTTCTGAGAAAAAGCTTATAAAAATAAAAAAAATAAGTTTTCGCATTTTTTGAATTAGCCTAGACTGTTTGTTATAAGACAATAAAATAACTTTTTGGTAAATCTGAATACATATATGTTAAATATATTTAAATACCCTTGAAAACGCGTTTACATCAAAAAATTTTTTTTTTGTTAAACTGTGTTATTCCAGATATTTCAAATTTGATGTACATCTGACAACTACTTTTCAAAATAAAGGATAGTTCATAAAGTATACTCGGCGCATTATCTATCTGAGTAACAAATTGGATCAAGGAAGCTATGATTAGTGGTTTAAAAATGACTTTTAGTAATATTTTTGTAGCCCATTGTGCTTTTGATAATTTTTAACATTTAGGTTAAATTGACTGTCATTTTACGTCTTACAAATAATAACAAAATCTGTTTAAAAAGTAAAACTTTGTTCAAAATTATAATAAAAGTTAGTTTTTATTCATAAAGTGCTATTATAAACTTAAATTTAACATTACCTAAATAAAATTACGGACCAGTATTATTTTAACCAAAAAATTCTCTGTTATAGTGTTTACTTCAAAAATTTATAGAGTACTGTATTATATTACTTCATTTAAACAAAATGTTTATAGATTGATGCTTTAGTTTTTTTTTTATGCACTTTTCTTGTTATTTCTTCTTGCTAAAGCAAATTATTTGGATTTTTTTATAAATGTCAAAATAATGTCTTGATTGACAATAAATTTTAAACAAGATGAAAACCTTACATAAGGAACTAAATATATTCTGCCAACCAAATAACAAGAAACAAATGACCATCAACTCAGATAGATAATGCGCGGAGTTTATACATAGTGTTTATAAGGGCCACTTGCACCAATGATGGTTTAACTTTAAACTTGGATTAAATTGAAGGCCGACCAATCAGAACGCAGCATTTTTAACTTAAACTCGGTTTAGCTGAGATAATCCCGTACCAAAAGTTGGTGCGAGTGGCCCTAAAACAAATTAATTTATTTTTTAATTTAAACACGTTTATAATGGAATTTTAAATATTTCTTTAGATGTCCACAAAAATGTTTGTCGATGTTTCTTTATAACATAGATCGAAATATAATTTAAGCCAAGAAAGTTTTTTTATTGTTTAATATCACAATATCTAGGCTAATTTAAACAATGCGAAAACTTATTTTTTGTGATTTTTGTAAGCTTTTTTCTCAAAAACGGAAAAAGATAGAGAGTAACTTAAAACATATTTATATTATATCTTAGGGAACGTTCAAGTGTTACGTAACGCTAATTGTACCAAAATTCATACACTTCATACCCCGTTTCTCGCGTTATTAAAGGCTGTAGAGATTTCATGTTTTGGCTACCCCCACAAATAGGGGGTGTGTTAGGGGGGGGGGGGGTAGCCAACATACATATAAAATCTCTACCACCTTTAATAACGCGGGAACCTGGGTATGAAGTGTATGAATTTTGGTATAATTTGCGTTATGTAACACTTGAACGTTCCCTTATGACTGCGAAATAACCGTTCCTCACAAAAAAAATTGCCAAAAGATCTTAAAACTAGATCTATAGAAACTTAAAGCTTCATTTTTTTTATCTCCATACGCCCATTTATCACTGAGATACAGCCTTTCAAAAATCACTAAAAAATTTAAGACTTTTTTTAAAGTTTTTCCAGTAGTATATGAATTTGGTCCCGATTTGTTTACATAATACTTAAACGTCCCCACAATAGAAAAAATCATTTAGGTTTCATATCTTCAAAAAGCACTAACCGTGACAGAAAAAAGTAGTTCAAGAATGCACTGAACAATGAACCCTACATATTTTAATAATTTAAATTGGACTTTTAATATTAGGTTGTCATGCTTGACAGTAATTTTGACGCAAAGAAAAAGTAAGGCTATCTGGTCTTAGATGTACAAAAGGTTAATTGATTTTCGTATTGAAAAATTATAAAAATAAGATTTATTTGATAAAATATAAGTATATCTTATTTTAACCCTGCTCGTAGGAAAAGTATTGTTCCAAACGCATGCCTAAAGAGGCTTTCCGCACTCGATTGCTTGCCTGAACTCCGCTACGCGTCGTTCATAAGCAAATGCAATCGAGTGCGGAAAAGGGCCTCTTTCTGCACTTGTTAGGAAAATAGGTATAACGGTGAGTTGCTCATTATATGACAGGGTATATTATTTGAGGTTATGTATGAGAACCGTCATTTATTGACAATCGATGTTGCCTTTTGCAAAAACGAATAAAAATTGCTATTGAGTTGTATTTTCACGGCCGGTTGTGAAAGTAGTTGTATTGGTTTTTTTCGCGATCGCCATTGCTGGACGAAGGTCAATTGTTTTAAATTTCCGAATATTTTCTAAACTCCGTTCTTTTTAATATCTATCTTCCTATATTTCAAGAGGGGTAAGTCAATCCTTTCGTTATATACAATTTTTATTCCGCTTTTGCTTTAAATAGAAATTTTTCTGCTCATTCCCTGTAGTGCATTTTCCCGCTTATACTTAGTTTTGCATGAAGCCCCCCGACTCAAAGGGGGGGGGGGCTCTAAGTCCCCCCAAAACTGTCTAACACTACTATCTACAGAAGGACAAAATGCAATGAAAAAAATTCGCAACAACAAATCTATATTACTCCCTCAAAGCAAAAAATTGATAACCGAACTCAGTCAGCTAATATAGATTGAAAAAAAGTCTAACCCAATATCAAATAATGTTCTAATTCTAATTGAAATGAAAGAAGAATTAAAAAACTACCCAAATAATAAAGGTGGATCATTCCAATCTCTTATCGAAGAAGGCAAGAAGAAACATTCTGCTCCAATTCCCGAACAACAGCCTCCACCAGTGAATGAAAGTTCCACTTCTAAAAGCCTAGTACAATCCACTTCTAAAAGCCAAGTGCAAGAGACTATAGAAAAGTTCCAAGAAATAGTACAAGATAACTCACAAAAAGAAGATAACCTCAAAAATAATTTAGATCCAAACTCCAACCTGGGAAATAATCTACCAGAAAAGAGAGAAAGAATAAAAGTCTATTACAAATCAAATGATGTGGCACCATATACAGTAATAATTGAAGGTGATAAAGACAAAAATATGGCTACAGCGCATTGTATGACACTGGGAAAAATACTGAAAGTAAAAGGAGTAAATGGTGTGGAAAAAATCCTGAAAAAAGGCTTTAATAAAGTAGGAGTTAATTTCAAAACATATTTAGACGCAAATAACTTCGTGGATTGTAAAAAAATAATTGAGGACGGTTGGAAACTTTATATCCCTATTAACCTTACTACCTGCAAAGGTCTTATAAGGGACGTTCCAAAGGAAATGGACATAAATGACTTTATGGATGAAGATAGTTGCATATCAGCAAAAAGGATTGTTCATGCCAGACGTATAAACGTTAGAGGCAGAGACAAAGAACGCAAGCTTCTTTTCGATGAAAATGGAAAAGCAGTATACACCCCATCAACTACATTTATTCTCACTTTTGAGGGCAAGACTATGCCACGAGAAATAATACATAACAGCTATCACATTTCAGTAGAAACATATATCCCTCCTGTTACTCAGTGCTACAAATGCCTACGATTTGGCCATTCTAAAACCATATGTAAAAGTAAGGAACGTTGCCAAAAATGTGGTTCTGATGAACACGATAAATGTACTTCAGATACTCTATATTGTGTATCCTGCAAAGGGAATCATGAAGCTACAAATAAATCCTGCCCAGAATATGTAAGACAGACATGTATCAACAAATATATGATTCTCAACAAACAAACTCATTCAAGTTAACCAGAGAAGTTCAGCCTACCACTCACCTACATTACAGAGAAAAAGCTACCAAGCAGCTGCTCAACAAAACAAAAGGAAAAGATCCACATCACTCTCCACTTCTCCAGGCTATGATCATAATTATCACAAACAACAACTTGTCTCTGTCTCTCCTAGACTAGGTAATGATAAAGCAATAGATTGGTCCCAATATTCAAGTCCAAATAAGGCAATGGACACTGACTCACCTGCTTCCCCTTCCCTTTTAAAAGGTGACTCAGCCATAAAACTATCAAATATTTTAACCAACGAAATTAATATTCCAGAATCTACTCTACCTCAAATACTCAACGAAATTACTCTTCTTATTAAAAGAATTCTCAAAAAACAATCTCCTTCCTCCCCCACCACTTCTACTTCCTCTTAATATTAAAAGCTTTTTACTGAACGTTTATTTTAATTTTCCATTTAATTCTGTTATTCTTCAAAAATCTTTAACATTCCCACTTATACTTTTATATATGCTATATTTTTGTAGAGCTGATGGAGGGTCTGAAAATTCTTCATTGGAATATTCGTTCAGTTTTTGCTAATAGATCAACCCTAATAAATATTATTAGAAAAAATGACCCTGATATCATATTGCTCAATGAAACTTTTCTTACACCTGTGGACAGCTTCAGAATCTCCGGCTACTCCTCTTATCGAGATGATAGAGATGATGGCTATGGAGGTATGGCTATTTTGTCAAAACTACATTTGAAATATGATAAGCTTAACATCAATACCACTAAGGGCCACTTGCACCAAATTTTGGTACGGGATTAACTCAGCTAAACCGAGTTTAAGTTAAAAATGCTTCGTTCTGATTGGTCAGCTGTCAATTTAATCCAAGTTTAAAGTTAAAACAGCATTGGTGCAAGTGGCCCTAACTGTAACAATCGATTTCAAATGTTAGGAATAAAGCTAAAAACAATCTCAATAGTGGCTGTATACAATCCTCCAGATCTAAACCTCCCTACAATAACCTTAAAAAACCTAGTCCAAAACCTAAATTCTCCCTACATTTTTATTGGCGATTTTAATGCTCAAAGGGCTATTTGGGGATCCAATATTCCCAACTATAATGGGACAATTTTCCAAGAACTCATTCAAGATGAGAATTTGGTACTCATTAACGACGGATCACCCACAAGAATTATCCCCCCTCCCAAAATTAGTGTTCCAGATGTGGCCTTTTCCACTCCAAACATTGCCAGAATAGCTTCATTCTCAACATATCCTGATTCTGGAACCAGTGACCATATCCCAATATTAATTGACATAAACTCATCAAATACCCCACCTGCCCAGAATCCACTTTTCATGAATAAAATATATGATATTAAGCAGGCAGATTGGGAGTTGTTCTCTAACTCCTCTATTTCGGAACACACTGAATTTCATTGCTATTCTGATTTCGAAAATACTGTAATAAATGCTGCAGAATCTGCTATCCCAAAAAAGAACTGCACTAAAAGGAAATCGCCCCATTGCCCCTGGTGGACAGATGAGTGCTCCAAAGCTGTTGAGAGGAGAAAAACAGCATATAAAAACTTCAAACAAAATTTCACGCTTGATAACTTTCTGGAAGCTAAAAAAGTGGCCGCACAGACCAAAAAAACTCTTAGGAAAATAAAAAGGGAAAGTTTTCAATCCTTTTGTTCCAAGTTAAATATGTCAACTCCTCTTTCAACGGTTTGGAAAAATGTTAAAAGATTTTAAAGAGGTAGGGAATCTTCCCCAAGAGCTCTCCCTCTTACCCCAATCGCAGAGCCTCTCATATCCCACCTCTGCCCACCGTACCCCCTCCCCCCCTTACCAAGAACCACTTTCAACATCGAAAAATCGACTCCCTTTTCCCTATCTAAGCTTGATTATGCACTGTCAAATAAAGAGGACTCTACACCTGGCATGGATAAAATCACATATTCTATGTTAAAACATCTACATTTTACAACAAAAACTAAAATGTTACAATTATTTAATAAAATCCTTTCCGCGCAGCTCCCTCCCCCCTCCCAGTGGTCAGACTATTTGGTAATTCCTATACCAAAACCGAATAAGGATCTAAATCTCCACTCTGGCTATAGGCCAATATCCCTGAGTTCTTGTGTTTTAAAACTCTTTGAAACGCTAATAAAAAACCGTCTGGAGCACCGGCTTGAAAAGGAGGGATCCCTCTATCCTCTTCAATTTGGTTTTCGAAAAGGTAAAAGTACACTTGATGCCATTTCCCTAATTACCTCAACTGCTCACCGTGAGCTGAAAAAGGGTAACCACACAGTTCTTGTGACATTGGACATTAACTCTGCATTTGATCATGTAAACTTATCCCTTTTATATCCCCTAATGGCTCAGATGAACGTCCCAAAAGACATAGCACACCTCTTAATCCAACTATATCAACTCAGAAATATTTACGTGGCAGATCCAGACTCGGAAACTGGAAAAGTAGGTCCCAGAATAGCGTCAATAGGTCTCCCTCAAGGTTCTATCCTAAGCCCCATCCTTTTTATCATATATACCAACCTTCTCCACCTCGAATCTATTCTGAAGTGCAAAATTATACAGTATGCAGATGACCTCGCCATACTATGCTCCTCCAGTGATTTGGTGTTGTTGATTGATGCTATAAATGGTACGCTCAACAATATTAATAATTGGCTCAGAGAACACGGCCTCTCTATATCTCCTCATAAGAGTTTTGCCATTCTTTTCAGGAAAACTAGTAGACTTCCCCGCCTCCCTAATATAATCATTGATAACTCAATAATAAACTGGTCTTCTTCACTCAAATACCTAGGGGCTACCTTGGACTATTCTGTTTCTTGGAAAGAACACATAGATTCAATGTGTCTTAAAGCCAACAAAAGGGTAAATATTCTTAGATCGTTATGTGGTACCACTTGGGGGGCAGACCCCAAAACGCTTTTACTTCTTTACCGCTCGCTTATTAGACAAAATCCCTTACTTTGAGTCAGAATTCAAATCCGTCCTTATTCGTAAACAAATCCACATCCCTCCCCTTGAAAAAACAAATCATAACTCACAGTTATTCCAAATTTATTTTAATAACGAGTGGCCGGATTTTGAGGCAGTCTTCACAGACGGCTCTATAACCTCTAACAACGTGGGTGTTGGGGTTTATATTCCTTCATTTAATTATAACTTTGCAGCTAAACTTCCATCTTGCATGTCAATAGCATCAGCTGAAACATACGCTATTCATAAAGCCCTCCTGGTGATATCTGAACGTTCCACTATAAACTCGAATTTCATAATATTTTCAGACTCTCGGTCAGCTCTAATGAAAATTTGTAATTCAAATGATTCTCCAAAGAAAGATAATTTAACTTTTAAGTGCAAATCACTTATCCTTAACTTGGAAGACAGAGGAGTAACAGTTAAATTCAGTTGGGTACCCAGTCACACGGGTATTCATGGAAACGAACGAGCAGATGTACTTGCGAATCTGGGCACTAGACTAGAAAATACCGCTAATATCAAGATACATTGGACAGAGTTTTTAGGAAGCGTAAAAAACAACATACAAGAAAAATGGAAACAAGAATGGAGACAATCTCTTAGAGAAAAAGGACGTTTCTTTGCGACCCACACCCAACATCTATATCGACCTTGGATTTTTAATAGTAATTTAGAGAGGCGTCATATTACCATGTTTTTAAGGCTACGTAGTGGACACTGTTTAACCAAATCCTACCTACATCGAACTAATAGAGGTCCAAGTTCCTCATGCACATGTGGAGACCCAAGGCAAGATATTCATCATATCCTACTAGTATGTCCTTTAAACGCACAAAACATTAATATTTTGTACACAAACTTTCCCAAATTATTGGCAGTCCTTTAAACATCTCTCTTATACTTAGTAATCCTACAACTTCTGTAGTTAAAATCATTTTCAACTTCATTCGCTCTATCAACCAAATCATCTAATCCTTAGACTTTACCCCTCGCTTTAAACTCGCAATGCTTCTTTTGCACGACTTCGTCTAGCTCGCAGTAAAACGCAATAGTACCTAAAGCTTAATACAATAAAAAATAAAATATATCTAAGTTCTTTTTAGTGAAAATTAATTTAAGTATCACTGGCGGATATGGCCTCATGAGCTAATGCCAAAAAATAGGAAGAAGAAGAAGAAAAATTGCTATTGACATCACTACATACAGCTGATTTATTACTAGAAGTAGAAATAAACGTATATTTACATCGTTAAAAAAACCGCTGTACTACTTTTTTATGTCACGGATACACGGTTCACCTGGGCGATTTTAAATAAAAATTTCGTGGACCCCTACATTTTTTGGACTAATACATACCTGATGACATAAGAAATCAATTTTCATTTGAAAGAAAATCGTAAAAGATAAATTTTTTTAGAAAGATAAAAAAACGTTTTTTTTGAGTAATAGGGTGTGTCAAAAAATTCCGATTTGCGAAATCGAAAACGCTCTCTGGCTCAAAAGTTGCTCCTTAGTAAAAAACTGTGGCCACTCAAAAATGAGCCAAATCGATTAATGCTTAGAGGTAGCTCAAAGCACTCAAACTTTGAAAAATATCGGTACCTGTTTTTCGGATAAAAAGTGACTGTATATAAAATTAAGGAAATGTTGGAGTGTTTCTTTGGTAATATTTAGAAACAATACTAATTGTGAGAAAACTAAAAAAATTATATTTCCCCTTCCCTTAAGTTAGAACATAAAAAAATCGCCAATTATTTGAAGATTTTGCGAAAATTTATTGAAAATGGGCATATTTAAAAGGACATAACTTCCTTAGGAATGATTTTTTGACCAAGGTGCATATAAAGTTTTTCTATGTTTTTAATGTTAAATAACCACTCATTACTAAAATATTTGTTTTTTGCTTTATATTTTTTAATTTTTTTATTTTTGGTTCTTCATGCGTAAAAATTTACTTTTAAATGCATTTATCTTTAAAACGGTTAAACCTGCGATGTTAAACCACAGAAACTTTTTTGTGTATTTTTACATAAAAAAGTATTCCAACCAAAAAATCAAAAAAAAGTACACCGAAAAAAGTTTTAGGCAAAAAACAGAAAATCCACCCGGTTTCTAACAGATTTTTTTTTTCTCAACTTGAAAAAAATTATGTTTTCTGTATAGTCATGTATGTTAACATGTATATATGCTTATATACTAATATATAATTTTGCAGATTTTTTATTTAAAACTAGTTTTTATGCAGTTTTAAACTTTAAAATTAAATTTTCGCGAAATCTTCAAATAATTGGCGTTTTTTTCATGTTTAAACTTAAGGGGAGGGGGGATATAATTGTTTTAGTTCTTACATTTAGTATTGTTTCTAAATATTACCAAAGAAACCCTTCAAAATTTACTCAATTTTTATCGGTATCAGTTTTTATCCGAAAAACAGTACCGATTTTTTTTTAAGTTTGAGTGCTTTGAGCTAAGTCTAAACATTTATCAATTTGGCTCATTTTTGAGTGGCCACTGTTTTTTACTAAGAAACAACTTTTAAGCCAGAGAGCGTTTTTGATTTTGAAAATCGCGATTTTTTGACATACCTTATTACTCAAAAAAACGTTTTTTTATCTATCTAAAAAAGTGTATCTTTTACGATTTTCTTTCAAATGGGAATTGATTTCTGATGTCATCAGTTATGTTTTAGTCCAAATAATGTAGGGGTCCACGAAATTTTTATTCAAAATCGTCCAGGTGGATAGTAGATAAAAGATTAAAATTTTCGAAATCCAAAATTTTTAGGAGAAAGACCTTTCACCCGAGACAGATATCTGCTTTCCATTTATTAATATAGTTTTTGATTTTTTTGACTATCTCTTTGATAAAGTTTATTTTTAAAAATAATAATGAATGAATCTGAAAATAAAATTCAGAAAGAAAAACAAAAGATTTAAGCCGTAATTATTATATTAATTAATTAGCATACACATCAATATGAATCATAATTAAAACATAACCTAATTAACAATTATTTGAATGGTGATACCCTAAAAATCGAAACAGCTGCAGATGGGAATTATATTAGAGAAAATATAACTTCTATTGACATATATGTTAATTATGAAAAATTAAAGGGTACAACCTCTATACTTTGCATTAAATAAATGCTCCCTTTTCACAATATACTTATTATACATATCGTTTGGGGCACTATTATATAATTATGATTACATCCAAAAACTTACAGAGCATTTAAAAAAACCCTACACTACATACTAGCATTAAAATGATTTTATAATTTTAAAATATCAAATATGATGGAATGAGACATCAATTCTTGGAAACCAATGATTTAATCAAAATGATTTTTTACACTCGTTTAAATGCGCATGATGGTGTTACATCAAGAGGTTGATTAAAAGCATAACTTTTGATGTTAAAAATTAATGTTATTCTTTTTATGCAACAATGATTTCGAAAAAATGGTACATATTTCCATCTTAATATAGTTTTGATTTTTTTTTCAAAACACTCTGTATAATACACAATTATGCATGTATATATTATTTAGAGTACAAGTTACAAACTAGTGCCTATATAGTGTACTAAATCTATGCTAATTATTATTAATATTACATAATAAACACCATTTAAATATTACTATAAACCCAAGCAACACAATGTAATATTTATAAACCATAAACGTTTATTTATGGTGTAATAAACGTATATATTCGTATATTTAACGTATATATTGAGTATATTATATACGGTATATATAGTACACTCAACATACACGGTGTATTTGAAATAGCATCGGAAATTTTAACAGATGATTCTACATCATAAAATATGACAAAAAGTTCTTATAAACATCTTTGAGATATATCAACGAGGTTTTGCACGTCAACTAATCCTACCAAGGCCCGTTTTTTATGTGTTATTTTCATGTACTTATTTCAACCAGGGGTGTGCGAAACGGGGGGGGGCTTATCAGTTTTTTGTCCCAAACTTTTTTCTGTGTAACTTTTTTGCAATTTTATTTTTGAAATATGATTCCTTAGGTCAAAATACATAAAAGAGGTACTCTTGTTGTAATACTGTAGGATTAACCGTTTTCGAGAAAAAATCATGAAATTCCACGGTTCGAGGACGAAAAATTAAATACTAAAATGTTGAAAACCTAAATTTTAATGATGCAGGGCGAATGTAAATTAAAAACTAAGAAAAAAACCTCATATACAGGTACTTCCAAAAATCAATCCTAATGGAGCTATGGTCTCCTAAATATGCACCATTTTTAAAGGGCTATGGTAGCTTTAAAAGCGTTTTTTCGACCTACATGTATGGAAACTTTTTTTCTTAGTTTTTGATGTAGAATAACACTGCATCATTAAAATTTTGGTTTTTGACATTTTAGTATTTAACTTTTCGTCCTTGAACCGTGAAATTTCACCTTCAAATGAACTTTTCTCGAAAACGGTTAATCCTACAGTATTACAACAAGAGTACCTTTTTTTATGTATTTTGACCTGAGGAATCATATTTCAAAAATAAAATTGCAAAAAAGTTACACAGAAAAAAGTTTGGGACAAAAAACTGATAAGGCCCCCCCGTTTCGCACACCCCTGGTTTAAATAAGTACGTGAAAATGACATACAAAGATGGGCCTTATTAGGATTAATTCACGTGCAAAACCTCGTTAATATATCTCAAAGGGTTCCTGAGTTATTAAATAAAAACCGATTTTTTTTAGCCAATTTCAAAGGGGCGTAGCTCCCTTATGACGCATTTTTAGACATATGTTTATAGGAACTTTTTGTCATATTTTATCATGTAGAATCACCTGTTAAAATTTCCTACGCTATTTCAAATACACCCTGTATATCTAAAAATATATATTTGGATTATACTATAGGTATACAATATCCTCAATACCACCATAAATGAACATTTATAAAGCTGACATTCTAAATTTTATTGAACTTTATTTGTGTTGCTTGGAAACCTATGGTAAATCACTCAATAAATCAGCCTAATCACATTTCAGGAAAAAATTTAAAACCTCAAACATTTTTGATTTTTTTTTCAAAATTTGTGAGATTAATGGTTTTAAACTTGTTTCAAAATGTAAACTACATAATTAAGTATGCAATATATTTATATAGTATTTTATATACTTATTATTAAGTTAAGATTTATCATAAGATTTCAGGTGACCTAATTCAACTTTTTTATTAAGAAAATCACCACTTTTAAATTCAATACCCTGAATCAAAAGTAAGTTAAGGGTTTAGTTACACCCAACCACCTTACATTTCTAATTAAACCGTGTTTAGTTGTGGTTGAGGTTATTATTTGTGACTGATTAAACCTCTATTTATTTTATAACTAAACCACCTTTTTAGTTGTTGGTTGTGAAACGTCGGATAAACCTCATTGGTTACGATAAAGCCTTTGCGCAAAACTGTTTGTAATTTAACTGTGGGTAAAGTGATCATTTTCCTAACAAAAAAGTTGTACACTCACCTATATTTACTGAGTGCATATTATACACACAACTAATAAAAATACAACAAACACATTAAATATGTAAGAATCCTCGAAAAAAACCACTAATTCTATGCAAAGTATAGCTTGTAAAAAAATTAGACTGCTATTTCTTCTCTTTATTTGGACCGCTTTTGTAGCACAAAAATCAAAATACTTCCAAAATATTCACCTTTTAATAGAATTATATGCCTTAAATTTAATATAAAGTAGTTATTAATACAAAAAAATTAATGAATATAAAGTATAACTGTGCCACAAAAGAAAAATATATCACAGTTCAAGTGATTTCAGATAAATTTTCATTTTCAAATTATGAGTTATTATTTTCCAAAATACTTTTTTAGAAAAATGTGCAATTTGTAGACAATGCAATTTATGTTGCATCGCGTGAAAATTTTCTAAACATTGCCCAAAGTGACCTCTAGATATTACATTTTAGAACTGTATTTCGTCGTGCTACAAAAGCGGTCCAAAGCTATGTCCACGAAATATTAAAGAATACAGTGTAAAAAACAAAAAGTTTAAGAATTAAACATTTTAAACTTCTGTTTCTTTGCGCACTTTTTTATACTTGGAAAAATAACTGAGAAGAAACGCTTGGAGACATAATGGATATGTCACTCACCTGGATATTAATGAACCAGGTTGGCCTTGACTATAAACAACGTCCAAGACGCGTATTTACAAAAGAATGAGGATTTAACTTGTAGGAAATTATCGAGTGCGAAACATTCACTTCTTGGTCATGATCTTCAAGTATTCGAGCGCGTTGTGGGCGGCGCGTGCCTGGGCATCCTTGGCGTTTTGGCCGGTGCCGTAGCACACTGCGACCGGCAAAACGGAAAGTTGGACCAAGCACTGGCAACGCCCGGTGGCCGTTTTTTCCTCGATGTCGACGTAAGTTACCTCGAAGTTTTGCTCGCGAGCGATTTCCGACAAGAATTCCACAAAGTTGAACTCCTTGGTGTTGATAGAGATTTTCTGTAACGAAGATACAAATAGAGATTAATAAATTAAAAAAAGCTAAATATTTTTGTGATTATTTTAAAAATTACAATATAGCAGAGCTCACTTAATAACGATCAACATATGGTGGTGCAGCACCACTGGTGCTTGCAGAAGTAAGTGACATTCACTGACAGACTGTCAATGTCAACTGCTTCTTAAGACGCGTTCTCAGAGCAAAAACGTGCTGCGGCGTAATGATGGCGGCACCTAATAGAGCTTCCTCCCAATTGTTTTTCATGCTGCCGATTTTGACAGATGAAAATATTTAACTGCACGGCTGCCGCTGATTTTGTCTTTGTCAAGGAGAAAATTTTATAGAAATAAGCAGATTAAATGTAAAATTACTAGCTACATGGATTTATTTACAATTTCATTCGTTTTAAACAAAATATTTGGGTAGCACGGTTCGCAAAAGTGACTGTCAATTTTTTTCCTGCCGCTGGCATCTCGCGGCAAACGTGCTGTTGGATGCATGTCAGCGCTCTGAGAACGTTACTTTACAGTTGCACGCAACTAAATCAACTGTCAAGATTTCGGTTTAATAGTGTGGCTTGGCAAGGTATTTGTTAGATGACACAGTATCAGCTTAGGTTTGATATGTGTATTTGAAACATTTTTAACACGGATGGATAGATTTTCCGCACTTGGACTTGTATACTCTAAGGCTACATACATGGAACTGCAACAGCAGCACCAATCACAAGCCTCCAGGTGTAGTTAAAATAATTGAACCACACTGGGTGTCGCTGGTTTGTGGTTGGTTAAAAACTGCTGCTGTCGCGTTAAAAAGTTCTTTGTATGTGGCTTTTAGTGACTTGTTTGTCTATTTTTGATCAGTATAAAGTGAAGCCTACTATAGAAATGAGCAAATATACGACATAAAGGACCCAATGTTAGTCGAAATGGACAGTTATATTATAAAATGTGATTTAAGATTAGCTACATGAAATATTTCATTAAAAAAAAAATATTTAAAGGTAAAACTGTTTACCGTTAAAAAGTCTTCACTGTCCAAAAAGTTTAAGAATTTAATTTAGCCTCATTGATGCCCCCATGAAACTGATTTATTAACTAAAAACAGTATTGTTATTTTTTTACGCAAAGCACCACCAGTTATTCTTGGCCATAAAACTGACCATAAAACTGCTAACCATAAAAATAATTTTATTGCCATCCACATACAATTATGATCATCTGATTGCTGAATTATAGTTTTCGTATCGGCTCAAATTGACGCACAAAAAACACTTAAGCCCTCCATTATATTCTAATAATTTTATATTATATTTTAATAATTTTCAAAAACAACTTGTGTTTCTGTTTTATGGGCAATATTTACACTTTTACAGCAGATTTACAGCAAAGAAAACTGATTTTTTAAATGACCGCTTAACACTTTAACTCGGGTATCAACATTTAACATTTTCTACAAACCTGAGATAACTCGTTTCAGTAAAAAAGTGCCTTTTTTGGTGACTTGAAAAAAGTCGAGTGTTAAGTGGTTAATTGGTGCAAACTAATTTGAAAATGTCCCAAAATATAAAGGGTATGGCACATACCTTATGGGAAATGGCCCTCGGTTAAATTGCTTCAAATTTTAGAATGTTATAGAGCATGACCTCCTGAAAAAAAGTCTCCATGGGCACAAAAAAATTTATGGTGCCGTTTGGCCGCTATGGTCATTTAAAGACCATACAATCTAGATGATTATATAGGTACTTAAATCGTTGTTTATCGGTGTGTATGTGTGTTTTTATAATTTTAAATGAGTGGTTAGTAGTTTATATAATATTTAAAGGCAAGTTAGTGTACGTGGGTATCTTTTATTTACTATTTTTGGGCGTATATGGGCAGTGGAAGTGACCCAGGTGTATGTATGTAGATTTTATGGATGTGTGTAGTATTTATTTTCTGTGTTAATAGTTATGTGCATTTTTATTAATTTTTGTGGGTTTTTATGGGTTGTTTTGGGTATTTATGGGTATTTATGAGTTTTTATTAGTTTTAATGGATTTATTTAGTATTTATCAATGCAAATGGGTAGCTATGGTTATAGGTGGGTATGTATGGGTATGTATGTATTATTTATGGATTTTTTTTACGGGATTTTATAGGTTTGTATAGTATATATGGATGTGCAAAGGTAGTGTGAGAGTTTATGGTTATTTATGGGTTTTTATATGTTTTAATGTATTTTTTTAGTATTTATGGATGTGCATAGGTTTACCTAAACTTTAGTTACTGGTGTGTATGGGTATTTATGAAATTGTTTGGATTTTAATGGGCGTGCATTGGCATTCATGGGTTACCCATACACTCCCAAAGCTACTCATTTGCACCCATACATCTATTTAAACTAATAAAAATTCAAAAATACACGTATAACCATAAATACTATATGAACCCATCACAAACCATACAAGTCCATAAATACAAACCCAAAAAAATATGCATCAAAGCCAGTGAAAAACAAAAATACACACTCATAACCGCCCATATATACTCATAAATACTACACAAACTCATTAAAGCCCATACGAATCCATAATTATTAATATTAGTGTGTAAATACTATGTACGCTAATAAATGCCCATAAACACCCAAAACCACCCATACAAACCCACATTAAATTAATAGAAATGCACATAACCCTCACAAATCCATCCATCTAAATCTGGTTGCACCGACACTGCCCATATACGCCCAAAATTAGTAAATAAAAGATACCCACATACACTAACTTGCCTTTAAATATTATATAAACTATTAATCACTCATTTAAAATTATAAAAACACACATACACACCGATAAACAACGATTTAAGTACCCATATAATCATCTAGATTGTATGGTCTTTAAATGACCATAGCGGCCAAACGGCAACATAAATTTTTTTGTGCCCATGGAGACTTTTTTTCAGGAGGTCATGCTCTATAACATACTAAAATTTGAAGCAATTTAACCGAGGGCCATTTCCCATAAGGTATGTGCCATGTCCTTTATTCCTATAGCAGATAGGTGGTGATTTAACAGGGGGTCAGATAAACGAATTAAATAACTTAAAAGGGATAATTTAAAATAAGCGACATAGAGGAAAAATTTTATCCAAGAAAAGCAGTCGCGCACGGTATGATAAACCTATTTAAAGACAATTTTGAACCACTAACTTCGTCTCTAAACACTGTTCATCTTGTTTGTGCCGAAAATGAGCCACCCTGTATTTTCTATCTCTTTCAGTTAAATTGTTATTTGAGATACCGGGTGAGTTTTATTTATGTATACCCCTAAAATTAAGATTAATTTTCATTTGATAAAAACGAAACTTTGAAGATTTATATAATTTGACAAATTTCTCTTTATTATAACTTTATCATATATTTTAGTAACAGACGGGCAGTAGGACCTCGGTCGAAGCCCTACACCCCACGAGGGTAATAAAGAACTTTATCTATCTATAATTTGACATTGGCTATAAAATGGCGGTTAATTTTTTTGTTTCACTTCCGGTTTCGCCGGAAATGACCTCAACTTATTATAATTTTACACATTTTGATTTAGAATTAAATTTTGAGTACAACCATGTATAGTTTGTAAATTTTTGACAGAGCATGTCATTTTAGCCTAAAATTTTTGATTAAAATACAATAATATTGGTATGCCTTTAAAGAAACAAAATATTTGATTTAATGATACTACTGGGCCAAAAAATAGTGTTATTAAGAAAAAAAAAAGGATTTTCCTAGTTTTAAAGAGCTCCAAATTGGTTAATTCATATATTTTTTAAGAAAATTACCTAGCCATAATAATTTTGCATATTTTAAAGCCAACTAGATTTAAACTTAAAATCAAAATAAAAAATGACGTTCTGTGAAAAAATGATTAATGATACATGGTTTGAAAGTATGAAAAAATTTACAGGGTATTTCATTTAAAAATCAAAAGTTGATGTAATTTTCGGCGAAACCGGTAGCGAACAAAATAAATAAATCCGCTATTTTATAGCTAATGTAAAATTATATAAATTAGGAGTTTCGTTTTTTCGGTAAACTCACCCGGTATATGTGACATACGAGGGGTTTATTTATTGACAAAAAGTGTGCAAGGATTGTGAGGATCAAAGGATAGGGAAAGATTGTCAAAGATGGTCATAAAAATTGTGGAAGATTGTATCAAATTTTAATGAAAATTTTTAAAGATTGTGGAAGGATTTTAGATGATTGTGGAAGATTGTAGATGATTGTGGATGATTGTGAAGGATTCTTGAGGATTGTACATGATTGTGGTATAAGGAATTGTCAAGGATTGTAAAAGATTGTTGGATAGGTGTACAAGGATTGTCCAATAAATAAACCCCTCGGTGACATATGACAATGTGAAAGAGAAAAAGAATACAGGGAGGTTCATTTTTGTCAAAAAAATAAACAGTTTATATATTAAATCGATGATTTTAGAAACCACAATAACTCGCATTGGTTCTCAGCTTTTTTTAGATATTTTTTTTTCTTCTACAACAATTTTAGTTTGCACCAATAAAAAAAAAGAAAATAACGAAAAACTCCGCCCAGCATAAAATTAATGAAAAACTGTTTTACCTGTAACTCGCTTAATTTATGTCCATTGGAATTTTTTAATCCTTTATGAAACTGGGATATCTTGTGAGTTTGTTGGCTGTTCATTTTTTTAATTTTACTTTCTTTCAAAGCTTTGTACCGGCTCTCTGTATTTGGAATCTTGCCCAACTACAAAAAATCATACATAATTGAAATGACGTAACTAATTGCTTAAAATATAAATAATACTATAATAAAGTGCAAAATATAGGAATCTTTTTACTTTCTTTCAAAAGATTAAAATAATACATTTCGTTTTTCTAAACCTTATATTTTAATGTCTTAGCTGCAAAGTTAAATACGAAACGACTTACTAGTGCAAACTGCAATTAAGCTAATGAAATAATAGGTTTTTATCTGGTTCTTTAGAATTTAATTTAAATATACTGACATGTCGATTAAATGTTGGAAAATTAACTCTTCGAGGCTCAATATTTGAAGACGTAGAAATTAATGTGGAACTCATTGTCAATCAAATTTTCTCTCCAATGGTGTAAGACACTAAAGGTCGATTCAGGCATAATTATCACTAACTAAAGTAAGCCATTCTGGCCATTTGATTGGCCAAAAAGAAAGATGACTTCTCACCTGGCCAATCAAAAGCCCAGAATAGCTTAGTTTGTTAGTGATAATTATGCCTGAATCGACCTTTAGTGTCTTATGGAATAATTTATTTTGGAAGTCTTTTAAAATAAATGATTTTATGTGAGCAGAGTAATCAAAAAATCTGCCGGCTAGATGAAAGAACAACTATAATTTAGTCATCAGATGATGCCATACTAGTATATGATTATTTTTTATCTATCTCGGTTCACAGAGCTACAAGCTTAACATGTGAGACACCGTTTTAAAGGAAATTTTTCATATTTTTTTTTCGCTATGAGCCTCACAAAAATGTTTTAAGATCCCCACGCTGATCCTGAACACAATTAAGGTTTAAGTGACTTGCCAACGCAAACCAATGACTAATCCTGTTAGTAGGAAGTCTACACATTATAAAACCATGAAGGTAATGGACTTTAATCTCAGAAATAACCCTAGTCAATTTAATAGTTTTTTAATTTTATACTGTTTTAGATTATCCTGTATAAATTTTGATCAAAGAATTAAAATATTTACTGAATTCTATTTTGGAGACAAGTATTGTTAAGTTTTTTTTTTATTAATTTGAAGATTTAAGTAATTTATATTAATGACAAATTATTTTTTAAACACTGTTATGCATTTGTTTTTATAAAATACGTTACCAAAAATCTCAGCATTTGTTTTTTCTGAATTTAAGATATATAGGCCCGGTTGTACAAACCTTGCTCAAATACACCTAGCTCAACTGCCATGGAAAAGATTGTTGCAATAAATTTTTCGGTGGAAAAGGAACCCCTCTTAAAGTTAAACCAGGTTTGTACAACTGGGCCTAATAGACCATTTCTGTTAACGGTTTTGAATTCTCTAACCGAAGTTCATATATAATAAGCTAAAATAGTGTTAAATAAATAACTTTTAAGTCAACGATGGCAATTTTTGAGAAATAAAGTCCGTTAACTTTCGAAACATAAAACCTAAGATTTTACTGTTAATGTTTTTATGATGTGTAGACCTCCCAGGATTCACAGGATTAACCATTGGTTTGCGTTGAAAGGTCACCTGAACTTAACTTTGTTCAGGATCAGCGTGTTCCATTATCATCAGAAAATTACGTCAGAAGGTTAGTCTATGCAAAAAATTAGCGAAGCTAACTAAAAATATAAGTAACTTTACGTCAATACTGCATGCTTAATAATAATTAACAAACTATGGTTTGTTTCTTCAAGCAAGATAGTAAATTAAAAATCGCACAGTGAATATATTCAAAACACATTCGAATATTGGATGTGCGAATATACTGCGTAGTTTATTTTATAAAACGTAACTATATTCTATACACAAACATATACTATTCAAACCTATTGTAAAACTATTTACTGTGCGATTTTTAATTTACTATCTTGCTTGATGAAACAGACCATATAAATATAATTAATTTTATGACTACACTAAGCATGCTTAAGTATAACTCCAACTGAAAGCCGGCACCCAGTTATACTAACGTAGGTATAAGCAGTGTAGTCATAAACTTAATTATATTTTTAGTTAGTTCTAAATTATCACCAAGCATGCGCAGTATCGACATAAAATTACTTGGCTTTGTTGTTGTACATAAACTAATCAAAGACGAGAATTCTTCTGAATAATGAATTTCTGAATATCAAAATTTGGCACTAAGACACTAAGTCAATTTATACTTGTAAATAGTCACTTAAAACATTCGCGCTAAGACATCGATTTAATAATTTTGCATATTAAAACATAACTGTGCATTATAAACAAAAATGATAAAAATAGCACGTAAATAATTATTTATTTAACAGCTGGTCTTTTTGCTATATAAAAAACTGTTCTATACAGCAATGACTTTTCAAACTAACTCTCAACTTTATTTTCGGGCTATAAAAAGTGACTATATTGTACCTTGTAAAATAAAAAATTAAATAGTACAAAGTTTCTAGAAATGATGTAATAAAATAAATAAAATGCCACCTGACAGTGTGCGGTACATACAAAATGCAATATTAACATATGAAACTATAAATATAAAAGAAACAGTTATCATTTCAATTTTGTACGTTTTTTTTTTTGCAAAAACATGCTTAGCAAGAATGTCACGATTGAAAGATAGTAAAAAAATCCCCAAAAAATGAAACTATGACACAGACAACAAAATTTAATGTAGATGATTACCTTTTTTTTTCTTAGCCCAAAAGTGTTTTAACATAAAATAAAACTACAGAAGACCTGACATGCAACATATCTACTGAAATGACATTTAATAAGATGTACTGTAGAACACAAAAATAATAGTTATTTATGGTACTAGTGGGTAAAGTAAGATATTGCCCATGAGAAAATTAACCTGCGAGGCGTCAGCCAAGCAGGTTAATTTTCGAGAGGACAATATCGGTTTACCCATGAGTGCCATACAAGGTTTTATCCAATAAATATCTTAGGAATTCATATTTTTATTAAAAATTTTAATGACATTTAGAAGAAAATAATTTGACAAGTGACAGTTGAGTGGGTAAAATAAATAATTATCCACTCAATAAAGTAAAAGCCACGCGGGGGTTACTATTGAGTTTATCTGTTTAAAATAAAGCTGGTAATTGTCTTATTATCTATATGTATTGGATAAAGTACGTTTATTTATTTTAAACAAATCTAACGTTCAACACATTTTGTTTATGACACTTATACCAATAATCTAAACAAAATGTTTCATACAATTCATCATTGATAAAACAAGTTACGGTAAAAATATGGCTTAGAATTAAAGGCCAGTCCACTCAGTTTTATGTTAGGTTTTAAAAATAATTTTCAAGTTTCAATTTATAATAACAAGCAATCACAGATGTTTTTAATTTTTAAGAAACGTCAACTTAAGGTTAAAAATCTCTATAATTCCTTAAATACTGAAACTTTAGTCTTAAAAATTAAATATAGATAAATAATACACTTATAGTGGAAAACTTTTAAATTTGGGTCAAAAATTAAAGTCTAAAGGAAACTGAGCCCATGGGTAATTTCAGGTTTAGCATAGTCTGACACACGGTAAGAAAACTACGTCAAAAAGAGAGGTAGGCGCAAAAAAAACACAGAACACCAACGAAAAACCCGATTTAAGAGAATTCAGTGTAAACGTGTGTGTGTTAGATTTTATATTCAAGTGTATTTTTTTGCCGCATTTTTTCGGTAGCTTTAGAACCGTGTGTCCAACAATGTGTCGGATTATCTAGCGCGTAATGTTGTTGCCCGAACTAAAAGTGACACATGCAATCAATCTACGCGCCAAAATGTATGTGAAATTAGTTTGCGACATAAGCTTTTGGACGTGCACGAGAATGAAAGTTTCCCCACGACGCGCCAGTGGAATTTCATATAAATTCTATCTATGTTCTACAACCCAAACCTTTATAAAACTGGAAAAATTAAAAATAATTACACTGACATTTACTTGACAACGTACTGTCAAAATGGAAGAACAAAAGCATTCAGGTCTCATAATATCTGCAAAAAGCACCAGTGTTGTAATGTGAACATTATTAAACCCAAATGTGTGCTTTATAATAAGTAGAACATACACATTTTACGCTCAAAGTAGATACTGAATTTTAGGGCAAAAAATGGAACTAATACGGTTTTAATAACATTTTTTAAAGTTTTCACATTACTGATCATTATTTTTATATTTATTATTGATTTTTGAGAAAACTGAAATTATACATGCAATGATTAAGTGCTGCTTCATTATTATGTTTAAATATTAAATTGGAAAAAATTACAGAATTGCTATGTACCTACTTAAATAACAGAAAATAAAAAGCATAATTAAGACTCATGCAGCTAAAGTGTTTTAGTGTGTTCAAATCCGAATAAATAGTACTGAATCTTTACTGTTTTGTGCATATAAAACCAATTTCGTTTTCGTTCATTGGAAAATAATATTTTAAATCTCGCAAAGTATGGGAGAGTGGGGCACAATGGGACAGTGCCAACATCCCGCCTTTTGTGATCACTGTGATGGCTGTATTGGCAACAGCGTAATTTTTATGACCATAAGTGATCATAGAAGGCGGGATATTTTTCACTGTCCCAATGTGTACCACTCTCCCCTAAATAGCGATTAGCACAAGCCAAAAGCTTATTTGGGGCTCTCCATAACTCTGTAAGATACTCAAATAAATAAATAAATAAATATAGGGACTTGATATTTGATAAAACCTAACTTTTTTTATGAAATACTGTACAAAAATTACAAAATATGAAATAAAATAAATTTAAATCATAAAAAAACTGTAATAATTGAATAATTTACCAATGTTTTGGAGGTGATAATTCCATTTAGTAAAAATCATCACTAACGAGCATTGGATAAAAAAAAGTTTGCATCACAGGCCCGCAAAAAATAAAAAATAAATTTGTTTCCTGTGGCTATTGTCAAGCCTATTGCAATTGCCACTTTTTCTTGCTTTGACAGCACTTTTTTATTAACCCACTCATTTAGGTTGCGTTTTGTCAACTGAAGTTGCCCAACATGCTCCCTAGTGAGTGGCCTGCTTTAATAATATTGTAATTTTTACGTATTTTTGAGCGCTCAAAACGAATTTGACAGTGAAAACATTTGCCTACCCCAAATTCAACCTGTTCTGATCAAAACCACTTTTCCAAAAGAAGGAAGCGTGGTCCTTTGTGGGTCAGCAAGCATTGTCATACGCGTCAAGTAATCGTTAAAAAATGATTTTTATTTCGGAATGACTCACACAAACCCTTAATGTCTACCATGCTGGGCAAAAATCTAAAACCTAATTGGCGACTAAAAAAAACCATAAAACGACGCGCACCATAGCTAGTTAAAAAAATAAGTTATTGTTATTGTCAATAACTATACTATTTTACTTTAAATCAATCCGCAAGTAGATACTAGGTCTATTTATTGAAATGGAACATCAAAAACATGAATAAACTTACATGTTAAAAAATATTTTAGAAGAGTTCACATTAATAAAATATCCCACAGCTAATCAAAATTTTTAACTTAATTAATAAAAAAAAAACAATGGATATTGTTAAAAAAAGTTTAAGCCGAATTTTTTTGACGAACTTTTCTAAAAACTTTTTTCCTGTTCTTCTAATGTGGGCATAAAAAAAGGTAATCATCATAAGTTTTATTTACAAAATGGTACAGAAATTAGTGTGAAAAGCTATGATTTTTTACAACAAATTTACAAAAAACCATATTGATTCCAAAATGAAAGGGGTTTAAAAACCTTTAAATTCCGTTTTTCTCGAACTACATTTTTTCTTGACTCACAAATGATCTACAACTGTCACAACTGTTAATTTTCTGAGGATACGAATATTGGAAAATCAAACAATTACATTACATGTTAATATTTTTAAAATTATAATTTGATTTTATATGTATACTAACTATAAATAATAGTGGCCCCGGGCATGGATGCCAACAGTGGCACACAGACAGAACTCTCAAAATATTGAAGATCTCTAGGTAATATTGCAAGCAGCTTACCATACATAATAGTTCTTGAATAATATGATTTATTGGTTCATAAGTAACTTTTAGGTATACCATAAACACTTTGTTGGGCTGGGCAACTCGAGTGATCACTTTTATTTTGAGGGACAAAAAAAATTTACTTTTCTCATATGAATAAGAAAGGCCATCGCCTAATTTTTTGTTTGCAAACTCAGTTTTGCAAGGAACCTGCACCATGAATAGGAATTCATGGTGCAGGTTCCTTGCAAAACAACTTTACACTATGATATCTCAAGAACGCTTTGACAAAGATGATTAAATTCTCCATGTCAAAGCGTTCTTGAAATATTGCAGTGTAAAGTTGTTCTGCAAGCGACCTGCACCATTAATACGAATTTAAGTTAATTTTTTTTACAGTTTACAAGTATTTTATCTCAAATTTTGAGGTTAGAATTTTTCAAAGAATTTAAAAGTTCTAGTAATGTTTAAATTAGACGACTTACCTTAAATTTGCAAAAAGGAACAAGTTATTTTTTTGGAATAAAATCACGGATGTTATTAAATTTTTGTATTATTGAAAGAGTCATAGAAAATAAACGTTACGCTCCACAAACCGCTACGGAAAATAAATAACCGCCAAAACAAAAATGTTAGTGTAAAAATTAAATCACCAACTTAGAGGGCGGCAAATTTAAATTTAAAATAGTTTTCAACGACATTTAGTGCGTTCAATGGAAACAGCAAAACTAATTAAGTCATCAAATAATAAGTTTTGATAGCAAACTGGTGAGGCTAATGTCACTTGTCAGAACCACCATTTGAGGTTAGAAATACCCACAAAAAGTACAGCAAAACTAATTAAGTCATCAAATGATAAGTTTTGATAGCAAACTGGTGAGGCTAATGTCACTTGTCAGAACCACCATTTGAGGTTAGAAATACCCACAAAAAGTACGTTCCCGCGCTATTATAAAACCAATCAAAACTAATCATTTCAAAACGTTGATTATGAATGATTCTAGCTGCATATGTCAATCGTAACTGTTCATTGTTCATAGCGTTTAGCAGTAATTTGACAGCTTTCAACGAGTTTTGCTGTTTCCATTGAACGCACTAATTTACTATTTATATCTGATGATTTTTTGAAGGCTTTGGCCCTGGTAGCTGCAGTCAGTCAGTCTTTAAGTCTAGTAACCAGAGTCCGCCACTCTATAAGCGGCCGTCAAATCGAACTGAAAATTGCTGAAACGACCGTTTACATGTTTAATTTTAAAAGTTAACGATATTATTAACTTTCCAAACCAAAATTATCATATATTATATATATGGTCGTTTTAGCAATTTTCAGTTCAATTTGACAGCCGCTTATAGCGTGGCGGCCTCTGGTTACTAACCTCAAAGACTGACTGATTGATGACACCAGGGAACTAGTTCCTCAAGTCATCTTGATTTTGTGACGTAACAAACGAGTATTTGACATAAAACGTTAAATTGTCCTTATGTGAAAAAAAAAAGAAATAAACCTTAATTATAGGTTGGATTGCAAAACGCGATGAAAGTCAAATTTTGATATCAAATTATCAATATGTATAAAGTTTATATGAGAGTAGACTTTTTAGTTTTGTAAAAACTCAAATGACAAAGATAAATCGATAAAAAATCACTTAGAGGGTGGAAGGGATATAGAGTTGGCATCCGTATACCTAATACATTGAGATATTCTGGGCCTAACATCCACAAAACACAATAAGTTTATTTTTGGTTCAGTAGTAGCTGAAAACACTGTCTTTCAATAAATGTGTGGTTCGGATTTCATTTTAAATTGTACGTTCAGTCAATTAGGCCTTGTAGCGAGAGACACTCTTGTTTAATTTTCAAGTTGGTTCTTAAAACCTTATCATTTTGGAATCGCTAAAATAAACCCAAACTTTTACGTACCTCGTCTTCGTCGTCCATTGTGATAGCGTCGGCAGGGACGTCTTGCAGAGTCTGCCACATCTTGTGGGCGGCCATGCGCTTGGCCAGCTTCTTAGACTTGCCGGTCCCAGTTTCACGGTATTTCAACACCTAACAAAAAAACTTTATTACTTTCTCATAAAAGAAAGTATTGTGATGGGAAAAAATAATTTTTTTTTTGCTTAAATCATCTTTTTTTTCCTGAAACGGCGATAAAAATCAAAATAAGCAAAAAAAGATGTCTGGCTCTATATTCACGATAACTTAAGAACGCTTTGAGCTAGAGACTTGAAATTTGGTATGCAGATGTATTTTTATATTATCTTGGACAAGTTCGTATTTGAGCAAAATCAGTTGAGGGGAAGGGGGATACATTTTTTTTTTGGTCGTAATTTTTTATTATTTAAAATAAAAATTTAAAAACCACATAAAACGTTAAATAAAACTACACAAAAAATGTTACTTATCATTTTTTTCCAGCGTCCCCCCTTACCCCCAAAATATAAAAAATTTGTT
This sequence comes from Brachypterus glaber, assembly GCA_958510825.1. Lineage (NCBI taxonomy): Eukaryota > Metazoa > Arthropoda > Insecta > Coleoptera > Kateretidae > Brachypterus > Brachypterus glaber. The sequence goes on from OY294044.1 coordinate 30,727,143, forward strand.
TGTATATAACTTTCTTATTATTCATAATAAAAGAAAAATTTAAAAACCACTTAAAAGGTAAAATAAAGTTACACAAAAAATTTAATATAATTTGTTTCCATGACCCCCCTTCTCCCCAAAATGTAATAAATTATTTCTGGACATAACTATTTTAGTATTTACGATAGAAGGAAAATTTAAAAACCACGAAAAAGCTAAAATAAAATTACACAAAAAATTTTATTTTATTTTTTCATGAAGTTCTCTCCAAATGTACCATAATAAATTGTTTCTGGACATAACTTTTTTTATGAGAAAGTATTCTCGCTCATTGGAGACGGCTGGTTTTTAATTCTTATAAAATATCGTATATTACTTTCCCCGATAAAAGTTAGTAAAAAAATTGAATTTTTATTGTTTTTTTTTTACGTTTCTTGACGGCGCACTATATCACCCAAGCCCTGTTTTGGTGTCCAAAAAGAAAAACGAATTTCATAAATAGAACATAAAATCGTCTAAAAAACAATAACTAGACTATTCTGCGTTATAAAAATGCATTGGTTTTGTTTTTTTGTTAATTAGGGTCTAAACGCCAGTCGATTCTCTATACCAGTGTAAAATTTAATTTTAAAGCATATACGAAATGCGTGTATACCAAAATAGCATTTTTTCTTAACATACGTTTGTTCCCTAAGATTTAGTAATATCCTTTTACAAACATAGCTTTAATGAATAAACATAATATTTAAGGTAAAATTAATTTTTAAGTCTTAAAACTTTAGGCCATTTTTTTTTAATGACAAGCGTAAATACAATTTACAAATAGTTAACCCTTTTTGCCCAGAACCCTTCAATGATAAAACTCAATTTTCGACTGAAAAACAGTTATTTATGTACAGTAGTCGGCGTAAACTCAGTTATGACTCATCAACGTTGAAAATAAACACAGACATAGGCTTACGGAATAATTTTGCTGCTCAGGTGTCGTTTAGGGGACCTAAACTTTCAATTTTGGGTTTGGACTTTTTTTTTGGACTTTTCACCACAACAGTTTTGGAAATGCTGGATGAATTTTAAACTATATCTAAATAAATATATAATAATATTGAATTTTTTATGCTGTGGTAGCAGTTGGCGCGGAATGACTATTATTTATAATAATGTTAAGTCCCATATTTACCTGGCAGGCGATAGTGAACTGGCGCTCATGGGGCAGACCCTCCTCGTGCTCCATGTCGTAGGACGGTGGGGGCCAGCGGCGGGACATGCACATCTCTTGCAGCCAGCCGATGGGGTTGCCCATCACTTTGTCGTCGTAGGGTGAGACTACTTGGGCGGTTCTGGAAAAAAAAATGCCAAAACATGAAAAAGTTGGATCAATATTTGATCAGGTAACAAGAGTTAATAAGTTTTGTCGCCCCAAATTCAATTTTTTTCTTTCGCTTCCAGTTTCGCCGGAAGTGGTATAAATATGTTTTTTTTTTCAATGGAACACCCTGTAATTTTTTACAATTTTGAATTCAGCTGAAAATTCTATGTATAAAAAAGCAGACAGTTTTTTTTTTACTTTTTTTTTTCGTTTTGTTTTTATCGTATAAAAACGGGATACACATAATTTACCTTCTTTTTACCTACTTAATCTTCAAAGTAAATCATAAATTTGGTATAATAGACTAAGAGCTATCAAAAATGGAAAAAATTACAGGGCGTTCCATTAAAAAAAAAACATATTTATGCCACTTCGGCGAAACCGGAAGTGAAACAAAAAAATTAAATCCGCCATTTTATAGTCAATGTAAAATTATATAAGTCACACAGGTTTTTTATCCAATGAAGATTAATGTTAATTTTGGGGGTGTACATAAATAAAACTCACCCGGTATTATCCGGTATTCCCCTATCCCGGTTACTCGCGGTTACCTCAAAATATCACCTTTTATTACTTATTACGAGTTCTAAATAAAAAACCATAATAATAGTAGTATAAATTATTAAATATATTACTATAGGGATCATTTTTACGTTTTTATACAATCAAAAAATAGAGCTCAAGATAAAGTTTTCAGTATGAAAAAAATATAACATCCCAAAAACTTGAAAATTCACAGGTTTTATATCAATAGGTTACTTTCCAGAAAAAAAAAATAGTAAAATTACAGGTAACATTATTAAGGACACGTTGGAAAAATTTTGTAGAAAGGTTAGCAATTTAATTTTTCTAGCTTTTCCAGTTAACAACCTAAATTACAGGTTTTCCAGACTTTCTAGGTAGGTGGGAATTTCAGGTTTTTAAGACCCTGTTAAAAGATGGAAACCGAAGAATTAAAAATAAAAAAATACACGCGCTTTCCGCGATTTTCATGACATCCACTTCAAATTAACAGGGTTGGGTGGAAAAAACCAGTGTGGTTTAAACCAGTTTAAACCGACCTGGTCGAAATTAAACTTTTACGTTAAAAATAAATAGAAATATAAAAAATACTGCTGCCAACAAAATAATACTTAAGTACTGAAAAAAAAAAAAAAATAATAAAAATATTTTTTAAAAAGGTATTTTTTCCGTAAAACAAAAAATTAATTTAAATTTATTTTCCCCCTTGCCCCACTCCAATCTAGAGCAATTTTGATTTCGACCAGTTTTGATCGGTTTAAACCAGTTTCGACTGGTTTAAACCATGTTTTGACCAGTGACCTGGTCTTTTGTAAAAAAAGTGTTTTTTGCCAACCCTGCAAATTAATTGCACTTACATGTCAGCGGCACCAGGAGTTCCGTTGCTCTGATTGGCCTGTTCGGGACTCAGTTTACCGACCAAAAGGTCCAGCAGATTCTTGGCTGCGGCGTGTTTGGCATCCTTCTTGGACCTGCCAGTTCCGGTTGCCACCAAGTCGTTGCTCAAGAACACGCGGTAGCGGAAAATTGGCTCGTGGATGGCGCCCTCAATCTGCACCAGCTCGTACTTGGGGGTGATTCCCCTGCGGCTCAGCAACTCCTGCAGAACGGACACGGGAGTTTTGCTTGGGAGCGATTGCATCTCCTGCATATACACCTGTTCAGAGGAAAATAGATAATTAGGGATCATAGCGGATTGGTTTCTCTTATGTGATATTTCAGGGTGACCACAAATTTTGCAGATTAAGATTCCCAGATCTTTCCCTTATCAAAATTTAGAATTTTACCTGATTTAAGTACACAAAAAAAGGTTTTTAAAACCAATATGCGCAAAAAATACATTCCCCGGTTGTCTAGTTAAAAAAAAAAGAAAAAAGCTTCAAAATGGCTTTTTTTTAAATTTAAATCCTGAAAGTGTACTCATTCCATTAAAAAACCCTCAATGTGATGTGATAAAACATATCAATAAAATGTAGAATTGAACCCACATAATATAAATATTATTTGTTTACGTATTAAATTAATTGGGGCCAAGAATTTTGGCTATATGTGTATATTTTTTTCGGGATTATTATAAGACAAAAAAAATTAATTTCTAGTTAAGCCGCGTCGCGCCGTCAATAAAGGGAATAGATACTTAAATGTTTATTTTTTTATCCTTCAAGTTATAATTAGGTACCAAAAAAAAGGTAAAGTTTTTATCGAGAGAACCCGTTGTTCTATTGATATTCATATACGAATTTTCTACGACCTTTATAGAAATAAACTGATCAAAAAACCTAAAAACCTAAAAATGGCCCTCCGCTGTCTCATTATCTTATTTAACTGTATTGAACATGTCTGGGACATGCTTGGTAGGGCAGTAATTGATCGTCAACTACATTTTCATGACGTAAGGAAACTAGCAAGTTCTTCCGGCTTTATGGGATGTCTTGGACCAAGATCAGTTAAATCGCCTAATTTTAAGTATGCCTCGGCGAGTTGAACCGGTTATAGCCAATAGAAGTACAATTACTCGCTATCAATTAATTTTCAGTTTTCAAAAATAAATTCTCTTTTGTTACATTAAGGAAAACATATTGTTAAATCCCGAATATAAATATTTTTAAATTAATTAAATTTATTTGTTTTTTAGAAATGATCAGAGAATATGGAGATTTTATGATTTTTTCCCAGAGAAAGCACCATGTTAACAATATCCTTAACTATTTTCGAACAGTTTTTATAAACAAAAACATAGTAAATGGATAAGTAAAAAATATTACATCATCTTTGGGTTAATTGGGTGAAAAATACACATTTGTAATTATTATACATGTTTAGTCTTTTTTAATGTAGCATGTTTAATAGATGAAAATTTTATTGTAAAATTTTCAATAAACTTAAATATGCGTTTATTTAGTCCTAAGCGAAGCCACAGAATAGTAATTCATTCTCTGGGATTAGAAAGGACAACTAAATTGCGTTCCACCCTAAAATATTCCAGATACATTTATTGTAATTACATATTTCCACGTCCAGGAATATTCAGCTAAAATGTCATTTTGACGGAAATTTATTCCAGGTGAATATTTACGCATATTTATGGCATCCATGGACATAAAAACCATGTAAGTAACGTTGTTTCTTATAAAATTATAAAAATAAAAAAATAAAAGTTTCTAAAAGTTTATTTTATTTGTCATCCCAAAACCGTTAGAGATAGAATAATTCTGTATAATAATTTGAAAAAAGCGAAAAAAATCTATAAACTATTTTATTTTCTTTTGGAACAAAAATGGAATTTGTGCTCATCTACTAGGCTGGCTAAAAAATAACGATTGGTTACTAAATTTATTTTTTTTTTCATCAAAAAGCAATAAGGAATGAAGTCCCATCCGCAGATTCCATGAAGCATTCACTCTTTCCAAGACTCTTTATTTATGTGAATCTAGAATAAAGTACAGTTTTCTTTTATTGTTAATTTTTAGGGATGTTTAGGTAGAATTAATTTAATTGGAGGGTGCTTTAAAAACGGGCTTTTGTTCCTTCACGGTTCGGCTGAACAGAAAAGTAATTTCTGTTCAGCCGAACCGTGAAGGAACAAAAGCCCGTTTTTAAAGCACCCTCCAATGAAATTAATTCTACCTAAACATCCCTAAAAATTAACAATAAAAGAAAACTGTACTTTATTCTAGAATCACATAAATAAAGAGTCTTGGAAAGAGGGTTTTTACGTCTACTTACAAGTTTAGCTTCTTCGCCCAGCGAGAGACGCTCAGTTTGCAGGTTGTGCATGGCCGAGTGTTGTTTGTTGTTGCTCCGACGCTTGTTATGCTGATTGCTCGACGGCATGTTCGGGTTCTGCTGCTGCTGTTGTTGTTGTTGTTGGTGTAAGAGAGTCATATTGGACTGATCCATAAGAACTTCTGAAAACAATAAACACGTTTAAAACTATGCCATAAGAACTTCTGAAAACAATTATCACGTTTAAAAATTCTGCCGGCAACAAAACAATACAGTTGCCTAATGTATCTTACATACACATTTGGAAATTTGAGTTTTTTAACTTAAAAATTTGTCACAAATTTTTAACAGTGCTAGAAGAATATACGATAGTCTCGAAACGAAAATCACCAAAAAACTTTTTAGACAAAAATTCTTAGATGCAAACTTATTTCATGAAAAAATAAGTAACTTTGAAAATGTCCGTCCGTCTGATGTCACGAAGTGTACGCAATAACTCAACAACGAATGACCAGCTCGAATTTTTTTAGGAAAATCAAGTTCTACATATGAAGAGTGCAACTAACAAAGGGCCTAATCCACAAAATTATTATTTTACAGTAAAAATAAAGTAAGTAAAAATGTGATTATTTTTTTTTCCAGTGATATTTATACTTCATTAATTGAATCGGTTATTACTAAAACACACTAAGCCAAAACCGATTTTTTATAATGCGCCAAGTGCAAAAAAATAGGAATTTGAGTAAGCACTTGTTTAGTGTGCAGTAATAACCGTTTCAATTATATTTTAATAGTGTTTACATCGGTTTGTGTAGATTTCAACATAAAAACTTGAAATAAGGGCCTAAACAATACCCTTAATTATCAAAAGTGCCTAACCCACACATTTCTTAAACGGTTGTTTTTGCATAAAACCTTCTCTTTGTTAGTCTTAAATAGGTTTATAAGCCTTTTTAAATCAGGAATAATTAACGGTAAATATTTGGGTCGGACAAAAAAAGCTAATTATTAAAAAAGCCTTACCCACAAGTTTATTATAAGATTTTTTTTATAAAATAGGTTCATACCTGAGGGGTTTATTCATTGAAAAAAAGTGTAAAAGGATTGTGAGGATCAAAGGATTATGAAAGATTGTCAAAGATGGTCAACAAAATTGTGAAAGATTGTAATACAATTGTTATACAATTTTAATGAAGATTTTTAAAAATTGTGGAAAGATTTCAGATGATTGTGGAAGATTGTAGATGATTGTGGAGGATTATACATGATTGTAGAATAAGGAATTATCAAGGATTGTAAAAGATTGTTCGATAGGTGTACCAGGATTGTCCAATAAATAAACCCCTCGTTCATAACCTTTTTTAATTAAGAAGAGTGGGACAAAAAATCAAATTATTAAAATTTTCACCCCTAACCTTATTTTCAAGGTGCATTTTTTTTGTCACTTCTAGTAACGTATTAGGAATTTTTATTAGAGCGATTTAGTACGTTAAGTAGTAACGTTTCAAGCAAAAACCGTAAAAATGAGGGTTAGGCCCTTACGTTAGTTACACTCTTCATATGAGGAAAAGGTGACCTTTCAAAGGTCTCCCCCAAAAAAAAAACGAAAAAAGTTAAAAAAAATCATATAATCTGAAAGAAAATTCGGAACGAAGTGATTTTTTTCAGGAAAAAATACAAGGATCAATATTGGTAGGATTGTCCCTTGTACTTTTCAAAAAATCATAAAAACAGAAGAAAAAGTCTAATTTTCAGAAATTTCCTTTTATAGAATAATTAATAGCAATTTAGAAAACAATCCATGAATAAACCAAAAAGTTATAGGGGGCGCCACTTTTTATTACATTTAACACGTTAGCTACCACCTCTATATTAGTTTCCTTCAGTCAGACGAAACCCAAATTTTTTAAAGCTATAAACGTGTTAAAGAAATAAGGTACGACATTAAAATAATTTTGGGTAACTATATGGAGAAAAAACGTAATATAATATTCACTATGGAATGCGATGTATTACATATCCTCATAGCTTATTTTTTATGGTAGTGATATTATGACACTAGTAGTATTATACTAGTAATATTCTAGTACAAATATTAAAAACGTTTTAATTACCACTGCAATGGTAATTAATAAATTTTTAATATGTAAACTGGTCGGAGACCGGGGGCTCGCAAAAATTAGAAATTAAAAAAATAATTTTTGAAGTAAATTAACACAGTAAAACTGTAAGTCCGGCCCTGGTTAAATATTTAATTTTTTATGTCATAAAATTATAATAATTTTTATTGTTTGCATGCTACAGTAAAAATATCAAGTGAATAAGTTAAACCGTTCCTGAGTTATGAAGTGACTAATATTCTAAAAATGTTTCTAAACGTCTTCTAGCTCCCCTAAGAAGAACTTTCTGTCTTACTTTTTGACGTAAAATCTGAATATAAAAAAAAATTAAATATGTCATATTTTTTTGTTAAAACAAATGAAAATCGTTTTTCTCAAAAACGCATCGATAGATTTTTTTCAGTAAAAATTGTTAGTTAAAAAATTATAAACGTATAAAATGTTTATTGGATCACGTTTTTAATAATGATCTAGGCCTAAGACACGGATTCGTTGCAAATTTTATTGAACACGGCAGGTAATAGGAAAGAACGGAAAAAAATCATGAAGCGTCGAATGTTGAATATTTATAAACCTTATAGTGTCCTCTAAATAATTTGAATACAGTTTTTTGAAAATGTTTGCGGCCTTGCGTAAAAAATTAAATTTAAGTGTCACACTGCATGGCCATTTAAACAGTTAAAAGTCGATATCTCAGAAACCATATAGCGGCACTCCCATGCAACAAGGATGTAACTCAAGTTAGACCCATTTTGAGTTATACTCATAGGTAAACGCCTTGAAAAAAGACACATGGTAATACTACTCAGGTTTCTCTACAGGCTATTTTAACCAAACGTTTACCTAAAATAATAAAAAAGTCCAAACAATAAATAAACAATATATACTTATATAATTAAATAGAGAATTTTATAAGCTTTCAAATGATGAATCCCATGGCTTCCTTTTCCACTTCAATCATTTCCCCACCCTTAAATAACAAAAAAAAATATTTTAGAAATTTAGCTGTCGTGAAAAATGACAATATATGAGTTACGGCTTTGTTGCTTGGGGGTATCGATAAGATAGGTTTTTGAAATTTGGTACAAGCTTCAATATCAAGGGGGACACCTTTTTATCAAAGCAGATTTTTTAAATCCACGCCCTTAGGCGGGAGAGGGGTAACTTAAAAATTTTAAATGGAATGGGGTTGTTTTTTATTCAGATTCAAATTCAGTATAAAAAATTACATAATTGACCCCCTTCTCCCCAAAATGTAATAAATTGTTTTTGGACATCATTTTAGTATTGACAATAGAAGAAAAATTTAAAAACCACCTAAAAGCTAAAATAAAATTACACAAAAAATGTTATTATATTTTTTTCATGACCCCTCCCCCCTCTGCCCAAAATGTAGCAAAATGTAATAATTTGTTTCTGGACATAATTTTGGTTAGTTATGTAATTGAAACTGTGTCAGTAATAGTACGGTAATTCAGGTAATTTTAAAAAAATTGCAAAAAGAAAAAAAATAGCAAGCGTTTTTCAAAAAGGACATGCGACAAAATCCGATTATTGCAGTTTTGCTTGTTGGCACAAAAATAAAAAATGAGGTGGGTTCATATAAAAAAGACAATTTAAAAGAACAGCACATGTGCCGTGTTTTTCTCAGAAGTATTTTTTTACAGCCTTGGTACATGTCGGCTAAAACTTCCCTACTGAAAGCAATACAATTCACCCACAGAGTAAAAAAAATTGAAAAAAAACAATCCATTTTATTCTTTCCATGTTCTATAATAGAACTATTCATTAACTGCTAACCTTGCTTTTTATCTATACTAAACAAACAGTGGGTTGGTAACTATTCGAGGTAATATTATTACCGTAATAAAGCTTATCAAAAACTAAAAATAAAAACGGTTTCTGTATAAATATTTGATAAAATACGAAGTGGGAGGCAAATTATCTACGAAAAGCGGCCCAATTATACGCCATGAAATCAATACTAACTCCATGCATGGAAAACATTGGGAATATAAATCTGAACAAATTTTACCTTAAAAACTGAGAACCAAACACTGTAAAATGCAGAAGGAAACTAACTCAAGAAAAAATCATATTGTAAGACTTTACAAAAGAGGGGTTTTGACCATCTGTTCTTCAAAGAACGACCCTTTATTTTACCTACACCCTTGGTATATTTTAGCGGCAATCCTTGAAAATGGAAGCCATCATACAATGCAGGCAAACAAACGTGTTTATTTGAACGGCTGTACATTTTTAAAATACCAATACCATTATAAAAAAATCCATGAACTGCAATTTAAGCTGAATTATTCAATTCTAGATTGGATATTTCCACGATGAAACTTCCATCATGGAAGTAACGATTTTTAGGGCAAAATAATTTTGTTGCACCGACCGAAATTATATTACATTCAAAATACAAAGCAGAGGTAAATATAAAATAGTTCACTCACTAATATTTAATTTTAATACGAATTATGAAATAAATAGTTAAAATTCATCGAAGTACCGGTACACGCTATCCGCCTATGTGTATATTAGGCAATAAATCTTTTAATATACAAATCAACGACTAATATAAACGTAATTAAATGATAATTAATGGTTAAAGTAATTTAAATCAATTATTTTTTAACAGTTTTAGTAAAAGAATGAACAATAACTTACCCTAAATTCAACAACGGATACAATGGCGGAAACTTCACTTGCCTTCCTTCTCTCTGGCAATTTTAGCGCATCGGTATATTGACGCATGCGCACTACATTTCTTAGCGGATCAATTTTCTATTGGCTGCAATTAACTTGAGCGCTAAATTTAAAATTAGGAGCTGTATAAATTCACATGTTTACATTTCGTTATACCGGATAGTCATGACGTATCAAGAGCTAGAATGGATCCATTCTATCTTTAAAAAGTGCGTGTATTTGCCTACATTCTAAACCAGTCGTAAAAAATAATACCGTAAAACCTCGCAACTTTGCCCGGAGGGTACAACATTGGCCATTGCCTGCAAGGTATTTTTTTCTTTAAACGTTGTAATGTAGCAGGAAGGTTTGATGTAAGCAGTTCGCTTTCTAGAAGCGTCGAGATGGGCTTAGTACTCCGGTGGGTGTTCTGTGGTACTCCGACAGGTGCCCTACCCAGACAGCACAAGGATAACTTAAAGAGATCTTAAAGATGTCGTAGCTCGTCATTCAAGACGTCTAAACGACGTCGTATGTTACAAAAAACCAAACGTCTTTAAGACGCCTTACTGACGCCTTGTACATACGAGTTTAGAACATAATACCCCCTCCCATTTACGTTGCTGGAGTTTAGAACATAATACCCCCTCCCATTTACGTTGCTAGGTAATTGAATTTTTTTTTCAGTGTTTTTTATGAAAATTAATTTTTTGAAGTTTTTTTTAATTTTTTTTTCGTAAAAAGAAAATTAGAAAAAAATGAAAAAATTTTTTTTTTATTTTAAAAAAAGATCTTTAAAAAAATGGTAACTTTTTTTAATAGTTGATTGTGGTTAATTTATTTTTAGAGATGAGTATCGAAGTTAAGACATCTTGTACCGATACTTAAAAGACATCTTATAGACATCATAATCAGATATCTTTTAAACATCCCTAAAAAGAAGTCCATAAGATATCCTTGTCATGCCTTTAGGTGTCCGGACATAATTAAGATATAAAAAAGACGTATTTAAGATATCATGTGCTGTCTGGGTACTGTTATCTTGTGCTTCAAAATCAGGTAAGCAAATATAGGCAATATTTTGGCGGTATTGGACTAGGTATTCCTTTACATATGTTACCAAAATAGTGATTTAATATTTTAGCTTGTTAAGGGGGCGGCCTTTGCAAAAGAAAAATTAATTAAAATTAGATACGGGATTAGATATTGTTATTTAAAAAAACTATATACAGGGTGATCAATAACTGGCATGCCAAAATTTAAGAGGTGATTCTACATTCAAAAAAAGTTCCTATAAAGGTTGGTCCGGAAATGAGCCCTAATTAGAGCTCCCTTAAGGGAGCTACGGCCGTAGCCGGTCCTTTAAAATTGATAATAAAAATAAGGTTTTTAATTAATAACTCTGGTACCCTAGCTAGAGTGGCGAGCTTTTGAATGTATATTAGCTAGTATTAATAAGGGCAATAAGATTATGTAATTTATTTTTTTGAATTTATCCAGAGGCGCGCCTAGACGGACAAAATATGTGAGGCTTAAAACATTTTTGCCCAAAACTTTTTTATGTGTAGTTTTCTGGATTTTTTGTAAAAATATAGATTTCTTAAGTAAAAATACATAAAAATGTCATATAGTGTAACACTGCAGGAGCAACCGTTTTCAAATACAAATGCAATTAAGAGGAAGTAACATTTTGTGCCACCAAAAACGTTACTTGTTAAAAGGCTATTACCCCTTTAATATTAAATTTAGGTGTTTTGGTGAAGAATACTTTTATGCTCAGTTTTAAATGAAGAATCACCCTGCAGCATCAAAATTTTAAATTTTAGAAAGTCCAAACTGTGCAAATCTACCAAATTAGAACTCTCCTTGACCTTTTGTAGCGAAAGCCCCTTTTATGAATTCAGTGCACATCACGGTGGGCTTTAAGCTTACGGAGATGAAAAAATCGAACACCCCATAACTGACAACGAGATATTTTTTCTAATGCTTTCAGAATTACATGTTCGTTGAGAACAAAATCGTAGGTGTAGCCGTTTTTTATTCCATCAAAAATTAGTATATTAATATATATGTGACCCAAAAAAATTTCAAATTAAAAAGTTTGGAGGTCTCATCCCTTAAATTTGTTTATTGGGGTAAGAGTATCATCCCTAATTGTTTTCAAAATATTTGAAAAAATCTAGAGGTCGTTCACAGCCATTTTTCAAAAAATATGTTTGCTTAGCTTTTTTTATTTTTTTTAAGGCCCAAGGATTTTTTATTTAAATCGTTTTAACACGAAACGGTATAAAGGGATAGTAAATTGCTAACCTCAAAAAAAATCTGAGTTTTTCTTTCACAATAGCGGAGCTGTGCCCTTTAAAGTTTGAAAATTCAGTACATTGCTTGTTTTAGGTCTAATTACAGGCACAAAAAAAATGTTTTTCATTGTCTTCAAACATTGTGCGTGTAGCACAATATGTCCTCACATAAAAACAACTATATTTTTTTATCGGATATACAGGGTATCCAGAAAAAAATAATATATACATTTTTTAACACTTTTGAGAGATAAATTCGGTTTTTAGGCAAAAAAATAATATAAAATATATGCTTCCAATACAAAAATTAATACAAATTTTATGTGTCCAGACACATCCGGCTGGCCGGATGTGTCTGGACTCTCAAATAAAAAAATATAGTTGTTTTTATGTGAGGACATATTGGTCTACACGCACAATGTTTGAAGACAATGAAAAACATTTTTTTGTGCCTGTAATTAGACCTAAAACAAGCAATGTAGTGAATTTTCAAACTTTAAAGGGCACAGCTCCGCCATTTTGAACGATAAATTCAGATTTTTTTTGAGGTTAGCAATTTACTACCCTTTATACCGTTTCGTGTTAAAAAAATTTAAATAAAAATTCCTTGGGCCTTAAAAAAAATAAAAAAGCTAATCAAACATATTTTTTGAAAAATAGCTGTGAACGAACTCTAGATTTTTTCAAAAAATTTTAAAACAATTAGGGATGATACTCTTACCCCAATAAACAAATTTAAGGGGTGAGACCTCCAAACTTTTTAATTTGAAATTTTTTTGGGTCACATATATACTAATATACTAATTTTTGATGGAATAAAAAACGGCTACACCTACGATTTTGTTCTCAACGAACATGTAATTCTGAAAGCAGTAGAAACAATATCCCGTTGTCAGTTATGGGGTGTTCGATTTTTTCATCTCCGTAAGCTTAAAGTACACCGTGACATGTCTGCCCTACTGAAAATATCTAGTAAGTTTCTAGTAACACCGAGAAAAAAAATACTCGGATTTTACTGGGGTCCGATCGGACAAAAACCGAGTATAAAATTGTATTGATCTGTTCGGATTCGTATAGAAATTCGTATACTTTTTTTATACTAGTCTAGTTGAAATTTTATATATGTATGCATACGAAATTTCAATTAGATTCGTATAAAAAACGTATAAGTATTTAGTACGGAATTGAAACACATTTGTGCGTTATTTCGTATACGTTTTCTGAATGAATTTATACTAAATTACGTATATGTTTTCTGAATGAATTTATACGAAATTTCAAATACGTTTTCTGAATGAATTTATGCGAAATTTCATATACGTTTTTTATACTAGTTGAAATTTCATATATGTATACGAAATTTCAACTATAGATCTATATATAGATTCGTATAAAAAACGTATACGTATTTAGTACGGAATTGAAACACGTCTGTGCGATATTTCGTATACGTTTGGAAATTTCAACTAGATTCGTATAAAAAACGTATACGTTTTGTGAATGAATTTATACGAAATTTTATATACGTTTTTTTATACGATTCTAGTTGAAATTTCATATATATATACCAAATTTCAACTAGCTTCATATAAAAAACGTATACGTTTTCTGAATAAAATTATACGAAATTTCATATGCGATTTATATATGTGGATCAATGGTTTGGACACACACACACATTTTTGCTTGTATCTCGAAAACGCGAAGAGATATCAAAAAAATCGACCCCCCTAGAGATGCACCCCACACAAATCCATTTTCAACAACTTGAGGACACCGAAACTGAGGAAAGCGGAAGTTAGGAAACCGGAAGGCTCCAGATAACTTGATCCATACCAAGCGGATAATGTGTATCGAAATAGCTGACTAACAAGTTATAACAAGAGTATTCCAATAAAGCAACTTTATCCATTTAATAAGTTTTGTTAGTGGTAAGAAATAACATGTGGCGCAACCTATATCATTAGAATTTTCGCCTTAAAGGCCTATCCATAAGAACATAAAACATAAGAATGCGGTGCCGTGATTTTCTTACAAGATACATAGCGCCATCGCATTGTTATATATTACGTTCTTATACGAGCCTGTGAATAGGCACTAACACTCTAATTAAGTCAATATGAAACTGCTTTAACTAATATGAAAATTCGTTTAAAAACATATAGATATCATATATGAAATTTCGTATGAAAACATATAGAAATCATATATGAAATTTCGTATAAAATCATATAGAAATCATATATGAAATTTCGCATAAAACATAGAAATCATATATGAAATTTCGTATAAAAACATAAAAATCATATATGAAATTTCGTAAAAAAACATGCTATGTAATTTCGTAAAAAACGTATAAAAGAATATACGTATTTTCATATTAAAACGCAATAATCTAACTTATATGAAAATTCGTATAAAAACATATAGGAATCATATATGAAATTTCATATAAAAACATACTATGTAATTTCGTAAAAAAAGTATAAACATTTTTTCATTTTAAAACGCAAAAATTTAACTTATATGAAATTTCGTATAAAAACATATAGAAATCATATATGAAATTTCGTAAAAAAAACATGCTATGTAATTTCGTAAAAAACGTATAAAAAACATATACGAATTTTCATAACAAAATGTATAGACATATAGAAATTAATTACATTTCGTATAGATTCATATACGAATTATATACGAATCCTAATTAATTTTTTTACAGGGCGGTTAGTGAAACAGATTGAGCTCGATTGAAATAGGAACACAGTAGAATACAGGTGAATCTAGTAAAAAATTTTACTAGGCTGAACTCGGTTTAACTACATTGATAAATAACGACTAAATCCGAGCATAAATATTCTACTCGGTTGTGGTCGGTATAACTCTCAGTTTAACTCGAAACAGTAAAAAGTGTGTTTAAAATGAGACCAACAGCGATGAAATCGAGTTATTATTTAGCGAGATATTTCAGATTAAAAGATACGATACGATGGAAAACCGCCATTTTGATGACGTCATACATCATGAACCATTCAAATCAAAGCTTGTCTCCCGGCGGTTTTTTACACTAAATTATGTCTAAAATACACCCTTAAAATTAGGGAGTGGTATCAGAAACTGAAGTTTTTTTCCCTTATGCCCGGACTATAGCTGGTCACATTACTTTAACCTACATTATATATTATATAATATTTTTTGCACGACCAAGACTAAAACTTAATTTTACGCTTTCATTTGCGGGACTAAACTTTGAATAACGAAAATAAAACACTCGATTTTAGACGCATGGTTTTTAATTTTAATTTTATCTACCTACCTAAGGGCCACTTGCACCAATGATGGTTTAACTTTAAACTTGGATTAAATTGACGGCTGACCAATCATAACGCAGCATTTTTAACTTAAACTCGGTTAGCTGAGATAATCCCAGACAAAAAGTTGGTGCAAGTCACCCTAAATTATGTTTGATCGTGCAAAACATAGTGTATATACCTCAGGACTAAACATGGCTGTTTTAGCCCCTTACATTTCTGTTTCACTCATGCAGCGGGACTAAAACAGCTAGTTTATCCCTCGGTATAAAAATAAATATTTCCTACCGCCTAGTTAGTAGTGCTTATTTTCCACCAGTTGCCATGACAGCGCGCTGCAGCGGTCGGAAAGTAACAGTCAGCTCATTTTACATATCTGCTGTCAGAAAACAAGTGAACGTGAAGTGAACACAAAACGTCAAATTAATAAAATTAATTCTTAAAAAAAACATACTCACCTCGACGCAAACCTATTTCAGTTCCCTTCAAGTGCTTTTTTTACTCGGCTACGCCTTGTAAAAAAATAATTATTTACAAGAGTGCTTATAAGCACTCTTGTGCACTGAAAACTAGGTTAGCGTACTCGGTGCGTAATATACTATTTTCAGCTGATCTATACAGTAATGGTGCATTCATACCAAAATTAACTACACTAACGAGAAAAATAATTAATTTTTGGTCTATACTGCGCAGGCGTAGTGAAAATTTCAACTTAACTAGAAAACTAATTAATTTTATGACTACACTGCGCAAGCGCAATTATAAATTACTTACCTGTACCGAAGCTCTAATTAAATACGCGCGAATTTAAATAAAATTAATAAAATTTCGAGCCTGTAAGGTTAATTTACATTCTGTGATAAAAAAAACAATATAGTTGAGTGAAATAATGAAGCCACAAAGCTAAAATTGCTATTCTCTGGCTACAGTTCAAGAAAAGGTTGACCTAACCTCAAAATACGGCGTAAAGAAGAGGTGTTCTGTGGTGTTCACTGAAGGAGACTTCTGATAAGTCACTTATCATAAGTGAAAAGGTGTTTTAACGTATTCATTCGCTGTCTCCTAGTTATTTATAATGTAGGTAAGTTAGTTTTTATATTCGAAGAGCAAAATAATACTCGAATAATTCCTATTATCTTACTCGTACCATGTAATATATGATCCAAATCCTGTTTATTCATTTAAAGTTTCTGTATAAGTGTTTTTTATTTATGTTTTGAACGAGATAAGCTAAGTTATAACTTAGGGGCAATGTGAGTTAGGATTACAAAAAAGTAAACAATAACTTATTAAAATAACTAGAGTAAACAGGATATTTATAAATAATATATGCTATTAGTTTTTGTTTTTAGGATCAGATCAAAAATAACCATTTATATAGAAACAGACTAAGTCTTTATTACATTATAGGGATGATTCATCCAATATGAAATTTAAGAGTTATGCAACGATATGACAATGAATTATACAGAAAAATCCATCACATGCAGCATAAAAGGTATGTAAATTTACTAAAGTTTATGGTGTCAGACTGACACCATGATGGCCTACCAGGTAAAGTGTTGGGGTGGTCATATATTTACAAAAAAAAATTAACGGACAACAAATGGGGTGGCCATACATCTTCAATAAAAAAAGGAATCAATTTTAAAAGTACAAATAGAATATTTGTACAAATAAAACTTTTATTCTCCTTATGCTAATTGTGACATTTGTCCCTTGGCCATGGATTCCTGCTTTAAAAAATGCCTACATAAAAGGGGTGATACTTTAAATATGTAATGCAAAATTTAGCTATTAATAGCTAATATATTTTAAAAACCCTCCCCCATGTAACACAATAATAGTTACCAACTATAGTGTGAATTTAGTAACTTATTTTGACGCTGACTTGCCTGTTGGAACTGTATTTCACCGATTTTTGCTATTTTTAATAGTTTTATAATGCTCCATCGTCACATATAATTGGAATATTTTATATTGTCACTTTCAGCTACACCTCCCCTTTAGGTTGGTGAAGTTAAATTTAATTTCCGACTTTTCTTTTAGAATATAAAAAAATATATTTATTACCTAAAAATATGGCCCCTCCAAACAGGGCCGGACAAAGCCAGCCCAGGCCCTGGGATACTTTATTCCTGGGCTCCCCATTTTTCCAAAAGGTCCTCGCCTCTGAAAAAAAAAGCTTCACTCCTAGCAGAAAATTTTCGCCAGGCCGTCCTTGCAAGCCCGGGGCCCGGGGATTCTTACCCACCGTTCCACCCCCCTTGAATCCGGCCCTATTTCTTAGTAAATTCCCTCAGGGAAGTGTCTAAATTTAATTTCCCATTTTTTTTTAGAATAGAAAATGTCAACATCTAAAGCCCAGAGCCAAAATTTGGAAAAATATGTTCCAAATTCGACAGATGAAGATGGTTTGGAAACAAAAGAAAAAAATACAAAATTATTGGATGAATTAGATAAATATGATAACATTTTTATGTAGTTTTATTTAACGTTTTATGTGGTCCATATTTTTTTCTATGTAAATAATTATAAAAAATCACGATGAAAACAAACATTTAACCCCCCCCCCCTTTACCCCCTCTTCACCCCAACCAATTTTGCTCAAATACGAACTTGTCCAAGATAATATAAAAATACATTTGCATACCAAATTTCAAGTTGCTAGCTCAAATAGTTAAGTTATCGTGGATAGACAGACAAACCGACAGACAGATATCATTTTTTTTTATTTTAGATTTTTCTCGATGTTTTAGAAAAAATAAGATGATTTAAGCAAAAAAAAAAATTAATTTTATGAGAACGTAAAGTAGTTGTTTATTTTTTCAATTTATAACCAAGAATTTTTTGTCTAGGACGGTTTGAAATTTGTTGAAAATTCGAAAGTACCGTATAATACTATTCTAGCGATAGAATCTACTGCAGGCGCTGTATACGACTTACAAAACAAAAAAATTATACTTGGAACAACACAACTAGTAAATTGCGGCTCAACAGACACGGTCTAACACCACAACTTAACCTCGAAATGTCAAGCTGGAGTTTGTCTGAAATGTTTGTATTTTATTTGTATCTCTTAATGTATCAAGCCGAGGTGTTTATTTATTGAAAAAAAAGTGTACAAGGATTGTGAGAATCAAAGGATTGTGGAGATTGTCAAAAATTTTAATGAAGATTGTTAAAGATCGTAGGAAGATTTCAGATGATTGTGGGGGATTGTAGATGATTATGGAATAATAAATTGTAGGATTGTAGAATATTGTTGGATAGGTGTACAAGCATTGTCCAATAAATAAACCCCTCATATCAAGCTGAACTTTGAAATTTTGTTTGTATATTACCGTGCTTCGGAGGGCACATAATTAGGCCATAACAGCAAAAAACGACGTTAAACAGTATAAAACAAACATGTTTGTATATTCCGTGATAAATCTTGTTTTTTTTTTCTTGTATTTTTAAATTGTAATTTTTATATGTAAATGTCTTACCGTTATTATTCTTTTAGTCTCAAGGGCTGAAGATGAAGCAAATATAATGCTTTGAAACATGTTCCCATTACAATAAAGGAAGTAGGAGAAAAAAAAGAGTAATTTACTTAACTTTTAAATATTTTAAAATTCCTATCTGGGTACTATGGCTTCTGAACGTGAACTTGAACACGCCTAATGGATCATGCAATCAAAATTATTTACATTTTTGTGTAATATATATATATATATTTATTTTTAATTTAATACAAGGCGGTATTGAAAAAAAAAGTGTTTGGCAATTTGTCAATGATCAGTGATCATTGGTCATTTATAAAATCATCTTTTCAAGCAAGTGCAAGGATCATCATTCGAGTACAAGTATTGTCAAAGTTGTTACACCTTAATAATTTTTATTCAAATGTTGGAGAATCAAGTAGTATTGTAGAACACAGTTTCATTGGCTATGCCGCTCATGGCTGTATTTAATAATAATATAAATGAAATAATTTTCAATAAAAAAAAATTAACCAGGACATAAAAATTAATTTTATATTTATTTTATTTACTGTTGTATACATGTATATATAATAATAGTATTTCTATTTAACTTTTGAATGGATTAGGATATTAACCTGAAATTTAGAACACGTAAATAATATGATCCAAATTAACAAATATACACCATAATAGGGTAAATAATTTTTGAGGGTGATTCTACATCAGAAAATATGACAAAGGGAGCTGCCCCTTTGAAAGTGGTCAAAAAATTCGGTTTTTATTTAATAACTTAGGAACCCTTTCAAATATAGCAACAAGGTTTTACATGTAAACTAATTCTAATGAGGCTCATGTACTTATTTTAACCAGAGGCATGTGAAACTGAGGGGGCCTTATCAGTTTTTTGCCCTAAACCTTTTTCTATGTAACTTTTTTTAATTTTATAGGAACATGATTCTTCAGGTCAAAATACATAAACAGGGTACTATTGTTGTAACAGTGTAGGATTCACTGTTTTCAAGAAAAATGTATTCAAAGGTGAAATTTCATGAAAAATTAAATACTAAAATGTTGAAAAACAAAATTTCAATCTGCATTATTCTGTATCAAAAACTAAAAAAAAAAGTTTCTATATATACATGTAGGTCGAAAAGTCGCTTTTTTAGATTTTTAGGAGACCATAGCTCCCTTAGGGTTGATTTTTGAAAGTACCTGTAATACAAGTCCTGTATATAAGGTATTTTTCTTAGTTTTTGATGTACTTAATCCTACATCATTAAAATTTAGTTTTTCAAAATTTTAGTATTTAATTTTTCATCCTCAAAACCTGAAATTTCACCTTCAAATGTTTTTCTCAGGCTCTTCCTATATATAGATAACATATATTTAATTTTACATTGCTTATAATATATGAATATTAAATATTTTTAAATTCACTTTTTTTAATTTTCCTTATTCTACTTATTTTATTTTACATTTGGTTTTATGTCATTTAAGTTATACATTGAAAAATAACACATATCAAGACAGCATTGCAATGCCCTGTCATTAAAAAAAAAAAATGTTTAATGATTTTTTAAAAGAAGTAATTTCCAGACCCTTTATATCGATACCCCCAAGCAACAAAGCCGTAACTCATATATTGTCATTTTTCACGACAGCTAAATTTCTAAAATATTTTTTTTTGTTATTTAAGGGTGAGTAAATGATTGAAGTGGAAAAGGAAGTCATGTGATACATCATTTGAATGCTTATAAAATTCTCTATTTAACTGTTTAAGTATTTATTGTTTATTTACTGTTTGTTTCTGATAATATTCAAGTTTAGAATTTCTTACTTTAGTGATTTTAAGTAAACTATTGCTTAAAGTGGACTGTGGAGAAACCTGAGTAGTACCACCATGTGTGTCTTTTTTCAAGGCGTTTACCTATGAGTATAACTCAAAATGGGTCTAACTTGAGTTACATCCTTGTTGCTTGGGAGTGTCTATATGACTAGACAAGCCATTGTATGTATAGTTAAGTTTAGATTAGTTCATATCATTGGTTCCCTACTTAGTCAATGTTCATATGCAAAGGATCATTGCTACACTGATAAAAATGGATTTTCAAAAAGTATTTTTACATTTCAGATGTAAAAAAAACATGTATACCGGATATTTAGAAAAAAAAGTGTAAAATTACGTGATACATAGGTACCTTAAAATTAAATAAAACTTGTAAATGTTCAGTATTTATCTTGTTAATGTTAAAAACGAAATGTAAATTTCCAGTATCCAATATATGACCTATATGCCAACTCCAAAACTGGAATATTACATTTCGTTTTTAACATAACATAACAAGATGAATTTATTTTATTTATTTATTTATTTATAGGTACTCATTTTTGGGACCTTTGAAAAAGGAATTTTGTACCACAGTGTTTTACATTACTATTATAATAATAATTTAAAATTTACAAATTTAATGTAATTTTAATGTATCACGTAATTTTACACTTTTTTTTGTAAATATCCGGTATACATAATGTAAATTTCCGGTATACATAATATAATTTTTTACATCTGAAATGTAAAATTACTTTTAGCAAATTTATTTTTATCAGTGTATATCTCAAAGTGTTTCTAAGACATTAAATGAGAACCGAATTTTTTAGCCACTTTCAAAGGGGCTTAGCTCCCTTTCGACGCATTTTTAGACATATGTTTATAGAAACATTTTGTCATATTTTATGATGTAGAATCACCCTTTAAAACTACTGACCCTATTTCAAATACACTGTGTATATTAATAATAATATAGATTATCTTATTTACATGATGTAAATTTCAAGCTTATATCTTAAGCAGTTTAAAACTTAAAGAGGGAGGGGAAGGCAGACAGAACAAGGGCACCCCCTTGACTTGATAAATTAAAAAATATACTAGTATAAATCATGTAATGTATAAAATAACTCCACCTTGCCCCATATTAGGAACTTTTTTATTATTATTATTATTATTGGGATTTAGTGCCTTCGCCATTAAACTTTAATAAAAAGAATGTTTTTAAGATGGGGTGGGGTGGACTTATCTTTCTGCACATTCAGGGTTGGATGTTCACGAGGCATTATATTAGCTCTACATCTAGTTGTGATATTTTTTATGTAAACACTATATTTTGCTATAAAATTGTTCACAGTGGCGATTTTAAGAAGGGTCTTGGAGACTATTTCCCAGAGAAATATTTTTGCAAAAACTTAAAAATGGCGAATGCGCCCTAATTAAGTTCAAGTACCCTTGATGTCGTGATAAAAGAAACTTATATAAGATACCCATTAGCTTCTACAGGTCAAAGAAAAGCATGTTAATCTATGTTAATATTACCTAGTTTTTGTTTTAATATTGTACTGGGTGTCTAAAAAAATTGATTTAAAGTATTGACATGCAAAGGCTCAATTTTTGAACATTTAAATATTTTATTTGAATGTTCTAAAAGAGACACGGTTTTAAAATTTGATAAAAACTAATATGTATTCTGAAAAATACTTAAATAGGACCAGGCCCTAATGACCAGTTTTCAAATTTTTCAATATTTCATATTACTATACAATTAAAGTATTTTTTCTTAAAATATTTATATAACAAAAATTAAGAACATATATAATAGGACCTAGGACTCTTTAAATATTTTTTGATTTAATATTAGGTATTTTTTGTAAACTAAATATTAAACTTTTTGTTTTATTTATATACATATTTATCTCTTTTTTTTATATTATCCAATTTTATTATATAGATATTATGTTAAGTTTTTGATTTTGTTAATATCTGTAATATTTTGTAAACATGGCTGAAGGACCTCGGTCAGTGGCCTTTTGGGTAACCAATAAAAAACATTATTAATTAATTAAAGTTATTAAAAAATATAAACAGTTAATTTGTGGGTCCCTAGAGTCTATATAGGTATCATTAAATATTATTTTAGTATTAATATTAGCATTGATTAAGATTTTTTAATTCTTAGTTAATGTTTTTAGTTCCATTTTAAAGCAAATAAAATTCTCTATTTGACCATATATCTTTTGATTTTTTAAACTTTTTTTTTTAGGTTTTCATTTGTCAATTTTTTTTTACTAAAAATACGATCATAATAGTTAGTTTAAAAGTATAAATGACATATTTGCATCATAAAATAAACCATTTTTCAAAAATTGTATCATTTTTGTGAAGAAAATTTCTTTAAAAAATTTTGACAAAAATTCCCATTTTCAATCCTATTTTAAGCTCCCAAAAATTGTCTCGAAAAAAAAAACGTGCTCCGTTAAAAAAAAACATGGCCCCCTGCTCACATTTTACAAGCTAAAAATATCTAATATACCCAAAAACATAGTTTCAGTTGTCTTATTTACGAGTTCAAAATTTCATGTCAATACCTCAACTCATTCAAAAGTTAAGATAGGGGGGGGGGGGGGACTTTTGGGCAGCACAGTATATTATTATTATATAAGACAGAGAGCGGCGATTGCCGATGTATCAAAAATTTACATAGCTTGAACTATTTTTTAGAAACCCTTAAAAAAATATTATGGAACATATTAGGGAATTCTAAAGAACCATACATATAGGTACCAGTTTTTTCGACCAATATTAGCTTAGAAGGTATTTTTTACATTTTTAGTCCTTTTTGCAAATGAGTTGCTCTAAATATACTACAACTTTTTTTACTAGTTGTCCTGGATCTTCTTAAAACAAAATCGTCCCGGCCTATTGTGCAGCACCATATTCTATAAATATTAGATTTGGTCCATATAGAGATTTTTGTAATTAAGTCCTTTTGTCATCATACATAGTCACTACAGACTTTTATTTCTCATATCTGCTATTTTCATGAAAATACCAATTTCTATTTAAAATTAGCTAAAAAAAAATGATAACTTATTTCCCAGCCAAATCTTCATTTGCTTTCATTTTACCTATTTTTTTAATTTAGGTAGTATTATGAAAGCAAATTGAGGCCAAATTTATACACTTTATACCCTGGGTCTTGCTTTATTAAAGACTTAAGAGGTTTCATATTTTGGCTACCCCCTAACACCCCCTTATTAGGAGCGAGAACCAGGGTATGTATGAATTTTGCTTCAATTTGCTTACGTAATACTTGACGCCCCCAAAGCCTCTGAAAAAGCTTTTTTTAAATATTATTGTGCATTTTCAATTTTTTTTTTCATATTTTTGCGTTATATAACGTTTTATATTAAAAAAAATATATATAATTTCATGCATAAAAGGGTGTCATGACCAAGTGCACTTGGTTAGTTGGTTAGCTAGTTGTATCGTAACTCCTGAACCCCAAAAGCTCAAACCCAGGATCAGTTCTGGCCTCTTCAATCCCAGCATTAAGAAGGAAGGATATAATCCCGGGTATTTGGAATTGATGGATTGGTCATCAACTCAAATAATCAAACAAATTTTAAAGACCTAAATACTGAATTAGTTTTCTAAAATTTACCATAGGGGACGTGAATAAAGTATGTCACACTTTTTTTTGGTAATTTTTGACCCCCTTGTCACATTGAGCCACACAGCACTGACCCTCCCCCCTCCCCCTATTGTTACGTCACGTTAAATTATATAAAAAAATGTACTTACTTTAAAAATTGTTATTGTATTTTCTTGAAGTTCCTTGAAGTAGAAATAGTAAATCGAGGGGAAATTTGTTCATTAAAAAATGTACATCTGCTTCCAATTTGGTTGTGGAAGTACTTACTAATTTATTTCAAGTTCTTCCATGTACTTCCAAGTTTTTTTATGTCACCATGTACTTCTGCCTCTAAAAAAAAAGTTATACAACTATATTTTACGATTTTAGTAATTTCTAACATCAGTCCTGAAAATCCCAGGATCTACAATTTAATATAATACTACACTGACCAAAATAAATTTTATTCCAATAGCCTCAATAATAATACCAAAAAACGATTGATCTATCTTAGCTGAAACACCTGGTATATTCTTTCTTCACTGGATAACAAGGCTAATTATATTCTGCAAAAAAAAATGCAGTAGGTCGAAGTAACAATACTAAAATATAGATACGATCTTTTCTGTAGTAGTATTTAAAACACAATTTTAAAACCTAACCTCAAAATTTTAATTTAATAAGCTATTTTTTATTTCATAGCTTACTTATAGAAAAACTAACATATAAAACTGGTGTGAAATCCTCCTATCACATACAGAAACTATTATCATTTTGTGATATATCATAAAAACACTTGTATAATATGTATAATTAAATTATTATAATATTCATACCTTAATACATTAGATTTTTCCTTCAAGAACGTCATGCGTTCTTTTTGTTTTTTGAGCACCATATTGTTGTACAACTCTTAGATTTGGTTCCTTTAGTGAAAGACTGTCTACGGTACTAATAGTTAAACTGAAATCAAAATACATCAGCATAAATTTGCCATTCGATTAGGTACACAGTTTTTTGTTGACAAGCTCACCAGCTATGACTTTGAAGAGCACATTCGAAGAAACATTGTGTCTAATTATTCACTTGCACTGAATAAAGGCCTACATATTATAGAGAGCCACAGAACACAACTCGCACTAGCCACAAATCACTAACATTTTAAGGTTATGTAAACATTTCGAAATATTTTGGGCAAACGGCTGTAAAGTCATTTAGATTTTGGCATAATATTAGGCACCTATAGTGTTTTTTTATCA
Source organism: Brachypterus glaber (assembly GCA_958510825.1). Lineage (NCBI taxonomy): Eukaryota > Metazoa > Arthropoda > Insecta > Coleoptera > Kateretidae > Brachypterus > Brachypterus glaber. The sequence goes on from OY294044.1 coordinate 30,752,851, forward strand.
CAGAATGCAAATTAACCCTACAGGCTCGAAATTTTATTAATTTTATTTAAATTCGCGCGTATTTAATTAGAGCTTCGGTACAGGTAAGTAATTTATAATTGCGCTTGCGCAGTGTAGTCATAAAATTAATTAGTTTTCTAGTTAAGTTGAAATTTTCACTACGCCTGCGCAGTATAGACCAAAAATTAATTATTTTTCTCGTTAGTGTAGTTAATTTCGGTATGAATGCACCATAAAAGAAGTAGAGGAGAATAAGAAAGATATTGATTTTCTGGAAAATTAACTATTTTTTCTGAATAATATTTTTATTTTATTTCTTATAGGGCAATCAACCCGTTGACTAAATTAAATTCCCACATAGACCTGTCTGTGTGTTTCATGTAAAGTAAAAGTTCAAGTAACCCCTTTTATGAATATGTAAGTGCCGTCACGATAAATGCTTATTAGTACCTATCATTATTTCTGAACTTTGTTTTCTGTCTTTATTTTCCTCGCCTTTTTTCTTTATTTTTTCTTTTTTTTTTTCGTTTCGTCGAAACGAACGGTCAAGTTGATTAATTATAAGTTTTTGGTATTGCACGCTTCGCTCCTAGGAGGATCCTCTAAGCTTAAAGTCCACCTCTAAGTTTTATTTTTAAAATCTTATATTTAAAATTTTAAGGTAAACTGTTAGCCTTAAACTAAAACATTTATAACTAGAATACAAAAAAAATACAAAAATAAAATTTGGCCAAGCTATACCTATGGTCTGTTTCATCAAGCAAGAGCGTAGATTAAAAATAGCACAGTGAGTATTTTCAAAACAGATTCGAATATTGGACCTGCGAATATACTGCATAGTTTATTTTATAAAACATAACTATATTCTATACACAAACATATACTATTGAAACTTCACTGTGCGATTTTTAATTTACTACCTTGCTTGATGAAACCGGCCATAGTTTACAAAAATTTTATTTTTAAAAGTGGGACACAAAATTGTTTTGTTTAAATTGTCAGTTTTTATTTTAATGTCAAATACAGCCTGTTCCAGAAACACCGAAATTTAAGAGGTGATTCTACATCCAAAAATATGAAAAAAAGTTTCTATAAAGGTTGGTCCGGAAATGAGCCCTAAGGGCTACGGCCCTTCGAAGATGACGTATTGAATGGGGAACAAAAAAAAGCTCCAACAAAATTTTAATGCTGCAGGGTGATTCTTCATTTAAAACTGAGCAAAAAAGTATTATACACCAAAACACCTAAATTTAATATTAAAGGAGTAATAGCCTTTTAAAAAGTAACGTTTTTGGTGGCACAAAATGTCACTTCCTCTTAATTGCATTTTTTTTTGATAACGGTTGCTCCTACAGTGTTACACTATATGATATTTTATATGTATTTTTACTCTAGAAATCTATATTTTTTACAACAAATCCAAAAAACATACACATAGAAAAGTTTGGGGCAAAAATGTTTTAAGCCTCATATATTTTGTCCGTCTGGGCACGCCTCTGGATAAATTAAAAAAATAAATCATAAACTTATTGCCCTTATTAATACTAGTATACATGCAAAAGCTCGCCGCTCTAGCTTAAACGGTACCCGAGTTATTAATTAAAAACCTTATTTTTATTACAATTTTAAAGGGTCCTAGATCCCTTAGGGCTCATTTCCGGACCAACCTTTATAGGAACTTTATTTATATTTTTGGATCTAGAATCACCTCTTAAATTTTGGCATGCCAGTTATGGATCACCCTGTATTATTAATAATAATATTATATTACTTAAAAAGTCTAATTGACTTAAGACGCGTTCTCAAAGCAAAAACGTGCAGCTGCATAATCATGACGTCACCTAAATAAAGCTTCCTCCCAATTGTTTTTTATGCTGCCGATTTTGACAGATGAAGTCGAAAATATTTAGCTGGTTGGTTGAAACCCTAAGGGGCAAAGCTTTTTTTCAAGGTATTTTTTTTTTGCTAGGGGCGCCAAGTTTAAGGCTTGCTTCAGGGCGCCGAAATGCAAAGGCCGGACCTGATTATATGGGAATTCCTATGACTTAAGTCATGTTTTCTATAAGCTTATATTCTTATATGCTAGAATTTAAAGTTGAAATGAAAGCTTTCTCAAAGCCTTCATTTGAAACCTTTAATGAGTTAGTAAAACTAAAGCTTGAGAAAACGTTTTAAAACTGAAGCTTAAAGTAAGGTTTCAAAAGTAACCTTTATGAAAGTTTAAATTAAAATATAGCTAAAGCTTTAAATTGAAACGTTGCATGAGTTAGGAATATAAAGCTTGCTGTAACCTTTTTTTGCAAACATTTTTCAAAACTTCCAAATGTAAGCTTACAACAACGTTGGCAAAGTTGCATGCTTATTATAGCAAACCGTGCCAACCGTTTTTCAGAAGGTTTACGGCTCTTCTACCACTAATTCTAATCGGCAATAGACTGTTAGTCACGTGGCCGCCTAATGGCAATGGTAATGGCCAAAAATGTTGATGACTTAAAACACGTACAAAAATTTTTACGCCCCTACCATATTGGAGCTTCTCGCTTTAGCGCCCTTAACTAATATAACCCGGGTGACCGCCTTATTCTGCCAATGGTATAGCAAATTAATCCAGCAATGCGCATCAAAACAGTAGCGAATAGACAAAATTCGAGCGTCGGACTTTTTAAAAGATTTTCAGTGGAAGGATACAATATACACGGTGTATTTGAAATAGGGTCGGAAATTTTAACTGATGATTCTACATCATAAAATATGACAAAAAGTTCCTATAAACATATGTCTAAAAATGCGTCATAAGGGAGCTACGCCCCTCTGAAAGTGGCTAAAAAAATCGGTTTTTAATTAATAACTCAGGAACCCTTTGAGATATATCAACGAGGTTTTGCACGTCAACTAATCCTACCAAGGCCCGTTTTTATGTGTTATTTTCATGTACTTATTTCAACCAGGGGTGTGCGAAACGGGGAGGGCTTATCAGTTTTTTGTCCCAAAAACTTTTTTCTGTGTAACTTTTTTGCAATTTTATTTTTGAAATATGATTCCTCAGGTCAAAATACATAAAAAAGGTACTCTTCTTGTAATACTGTAGGATTAACCGTTTTCGAGAAAAGTTCATTTGAAGGTGAAATTTCACGGTTCGAGGACGAAAAATTAAATACTAAAATGTCGAAAACCAAAATTTTAATGATGCAATGTTATTCTACATCAAAAACTAAGAAAAAAAGTTTCCATACATGTAGGTCGAAAAAACGATTTTAAAGCTACCATAGCGCTTTAAAAATGGTGCATATTTAGGAGACCATAGCTCCATTAGGATTGATTTTTGGAAGTACCTGTATATGAGGTTTTTTTCTTAGTTTTTAATGTACATTCGCCCTGTATCATTAAAATTTTGGTTTTCAACATTTTAGTATTTAATTTTTCGTCCTCGAACCGTAGAATTTCACCTTCAAATGAATTTTTCTCGAAAACGGTTAATCCTACAGTATTACAACAAGAGTACCTTTTTTATGTATTTTGACCTGAGAAATCATATTTCAAAAATAAAATTGCAAAAAAGTTACACAGAAAAAAGTTTGGGACAAAAAACTGATAAGCCCTCCCCGTTTCGCACACCCCTGGTTGAAATAAGTACATGAAAATAACACATAAAAACGGGCCTTGGTAGGATCAGTTGACGTGCAAAACCTCGTTGATATATGTATGGAGACATCTGCCAATAGCATTAGCAGTCAACGCCGAAGTAATGTTTCTCATTACTTTCCGGATCGAGCTAAAGGCTTAAGCTTTAATTAATAATGAAATGATCGTTTGCCATTACTTAACCGATCGGAAATCTAAGTCGAGCTAACGAGGAGCCAAAAGCCTAGTGCGACGATCCTTTGCAATTACCATCCCGATCAGCGGCTTCCTGACAATTGCCGCCAAATTGGCACTTGTAGGGGTCGGTTTTTGGTGTGATAAGGTTTATTTTATGGCTCACTGGACGTCAAACTGGTTGGTGGTCCTTGTTTTTGAGAGGCGATGAAAGAAAAAACCATGAAGAGAAAAATTGAAAGTACTGAATTACTAAAGTAACCCTGTGGTGGGTCCCTAGCAAAAATAAATAATTTTTGCCCAAACCATTTTCTTCTTATATTATCAAGTGGATCGTAAATATATTTACGATCCACTTGACAATAATTCAAAATAAAATACAAATACAATAACATAATAATACAAAAAAAGATATTAAAAAAGCTATAGCTTTTTTTAAGATCCTTTTTTGTATTTCATATACATGAACCATAGTTTTTATTCGATTGCATCTAAAAGCCTCACTTTTTCTATAATAAATCCATACGAAAAGTTTCATGTTTCGTCCCAGTGCAAAGAGTAAAATAGTCGACGTTAATTGGTTGATTAGTATTGAAAGTGATGACATTTGAACTCAAACGTCTTTATATTAATGCTTGCGCCTTCGCCATAATTGTAAATACTAAAGGGGAATATTTAATTTTTATTTGTACAGATGGTGTCTAAATTTCAAGTACTGTATTATATTTCGAGATTTTTTTTATATAATGGAGAAGAGTAGCTTAGTGGTGAAAAGTATCTATTCAAAATATGTTGTATTAAAACAATCGACTAAGGTATAAAACACCTTTTACAGGTCCCAGAAAGACTATAAATAAATAAATAAATAAATAAATAAATAAATAAATAAATAAATAAATAAATAATTGCACGCCTAAATAGATAATTCGCATGGCACACTACCTATGTTGTCAAACAGAAAAAAAGTGGTGAATTAAATCTTAAATGGTTTACTATTATAATGTATAATACTACTATTTTTGAGTTAAAATTGAGTTTTAGCATTGAAGGGTTCTGGGCTAAATTTTCAAATTTTATCATATAAAATATCAAAAATTTATATTTTTTCACACAAAAATGCTCAAAACTTCATTTTGGCTGATTTTGACTATCTAATATTTATACACTATTTAGACTACTTCTGTACGAACAGTTTAATATAAAAATTAGAAATGCGCGTCATTACGCGCTCAACTGTTTGAAAATTGTATTTGCGCTTTGCGACAGCCCCACTTCAAGCCCTCAAATTAAAAATTCTTTTAAATGATTTTTTGCTTGTAAGCTTTTCAAAATTTTTCGCCTGCGGCACTAATGTCTGGATGTTTGTTAATATATTTTATAAAATAGAATGATCCATTAAACTGAAAAATGTAAAGCTTCCATATTTCTAAAGATTCTCGCCTACGGCATTAAACATGATAAGTTGTATTTTAAGAGTCTCCTACACATTAGAAGTTAAATAAAAAATTTGCTTATCCGGAAACACTCTTAACATTTTCGGTTGCTAGTTTTATGCTTTAAACAATAGTTTTTAAATGACGGAACTAACTATTTTAGCTGCTAAGTATTTTGAAATGAAGGACATGCTAAAATTGTCAATAATAACGTGCGCCGATACTGTCAATAATGAGAATTATTTTGGAAAAAGTATTGGTGTTTTTAAAGTACCAACATATAAGGTAAGTTATCATTAAAAATTGAACTAATTTAAAATGGTCGAGCAACGAATCGGAGAAATTTAAGATCATTTCTTATTTTTCAAGCAAGATAGTACATTAAAAATCGCACAGTAAATATTTTTACAACAGGTTCGAATATTATATGTTTGTGTATAGAATATAGTTACGTTTTATAAAATAAACTACACAGTATATTCGCACATCCAATATTACATTCTGTTTTGAAAATATCCACTGTGCGATTTTTAATTTACTATCTTGCTTGAAGAAACAGACCATAGGAAATTTTCTTGGGGTCTGAAATTGTGGCTATGTCGGTACTCTCCTGCGGAACCACTCAAACTACCCACCTACCCTAACAAACCTACTTATCTATGGTCTGTTTCTTTAAGCAAGATTGTAAATTAAAAATCACACAGTGAATATTTTCAAAACAGATTCGAATATTGGATGTGCGAATATACTGCGTAGTTTATTTTATAAAAGATAATTATATTCTATACATTCAAACCTAATGTAAAAATATTTACTGTGCGATTTTTAATTTACTATCTTGCTTGACAAAATAGACCATAGTTAGGTGTGTCAAATTTTGAAAAAGCTATTTTTTATTAAATTAAAAAAAAATGTGAAAATGATCCTCGGATTGATCCTAGTTTTAGATCCAAATTATTTTACATTTTATTTATTATTATAAAGTTAAAAACAGTGCAGTATTATACTACACTACTACTATTATAATAGTCCCTACACTACTACTTACTATAGTGAGGGACACGTATATCCCTCATTGTGGCGAAGAGTTTTTTTTGTAAGGGACACGCGGTGCTCAACGTGTTGAACCGAAGTTGCGCCGGGGCCCCTAAACGCAACACCTCCCCTCTTTAATTATATTTTTCTTTCTTAGAATTCTATTCACTTGCTAGAATAAAAAATCTATTAAATTTAAATTGATTCATTAATTTATCAATCGCGATTAATCGATGGAATATTACTTACATCGCACAATAAAAGGTTCATTAAGGCGGAGTATATTTTACTATGGGTACATGTAGGTCACACTTTTGTTAACAGACATAATAGATGTTATGTGTATGGCCCATTCCATTTTAAAAGTAACTATAATCAGGACCGTATTTATTTAAGAATGCTTTAATGAATTTAAAACATTATAAAACAAGCCGTGAAGATATGTAATGCTACGTATTCCATTATATATTATCGAGTACCTATATTATAATGGAAAAAAAATAATGAAATTGTTTGGAAAGGATAGCAAATATGGAAAATCAGTGGAAATGGAGGCAGTCTTTTTGGATGTTTTTTGAGAAGATTAGCCATTAGAAGTGAAGAGTATCCATCAAAATTTATTGTGTTATAACTGTCTAATATAGTGTAAAATACCTATAAAAATAGGTACTAGAACGACAACAAACCATTACAATTACAATTACAATTACAATTATTATTCACAGTAAATGTTATATTGTATTTTCCAAATGCTTAAAAAACAATAATTTTCAAAAAATCACATTTTTTTTAAATATCCCTTTTGAAAAAGGAAAAATTAATGAAAAAAAAAATTAAAAAAAAAAGTTTTGAAACAAACTTTTTTTTTAATTATTTATTTTTTTTATTAAACTTTCTTTTTGCGAAATACGAAAAATAAAAAAAAATAATTAATTTTTATTTATTTATTTTTTTAAATTGATCCTTATTATAAAAATAATTTTTCCTGAAAAAAATAGGTTAATCGGAATTTTCTTTCAGCTTTTTTAGATCTTTTTAAAGTTTAACCCCCATATGTTTTTTCTTTTTTCTTTTTAGGGGGATTACTTTCAAAAATAATAGGGATCTTCCCCTCATAGAACTTGATTTTTCCTAAAAATATCAAGTCGATCGGATTATTCGTTCTTGAGTAATCATGTTCACAAAAACGTACCATCCGACAGACGGAAGGACTGATATTCCAAAAAAAAGTTGACTATATTTTCATGAAACAAATTTATATCCAAGATTTTTTTGTCTAGGACGATTTTTGATTTTTTTTTTGAAAATTCTACTACCGTATAATATTATTCTAGCGCAGGCGCTGTAAATAATATAATAATAAAATTCCGAAAAAAAAATTGTTAAATTTTTATTTTTAGATTTAATTCAAGTAGGGGGGTAAACCTCTGAGGAATTTAGGTGTAAAAATTGGACGAAATCTTGGAGGTTATCCTCGAGGAAGTCCAAGGAAATCTTATCTGTGAGGCATATCGCGCCTAGCGTGCCAAGTTTCTGCACTCATCTCACGGATTTGGACCAAACTTGTTGCAGCACTAGTAGTTATACAGATACCATGGCATCATATTTTTCAAATCCATCTATCCGTTTAATTGTAATTTCGCCGTTCTTTCACATGTTTTTTGCCTGAATTTTTTTTGTGCGTTCCTACACGCAATTTAACCATATTGCTAAAATTTTTTCTCGACTGGGCCCCTAGCTACCAAAACAGCATACCTTGTCAGAAAAGCCCTATTTTCTTAATCCTTGAATAACATGTTTGGACTTTTTTAATTTTTTTATTATTATTATTACCAAAAAAAATATTGTCGGCCTAGTTTTGTGGCGTAGCTCCTTTTTCACAAAAAAGAATTAAGAAATCTTTTTTTTAGTAAAAGTAAGTTTTATGTTATAGTTTTTAAATTTTGATAATACCTATCACCGTTAACAAGAAAATGGTAAAAAACTGCTTTCTAATTAAAAAATAGAAAAAAATCACTTTTTCACCCCAAATTATAAAAGTTCCAAAATATTTTTAAATGTCTTTCCAAAATCCGGCGATTTGTTTTGTATAAGACTGCAATCGATCAAATTTATCCAAAAAACACAGGAAAAATGGCATTCGTGCAGTTCTTTACTATAATTGATATAGCAAGCGGGGGCATCGTTATTCTTTGGAAATACCACAGAACTAAAGTTGGATACATTTACTTTCACGCATATATCATTCTGAACATCGTTGTCCTCTCTAGAATTTTGCTCTTCGAAAAAGGTTTTTTTTTTAAGGAAAAATTGACCAAAGCGCTCCCTATGCGTTAAAATCAAAACATTTTTTTTTAATAAAATTATAGTCACTCATGAGGGTCAAATGTTGTCCAAATTTTAAATCAATATATTTTAAAATAACAATTTTATACAAGAATTAAAAAATTGGGGCTTTTCTGACAAGGTATGATGTTTTGGTAGCTGGGGGCGACTTTGGGGCCCAATCAAGAAAAAAATTGGCAATAGGATAAACTTGCATGTGAGAACACACAAAAAAAAATCAGAAATTTCCAAACACAGTTGCAAAAATATACCCCAAAATAGTGTGAAAGAACGGCGAAATTATAGTTAGCATTTAGAAGGTGTTCAATTTGGCCAACTGGCCACATCTACAGACATACATTTATAAGCCCATATCTCCTAGAAATATTGATTGATTTAAAAAAATCAAATATGCTTAAAATCTCCTTTCGACACTCTATCTCATGGCACACTTTTTTAACAAAACCAAATAACATAATCTAACATTTTTAGCAAAATATAATAGTATATTCTATAACTAGTATGGAATAGACAATATTCCGCGCGAGCGGAAAGTTTGTCATACGAGCCGGCAGGCGAGTATGACGGTCCCGCGAGCGCGGAATGACTATTCCATACGTGTTGTAGACTATACTTTTTCTACGACAAGGTTAAAAACCATGTTTTTTTGTGACTCGACATTGTAAATGCAACAAAACACATATTTTTAAATAAAGCAATTAATGTTATTTAATAATTTTATCAAATCAGTACTTAAAAGATATGTTTATTTAATTTTAGCACATATTTACAAATTATAATGCAAAAATGGAAGGTTATGTCATAAATCCAAACCAACTGATCTATCTCCAAACTTAAAATGGGATAGCTTTCAAATTTTAAATTTTACTAAAAACTGAAAATTTGTTTAAAATAATAGTCCAAGAAAGTGATTTTATTCATATTATGCATAATATATTAATAAAGTAAAATTTAACATTCTAGAAAACTTTTTAATACTTTAATAAAATTATGAATCAGTATTATACGAACTTACCGAAAAAATCTCTGCTACGTCGTTTACTAGAAACTTTTATTGAGCACTGCATTGCTTTTTATTACTAAAACATTCGTAAATTTATCCTTTAGTTTCCTTTTTCAGGACCTTTCTCGTTATTTTTACCATTATCTTTCTGATTTTCAAAAATTATTATATTTTTTTTATTTTAATGTCAAAATAATGTTTATTTAAATGTCAAAGTAATGTTTATTTAAATGTCAAAGTAATGTTTTCATTGACAAAGAATTTAAAATACAAGTTAGCAACCTTACATAGGGGATCAAATTTATTCTACCAACCATACAACAAAAAACAAATAAGAATTAACTCAGATATATAATGCGCGGAGTATAGTATGTATTACAATACTATTACATACATGTAAGTGTTTATGTGAAAACAATACGCTAAATAAATAATTATAGTAATATATTAGTAATAATAAGAATAATTATTATAGTAAGTAGGTACACTATTTTTCCTACATAAATAAACAACCCACAGTTGCGAAAGTAAAAAGCACAGGCTAGCGATTCACATCTCACATGATATCATCTGTAATTTGTTTGGTCTTTAAGAGACAGGCTCAGTGCCTATGGCTCATTTATCTAAAATTTGAATTAATTTGAATGGATAATTGGGGGAGTGAGTCTCTGCTCACTGATGCTGATTTGCATCTGTCATGAATTTTTGGGTGTTGCGACGAGGAAGGTGGGAGGGGGATTTGGGGGGGATGGAGTAGGGATTGGAGGGAGGTGTGGGGGGAGTGAAACTAGTTCACTGGTGCTGGATATGCACCTGTCCTGTGTTTGTGGGCACCATTACTGGTTGAGGACATTTTTGATCTTTTTGTAAGTGTAGTGAATTTCATGATCGTAATCTAGAAAATTTGAGATGAGGGGGTTTGGGTGGTCTAAATTGTCTTGTATAAAAGACTTACTGTATCGGATGATTTCCGTTTTTAGGAGGGGCATGTCGAGATCTCTGTGAATTTGGTTGTTCCGCATGAACCAGGGGGCATCAATGCATATTCTGAGTACCTTGTTTTGAAAGGCCTGAAGTTTGGCTGAGAGCGTTTTTTTAAGGGTGATTTTATTCCAGGCTGGTACTCCATAGAGGAGTACTGGCTTTAGAGTTTGGTTGTAAAGTAGAAGTTTGTTTTTAATTGATAGGGGGCTCTTTCTCCCTATAAGAGGGTAGAGTTTTGAGAGGCGGGTGTTTGCTATTTGGAGGGTATTTTGGACGTGCTGATCCCACGTAAGATTTTTGGATAGGGTAATGCCAAGGTATTTGGCATGGTTTTCCCAGTTAATGGCTTGGCCGTTTATCTGAATGGGTTGGGGTGGGCCTCTTCTAATCCTAGAGATTAGAATGCCTTTTGTTTTGTTAGCGTTTACTTTGATTTTCCATTTGGAGAACCATTTTATTAGGGCATCCATTTGGCGCTGGAGGGCGGTATGGATGCGCTGGGGGTTTTTAGCTTTTGCTAGTATGCCGGTATCGTCGGCGAACAGGGCTATTTCAGTAGCCTGTGTTTTTGGGATATCTGCGGTGAAGAGATTGTACAGAAGGGGGGATAGTGGGGAGCCTTGTGGAACGCCAGCTTCGATGGGGCGAGTGCTGGACTTAGAGTCGCCTATTTTGATTTGAAAGTCTCTGCCTTCGAGGAAGGAGGCTATGAGCTTGGTGATGCCTAGTGGGAGGCCGAGAAGATGAAGTTTGACTACAAGACCTATGTGCCAGACTTTATCAAAGGCTTTTGCGATGTCCAGGAGGATCAGTCCCGCGGCTTCGCGCCTATTTAATCCATCTGTAATTGAGTCTACCAGGCGAGCCACCTGGTGGACTGTGGAGTGTCTGCTTCGGAAACCGAATTGCTCGTTTGGTAGGAGATTGAGCTCTTCAACTAAAGTTTGGAGTCTGGTTAAGATGACTTTCTCGGCTATTTTGCCCAGGGAGGATAGGAGGCTTATGGGGCGATAACTTTGGGGAAAGGTCGGATTTTGACCGGGTTTTTTGATTACTATTACATCTGCGTTTTTCCAGGACTTTGGAAAATGTCGCAGTCTGAGCATTGCGTTAATAATGTTAACGATGGCCATGATGGTTTTGCGGGGGAGAATTTTTAAGATTTTGTTCGGTATTTGGTCTGGGCCGGGGGCTTTTCTTTTTGGGAGATTTTTGATGATACTTTTGATTTCCTCGGGGGTTGTGGGGGTGATAATGTCGTTTTCGACTTGGGTTGTGATTCTATCGTAGGTGTGCTTTATTTCTCTTTCGTGCGTGAGTTGCTCGTAGTCAGAGTCGTCAGAATCGGGTTCAGAGTCGGTTTCTGGTACGGGGTCAGGAATTGGGGGGTTTGGTTTGAATTGATCTTGCATTGTGTCGGCAAATGCTTCGGCTTTTTCGGGGGTGGAGTAGACGACTCCTCTTAGGCCGTGTATTGGGGGGAAGCCTCTTTGTGGATCGAGGGATAGGGTTTTGGCCATTTTCCAAAGGGATCTATCCTGGGGGTTTAGGGATTTTAGTTTTCCCTCCCATCGGGAGTTTGCTAGGGTGTTTAGTCGGTCTTTGACTTCCTGAGTAAGTCTGTTCGCTTGGCGTTTAATGTGAGGGTCTTGAAGAGTGCGCGCTCTGCGTAGAAGGCGGTTTTTCTCTCTGATTAAGTCTTTGAGATCTCGAGGAAGGTCTTGCGGGTTTTTAATTTCTACATTTTTAGTTAGTTTGGCTTCATCCATTGCGGATTTAATGACTTGGGTGAGATTGTCTACGGCGGTATCTAGTTCTTGGACGGTGTTTATAGGACTGATTGTGGTTTTGGTTTCTAGGAGTTGGGATATGAATGCGAAATCGTATACTGTCTTTTTAGTGTGGTTTGCGGTTGGTATGCCTCCTGCCGTGATAATGATTGGGAGGTGATCTGAGCTTAATTCGTGTTTTAATTCTATATTAATGTTTAGCGTCGTGTTTTTATACAAAACGATGTCAAGGACGTCGGGAAGGCCGAGGCCATAATGGGTTGGGGAATCAGGTGCGGTAACCATAATATGGTTACGTTGTAAAATATCGTTAAGCCTACGGCCATTGGCCGTAGTTGTTCTAGAGTGCCAAAGGGCATGTTTGCAATTCAAGTCTCCGGCTAGGATTGTTGGATGGTTGTCATTGAAGTAGCCTTCGATGTCGGCGGGTCTAATTTCCCTATTGGGGGGTTTATAAAAGGACACGATCCTGAATTTGGAATTGTCGTGCATATTGACGAAGATGGAGGTAGTTTCGACTTGATCGCTTTGTGTGGGGGGGGCGTGTAAAAGATCGTGGGACAGATGTTTTTTAATATAAATTGCTGTGCCTCCTTTACGATCCAGGAGTCTATCGTTACGGTAACAGGAATAGTTGGGTATGGTACCCCTATGATGTGGTTTAAGACCAGTCTCTTGGACGAGGGCTATGTCGATTTGATTGTCGTGAAGAAATTCTATGAACTCCGGTTTTTTGGTTGAGAGGACATCAGCGTTCCAGGTGACGATTTTAAGGGCTCTGGGTTTCACTTGTCTATACATTTTGGGGTCCTAGGCTGGGCAATTGGAGGGTACTGAAAGCCTGCATGAAGCTGGCGAATTCTTGCATGAATGAGTGTATTTTTGAAATTTGGGTTTGATCGAAAATATTTGGGGGGTTGGCGCTGGGGCCTGGGGCCGCTTTGGGTTGTTGGGGGGTGGCGTTGGCTGCCTTTTGGGCATAGGAGGTGCCAGGGGTGAATTTTTGGGTTGGGGGGACCTTTAAGCCGGTTGGGAGGTTGTTAGAAGGGTGTTTTGGGCATTTGTGATAGTTGGCTGTGTGAGGGCCAAGGCAGTTTGCGCATTTAGCGTCTGTGTTGCGGGGCTTGTCACATGTTTTTGTGTGATGATCTTTTGCGCATTTGACGCATTTGGCTGTAGCTCTGCAATTGGCCTGGGAGTGACCGAATAGCTGGCATTTGTGGCATTGCCGGAATTTTGGCTTATAGGTCTGGCTTTCGACCTTGATTACTAGGTGTAGAAGCCTAGTTTCATTGAATATAGGGTGTTGTTGTCCGGTCACCTTGGGAAGGATGACTAGGACTAGTGGCATGGGGGTTTTGTCTTTGGTACGCGTCATTCTGGCGACTGACGTGGGGGTATACCCTCGCTCGATGAGAGCGGCTGCGACGTCTTTTACGGCTATTTGAGTGGGGATTCCCCGGATTACGGCGTGAATCGCCTTGTCTTCCGGGAGGGTGAAGCTGTGATACGGAATTTTCTCCGTATCAAGGTGTTTCGTGACTTTGCGGAAGTCGTCACTAGTCTGAGTGCGAATTTGAACACCGTCGGTGGTGTTCTTCGCGTGTAAAATGTTAATTCTTTGCGAATTAAAATAGCTCGATAGGGCTAGCCACTTTTCAGGGGCTCGGATTATGATGGGGGGGATTTTTGGGGCTTTTTGGGCTTCTTGGTCGGGGGTTGGGGGTTTGGAGGCGGGTTGGTTAATTAAACCGGAAGGTTGGTTTATTAAGCCGGAAGGGGCCGGGGCGGGGGGTGGTGGCCCTGATCCGGAGGGTTTAGGGGCCGTGTCGGAAGCGGCCCCTTTTTGGGGGATTTTTTGGCTCTTGGCCGGAATTGTGTTTAGCTCCGTTTCGGAGCCGGAACTTTTTGGGCGCTTTTTTTGTTTACTGCGTTTTCGCGGGGATAGTGTGGGGGATCTGGGGGATTCGCTCCCTGAGGCGAATTCCACTCCGGACATGTCTGATTCGGAGAGTTCAGGGGCATCGGAAAATGTCGGGTCCTTACTTGGTTTGTTTTTTAGGAGGGTATCTATTTGACTTGTGAGGTGCGCAATTTCCTGTCGGAGGCCGCTGATCGTGTCATTGGCGAATTTTATTTGGGCTAGTAGACTATCGGTTTGTGTTTTGTGATTTTCTGCCTGGACCTTTTGGTGTTCTGATTGGGCTTTTAGTTGTTCTTGGAGGTTTGCAATTATTGACTGTAGGGAAGAATTAGAATTTGCCATGGTGGCGTCGTAGTGGGGCTTATCGGGGGAGTTTGGATACGACATCTCGGAGTGCGTAAGTTGAGAATTACGGGGGCCTGAAAAGGCCCCGGGCGGCGGGGGGGGTGTAGTGTTAAGCACTAATTGTTAGTATTGGGGTCTTAGGGAACCTTAAACACACCAAACCGCCAGCCTCAGCGGTTTGTAGGAATTGGCTTAAGTCCACAGTGTGAAAAGGGCTGCAGCACTTAGCAAGCAAGCTTACAAGTGAGCAAATGTTAGTTCGAATATATTTATAATAAAACAATCTTACTCTATGGAAATCTGCTGGGCGACGTCTGACCTCTTCACTGTCACTCACTCGACTTGTGTGTGTGTTGTTAATACGAACTTACCGAAAAAATCTCTGCTACGTCGTTTACTAGAAACTTTTATTGAGCACTGCATTGCTTTTTATTACTAAAACATTCGTAAATTTATCCTTTAGTTTCCTTTTTCAGGACCTTTCTCGTTATTTTTACCATTATCTTTCTGATTTTCAAAAATTATTATATTTTTTTTATTTTAATGTCAAAATAATGTTTATTTAAATGTCAAAGTAATGTTTATTTAAATGTCAAAGTAATGTTTTCATTGACAAAGAATTTAAAATACAAGTTAGCAACCTTACATAGGGGATCAAATTTATTCTACCAACCATACAACAAAAAACAAATAAGAATTAACTCAGATATATAATGCGCGGAGTATAGTATGTATTACAATACTATTACATACATGTAAGTGTTTATGTGAAAACAATACGCTAAATAAATAATTATAGTAATATATTAGTAATAATAAGAATAATTATTATAGTAAGTAGGTACACTATTTTTCCTACATAAATAAACAACCCACAGTTGCGAAAGTAAAAAGCACAGGCTAGCGATTCACATCTCACATGATATCATCATGATGTGATGTTACACGCAATCGCCAGTGGATGCCAACGTCGCGTTCGCAGCAATGATGAGTAAAGGTCTGCGCATTGACCTTCTGCGCATACAAATTTTTGGTTTCACCCTGTATTTTTTCTTACTTACACTTATAATGCTCTGTCAATCCACCATTTTGTACGTAATTTTTAAATCGTAAAACCGTTAAAATTAGGGACTTTTTGTTATGGTTGGTAACACCCAGTCAACACAAATACATGGCAGGAACATAGCAGGTACATAACCACTGTTCTATGTGATGTTGCAGACATGTAATTTTTATAGCCCATGTATAGTCCTTGGACTTTAACAATTCCGCCTCAAGTTATGTATCAGCTACATAACATGCTACATATCAGATACATACTAGGTACATCAATAAAAGTAGGCGTTTCCGAATTTTGCTTGTTATGGAGTGCATCATAGATTTAGACATGGTGAACATTTTTACGTCTTTTTGATAAACCTAATAATTAAAGTATATAAATATCTTTATATGTAGCATCCATCAGGCAAAATTCTTATACCATGTGCATTTTTACTGTGAAAGCAAACTTTCTACCAGGCTTAAAAATCATGGGCCACATAAAAAGCCAATTTTTAGAAAAAAAATAGCAAATAATCATTTAAAAAAAAAATATATATTTTAATTTTTTGTCTAAAATTATCTAAAATCAGTTTAGTTGTCTAAAAATACATGCGTTTCTACTACTTAAGGGTAAAACTTTTATTATTAACAACAATTTTAAGAATATTAGTGATTCTAACCTATAAAAATTAAAATAATATAGACGCCATATTTAGTATTGAATTCATAACATTTTATGTATCGTGTATGTTCTCGTACCATGTATATGATACATAACATGCAATATTGCATGTTATGTATCATACATAGGTATGTTACATCTTATGTAATATGGCACATGTAACGTAAAAAATCTTTCTGTTATAGGGCATGTTATGTAGCATACATATGTATGTTATGTCTCATGTAATATGGCACATGTTACCTAAAAAATCTTTCTTTACCATGTTGCATCCATATATGTGCGGACTGGGCATATTCTATTCCAATATGCAATTCATATTTCTCGCAACAAATAAGTTTCAAAATGAATGCCAACTATATTAGTCACTCGCCCAGAGTTAAAGTCTTATCATTTTCTCTTCTTTTTTGCATAGGCCAATTTTCGCACCGCTGATTACGAAAAAAATAGTGAAAAATTTGAAAATTTTTTTTGCGTGTTTTTTAGGGTGTTTAAATTTCTTTTTTTAAATGTCCGATTTAGCTGAAATTCGGCATAAAAGCTTCTTTTGGTAATATTAATACCAATATCCAAAAACTTAAAATTCAAAATAGCGGAATAAATATGACCTATTTATTTTTTAAATGTTGCCAAAATTAACAAATATAAGGCACAAAACAAATAAAAATTGAGAGATTCAACCCAACCTGTAAAAAATTCATCATTTTCTACTGGCCCGTTTATTTAAATTTTATTTTGAAAAAATATATATTAAAAAATTTGCAAAGTATGAGTAATTTTTCTATTCTATTCATATATTAAACAAAATTACCCTAAAATAATTAGAGATTTACGAAGAAAAACTATTTAGTCCCATACATAACTTATTTTGAATATTTTAGAAAGAAAAATCGTAATAGAAAACATTCAAATTGGTCCCAGAAATACAACAAAAGTCAGTTTTTTTTGCCTAGGGCTATTTTTTGCACTGCTGATTACGAAAAAAATAATGAAAAATCTGAAAAAAAAATCGCGATTTTAGGGTGGTTCAAATTTTTATCAAAAAACCGATTTAGTTGAAATTTGGTATTAAGGCTTAAATTTTTAATATATTTTTTCAATTTTAAATTTAAAACAACGGACCATAAAATTTTTACAGTAATTAGTAGACATATAAGGAAAATAACCCATGACAAAATGGGTTAAATCTCTCAATTTTGGTTTATTTGTGTCATATTTTCTTTTTGGAAAATTAAAAAAAAATCGGCCATATTTATTCCGCCATTTTGATTTTTATGTTTTTGGGTATTGGCCCGCATTTACATTGACAAAGGAAACGTTAATACCAAATTTCAGCTAAATCGGACTTTTGTAAACACTTTGAACCACCCTAATGACGCAAAAATTATTTTCAGATTTTTCTTTATTTTTTTCGTAATAAGCGGTGAAAAAAAACTGACTTGTGTCACTTTTTTTTCTGGGGTCAATTTTGATGTTTTCTATTACGATTTTTCTTTCTTCAAAATAAATTATGTATGGGACTTCTTCTTCGTAAATCTGTAATTATTTTAGGGTAATTTTGTTTAATATATGAAAAGAATAGAAAAATTACTTATATTTTGCCAATTTTTTAATATATATATATATATATTTTTTTAAATTAAATTTAAAAAATGGACCAGTAGAAAATAATGAAATTTTTACAGCAATTAGTATAGGAAAACAAGGAAAATAATCCATAACAGATTGGGTTGAATCTCTCAATTTTTGTTTGTATTGTGCCTTATTTTCTTTAATTTTGGCAAAATTTTAAAAATAAATCGAACATATTTATTCCGCCATTCTGAATTTTAAGTTTTTGGGTATTGGGTATTGGTCCGTATTAATATTATCAAAATAAGCCTTTATGCCAAATTTCAGCTAAATCGGACATTTTTCAAAAATGTTGAATTACTCTAATGTCGTATTTGTTTTTTCATTTTTTTTAATATTTTTTTCGTAATCAGTGTTACAAAAAATGAACCTATGCAAAAAAGCAGACTTTTGTCACTTTTTTTTTGGACCACTGTGCATGCTATCACACCACATCCAAATGATATGTGAATCGCTCTGCAGGTATGAGACTACAACGCATAGGAAATATTATATCACATAACTATACCGTGCGATTATAAAGTGCCGAACACTTTTTAATGCAAAACTGGCATTAGCGATGAGTAAAATGCAAGAAAGCTGTGTGCGTTTTACTGGCCACCGAGCTGTTGTACATAGCAATCACATGGGCTTGTCGCGCACAACTCTAACAGAGGCGTGGCTTCAAACGAAGAGTATTTTCTTCTCAAACTGTTCGGCACTTTATAATCGCACTGTATGTATAATATAGAGGAAACTAGAATTTTGCACGAGGTGTAAGCCGAGTGCGCAAAATATTCATACGAGCCTGAAACACTCTTGTCTCTCGAGAAAAGTACACTATTTTTCCTACTAAAAATAAAACGCACAGGAACACAAGTAAAAAGCACAGTGGCAAAAATAAAACAGTAAGGTTGATGCAACTTTATTTTAATTAGCACTGTAAAAATGCTTCCGCCACGGATAACCTGCAATTTAATTACCGGTTATCGGCAGCCGAATTTTAAAACAAATTGTAAAATTTAAATTTATTTATTTATTTAGAATCTTACAGGGACCTGTAAGGTATTTTATACCAAAGAGTGAACAGTAAAATTACATTTTTGGTTTAACTTTGCACATGCATATTTCCAACTGGATACCGTACTTCTAAAACTTTAATATTACGTAATATTAAAGTGAACATAAAGTTGAAGAGCAAATAGAAAGCAATTTTTAAAATTACTGTAACACTGTAATTATAAAACCTAATTTAATAATTAATTTAAAGATTCAGTAAAACTTCCGATAAAACAGTAAAAAAAATACTGCTGCCAACAAAATAATACTTTCCTTTATAGGCCTAGGTTCATTAAAATCAAAAACAAAAACAAAAAAACAAAAAAACAAAAAAATAAATAAATAAATTGGAAAATAATAAAATAATATTTTTTTTTCGTTTTTCAAAAAAAAAAAAATTTTTTCAAAAAAAGTTTCTTTTTTCGTAAAACGAAAAATAAATTGAAATTTTAATGTTTTTGAAAAAAATTGTGAAAAACCAGTTTTACCCCAAACGGATTTTTTACCAAAAACAATTCTAGCCTAGAACTTTGGATAATCAACCTGTGGTCCAAATTTGAAGTGTTTAGCCCGAAGCGTTCTTAGGTTATCGTGGTCACAAATTTCCCGGACACACAGACCGACAGACAGAATTTTTTTTAACGGAAATCATATGTTTTGGATATAAAACGTCCAGAAACCTAAAAAAAGCAATACAAAATTTTCGATTTTTTTTTACTAACGCAGGACTTTCCTTGGGGAAAGTAAATGGTTTTAGTTATATGAATTTTACAATTTAATATTACACTCTAATGTTCTCTTTTACAGTGTACATAAGCTTACAAATGACATATCAAGTTATAGCTTTAAAAAGGAACACGTTCGAACGTTGACAAGCTTTCGTGTTTAGTGGACGCTTTGAAAAACATAATATTTTATAGCAACAATACCCAAAAATGGCATTAATTCGGCTGTTTACGCTACAGGTATAAAAATTGATGTAGGGAGGTATTTTAGAATGCTAAAACCGAATATGGCATTAAAAATTAAAAATTCAAAATGCCAGGTCCAATATGGCCTCTATAATTATTAAATTTCTAAATAAAACTTTACTTTTAATTGGTAATGTGCTTTTTTGGGTTGCTTAAATTGAATTTCACAATAAGAATAAAAAATATAAGGTGGCGTATTCAAAATGACGTCAAAAATCATTAAATTTGAAAGTTTAATTTTTTTTATTTTCTTGCACATAAATATAATTTTTTTACTACGTCTTGATCTAATTTTTATTATTTTGTCAATTTTAAATTATTATCAATTACCTACATACCAAATTTCATGTTTCTACGACCTCCCGTTCGAAAGATATACATGTACAGGTCGGCCATCTTGTTTTTTGTTTTGTTAATTGTTATTTGTCATTACATACCAAATACATGCCACCCTACATACCAAATTTCAAGTTTCTACTACCTCCCGTTCGAATGATATGACTTTGACAGGTCGACCATCTTGGTTTTGTTGATTTTTGTTTTTCTATAGTCAATTTTTTGTGGTAACGCCGGTTAACCAGTTACTTTTTCTCTGTTTAATTGATGAGTTAAAAAGAGAGAGAAATACATATTCCCCTAACTTGGTTAGTAACCGCTGCTCCACAAAAAATCGCCAATGGAGATTTCTCCCGTTAGATTAAACAGGGACAAAAGTTCTACCCAAAAAGGATAGAAGACATACATACACTCCCACTTCCACCCAACCAAACAAATTCTGTATTTGTTCTTTGTTGAACAAATACAATATTTACTTGGCCGGGCGAAGAGTATTATTTTTATTAAAGAAATTACTGGCGCCATCTAAATTTTAGTAGAATTATCTTATTCTACAGATTCACATTAGCTATGTTTGCTCACCGCTACACTTTCCGGCCAACACAATAAATACTGTATTTGTTGTATGAAAAACAAATACAGTATTTATTTGGTTGGCTGGAAAGTGTAGCACTAATGAGATAGAGATAGGGTAGACGTCTTTTGTTTCATAATTCTAGTTGTAGAGAGCTCCATTGTATCCCTAAAAAAAAATGTCACTTTCACAGGTCCGCCAACTTGTTTTTTGGTTTTGTTGATTTTAGTTTGTCATTGTACCCTTACGTACCTACTAAATTTCGAGTTTCTACGAAGTCCCGTTCGAAAAATGCATAGTCCATTTTTTTAATATTCAGCCGTGCATCATTTTACTTATTATTTGTTTTCTTTGCGAAACCAGAAAATCGACAAAAAGCCACCACAATTTGGTGCAAAAAAATCTAAAAAATCCTGTGGAACTTTGGGGAACTTTTAAACGAAAGTATTTTATAAGCAAAAAAACCCAAAGATCAATAAAGAAATAGCTTAAGAATTAAGTGCACAATTTTTTTTATATATTTTATAATTAATGATGTCACGTTATTTTTCTTCATTATAGACTCCATCATATGATAGGATGTCCCAACCAGCAAGATATCTTGCTGGTTGGGACCTCCTAAACATTTACGTCATGCTATCAATTATCCACCTTTTCCCTAAATAAAAAAAAGCAAAAAATATAAAAATAGATCCAAAACAAAACATAAATAAATAAAAATAGTTTGCATTCCAATTCCAAATTTTTCGGCGAAAAAGGGAGAGGGCCCTATAGGGTGGGTGTATTTACAAACTGTGTCAAACAATAAGTGAGTTTAAAAAAAAGGTCGTCACCTCTGAAAATTCCCAACTGCACGCACCAATAAGTTTAAGCAAATAAAAAGTGACTAAAAAAGGTCATCACCTCTGAAAATTCAAATTCCCTGTTGACGTAATTAATATGTGACCCTTGGATACTTTACTCTCAGGATAAAAAACAGTACCCTGTCAAATGGGGTGTTAATGAGTTGTTGGTTAAAACAGATCCACCCTCGTAAAAGGGATGATTACAAAAGCATGGCTACAATAACAAAATACATCGAAGTCAACACATACATTTAGTTTAGTTTTACCGGTCTTTACTACCTAGTCACTGGCGCGCGAATGTACACGGTCTTTCTTATTAAAATATATAAAATTTATTTACGCACGATTGCAGTAAAATAAGTTTATAATTTAAATAAATTAATATACTATATAGACTAACCGAAAAGGTAACAGGTAATTAATTTCATTATAATAGTTTAGTTTCCTTTTTTTTGTGTGCTTTATTTCTAAATTAAATAAATTATAAAAAATTACTATAAATTGGTTTGGTTCCATATTAAATGTAGGAATTACATTTTTAAAGGATTAAAGTGGTGTGAAAAAACTGTATCAAAGCGAGAGAACGCGAGCGAAGCAAATGCCTCTGGTTGTTGTGACTACTATAAATGTTTTTTTTTTACTTCCAAAAACGCTTTTTTAATTTTTTCTTTTCTTCATTTTCATATCTTTAAAGTAATTAAAGTTAACTGATATAGATGCGTTTTTTGTTTAAAAGCAAATTTTACCAAGATGTTTATAGGCTATAATAAAATTTTAAAAATCCCCCTCCCCTTAAAATGAAAAAAAAAACGAATTAATGGTAGAAAGTTTTGACATTAAAATAAATGACCCCAATATCATCAACAAGCGGAAATAAGCATAAGGGGGAAGTTAAAAATACTGCTGCCAAAAAAAGAATACTTTCCCCTATAGACCTGATTCATTAGAAACAAAATTGAAAAAAAAATTAAAACAAATTCAAAAAAAAATTTTTACAAAATTTTTTTCTTTTTTTCGTAAAACGAAAAATAAATTGAAAAAAAGAATGTTTAATCTTCTATTTTTTTATTTTTTGTAATTTTTGGAGATATCGCGCGAACAAGAAAAAATATTAACGTTCTAAAAGAGAGGTAAATTTTGGTAATTTAACAAATTTAAAAACTTTTAACGTTAAAATAAATGTCCTTATTCCAAACCGCCTAAGTTTGGGGGGGGGGGGGGGTATTTGGAACACAAAAAAGGGGGTCATTTTAAAGCTCTTAAAATTTTCTATTCAACGATGTATTTTTATTTCTTTATGATAATTTTGGGAAGTCAAAATTTATAAATTTTCCTAAACAAATGTATTGCTGGGGTTTTAAATTTTAAATTTTCTTTTGTAAGAGAAATCTTTGGAAAATTTAAAGTTTAAGAATAATATAACTTGCACAGTGGTACAATTTTGGTTTATTTCGCGACAATTTTTCATTTCTGCGCAAAATTTGTTTTGCCTAACTACTTGATACGTTATTATACCATTCACAGCGCGTAGCGCTAGAATAGTATTATACGGTAGTTTTAGAATTTCCCAAAATCGCCAAAAAACTTCCTAGACAAAAAAAAAATTGATAAAAATGTGTTTTATGATAAAATAAGAAACTTTGAAAATGTCTGTCTGTCCGTCTGTCTAGCCGTCTGTCTGCCCGTCTGTTCGTCTCTCTGTCTGTTTGTCTGTCCGTCTGTCTGTCCGTATGTCTGTCCGTATGTCTGTTCGATGTCAAGATTTTTGTAGATAAGATAACTCAAGACCGAATAATCCGATCGACTTCAGGAAAAATCAAGTATGAGGGAAATATCTCTTTTGTTTTTGAAAGTAATCCCCCCAAAACCAAAAAAGTTATGGGGGGTTAAAATTTAAAAAAAATCGAAAAAAGCTGAAAGTAAATTTCGATTAACGTAACCTTTTCAGAAAAAAATACTTATTATAAGAATCAGTTCTACCAATTTTGAAAGTAATCCTCCCAAAAACAACAAAGTTATGAGGGGTTAAACTTATTTAAAAAATATCCTATTTATTTTTTTATTTTTTTTTATATTTTTTTTTTTTTTTAAAAACGAAAAAAATTTAGTTTTTCAAAAAAAGATCTTATTTAAAAAAATATATTTTTGTATCATTTACTGGTTTAGTATATACTGGAATGCGTAGCATTACATATCTTCACCTCTTTTTTATTTATCGTAAAAGCGTATGGAATACTTAATAAAATAAAATATAAAAAGTTATAAAAGTTATAAGATATCCGTAAGTATGTAAAAACAGCGTAAATCATAATACGATTTATTGAAACATGCAATCTCCACATTTTCACGAAATTGATTGCATTATTATACTCCTCGCAGCTTTAAAGCAGAGGAGTATTATACGTTTACAGAGAAATGATTACTAAAAACAAGCCGTAAAGGTATCTAATGCAACGCATTCCATTCCATACTATTCACAGTAAATGGTATATTGCATTTTCCCAAATATAAAAAAAATTAAAAAAAAATCAAAAAAACCTCGGGTTGGTCCGGAAATGAGCCCTAAGGGAGCTACGGCCCTTCGAAGATGAATGGGGAACAAAATAAAGCATCAATAAAATTTTAATACTGCAGGGTGATTCTTTATTTAAAACTGAGCAAAAATGTATTCTTCACCAAAACACCGAAATTTTCTTTTAAAGGAGTAATAGCCTCTAAAAAGTAACGTTTTTGGTTGCACAAAATGTTACTTCCTCTTATCTATATTTTAATACAAAAAATGCAAAAAAGGTACATGTAAAAAAGTTTGGGGCAAAAATGTGTTAAGCCTAATACATTTTCCCGTCTAGGCACGCCTCTGGATAAATTCAAAAAAATTTATTAACATAAACTTATTGCCCTTATCAATACTAGTATACATGCAAAAGCTCGTCGCTCTAGCCTAAAGGGTACCAGAGTTATTATTTAAAAACCTTATTTTTATTACAATTTTAAAGGGGCGTAGCTCCCTTAGGGCTCATTTGCGGACCAACCTTTATGGGTACTTTTTTTGATATTTTTGGATGCAGAATCACCTCTTAAATTTTGGCATGTCAGTTATTGATAACCCTGTATATATGGTCTGTCACATAGACATTAATATGACGATAACTAAAGAACTCTTTAAGCTAGAGGCTTGAAATTTGGTATACAGGTATGTTGCTAAAAGTTATCGCTCTGCATTCTTTTTTTTTACAAAAATTTACAAATTAGGGTTGCTGATATCGAATCTAATAATAAACATTTTCTAAAGTCCACCCCAAGAGGGCGGGGGGTAAGTAATTTGAAATATTTACATTATTTTCGTAAAAATTGTTATATAGGGGTTTTTGAGGTAAAACTTAATCTTGTAATAATTTTTTTCCAAATCCACCCCCTGAGGGCGGGGGGTAGATTTCATGAAAATTGGTATATGGGGGTTATCGAGGTACCTAAAACTAAATCTCATAATTAAAAAAATCTAACTTCATCTCCTGAAGATTGAGGGTAGTTTTCTTGAAAACTGGTATATTGGGGTTTTTGCGGTACTAACCAAAACCAAGCGGCACCAAAAATCCCTAGACACCAATTTTTATAAAATTTAGATTTTTTCCGCCATATTGGATCCGCCATTTTGAATTTTGAATTTTTAATATTGGATTCGGTTTTAGTGACCTCGAAAACCTCTACATACTAATTTACAGAATTTTGGCAGCAAAAAAAAAATCTGGCCCATATATAGGCATAGTGGGCACCACAACTTTCGAGACCTGTTTATTAAATTAACATAAAATTCACGTTATTTTAAAAGATCAAAACATCTTAAATTATAACAAGGATATTAAATCTTACATCAAACTCATCCCTGTCCTCTTAAGTCACCTCTATAATTTTTTTGAAATACGACTATCTATTTTTTTTATACCTGCTTCTCGTCGCGAAATTCTTAAAGCTTTTTGATAGAATGTCACTTTAATATGCGTGCCTATCCGCCTGTATAAAGGCCACCTTTGGGTCTATTTGTTTGCCCCCCACTATGTGATATCTTTTGCAAATACATAAAGTTATTAATCATTTTTATCAAATCAATATAAATAAATTATTCAATACCCGTAGGATCTAAAAAATATGTACTGTTCCTACCGCTGCTTAGCAAAGGAAAAAGGATGTTAATTCTTTTTAGAAATTAAATAAAACCAATCTGCCTCGGAAGTGCGAAGGGATGTATATATTTTTTCTTTAGGTGGCAAAAAAAAAAACAAAAACTCAAAATATACACTACTTAAGCCAAGGGGTAAACCGCAGACGAATTCAGGTGTACAAATTGGAGGTAATCTGGAGGAAATCTTTGAAGGTTACGAGGTAATCTGAAGGAAATCTTTAAAGATTTCCTCCTTTTTGGAGGAAATTTTAGAAACTAGAGGTAATCTTTGGAGGTAATCTGGAGGAAATCTTTAAAGATTTTCTCCTTTTCGGAGGAAATTTTAGAAACTTGTGGTAATCTTTGGAGGTAATCTGGAGGAAATCTTTAAAGATTTCCTCATAAAAGGAATTCAGGTGTACAAAATTTTGTCAGCGGTTTACCCCTCGACTTAAACATATTAATCTCGTAGGAGTATACACAAGACTTTTGACACAAAGTTCCCATATTTACCAGATCATAAGCTTGAGAATATATCGGCAGGCATTATATAGATACATTATCAGATGCGAAAGTTTACTTTTAGTGCGAGGTGTTTTTGAATGGCCGAGGCTTAGCCGAGGCTATTCAAAAACTGCGAGCACCTGAAAGGGCTTTCGCAGCGTGTAATGTATTAAATTTTCATTCCCCCTCGACATTTAACAACCCTAAGAAAACATTTGTAAAAAACGAAAAACAATAAAGCTTAAGCCTCCGCTAGATACAGTGACTCTAGAATTAACCATGTTTTATGATATTTGTCAAACACCGTAATAATTTTCGAATATTTGGTTGTAAATGATTTTAGTTGAAGAAGCCTCAAATATTGCCTGCAGAAGTTTGGTTTATTTACTTGAATTTATTCATGCCTTATAAGGCATAATTTGCAAAGAACAATAAAAATGCATTTGTATAATAACTGAAGATGTGTTATTGGCGTTTTTTTACTTTTTTGCCCAGGGCATGAAAGTTTTTCATAGCTAGCAACCACCTAGTAACCGACCACCTAGCATGACTTTCGCTTTCAATTCTCTCAAGATAGAGAAGGTATTTTCCTGATGAACAAAAATCGAAAAAAACGATTTTTTTTAAATGGTTCTAACGATTTTGCTAAAGTTTTGCACGTTAATAGTTAATTATAAACGTAATATACATATATTACCGGCAATGTAAAAAATTCGGCAATGTGCGAAATGACTAGATATTCCGCAAACTGACTAATTCCCCAGACATTATGCAAAATCACTACAACTTTGGGTGATCTGCAAATTTACTACACTATTTTTGGCAATCTGCAAAATGCCTGCATGTTAAATTGAAAAAAACCATTTGCTTCATGTATATGTTACAGAAAAAGCTCAAAATTTGGTTAATCCCATGATTGACAAGTTAAACCTAGGATTTACCAATTAAACGTAAACGAACACCCCAATAAAAAAAACACAAAATCAACACAAAACCAACGTAAACCAACGTTAACGTAAATCAATAATGGGGGCCGTTGGTTTAGGTTGGTTTTGTGTTGGTTTTGTGTTGGTTTAGTGTTTATGTGGGGCGTTGGTTTACGCTTAATTGGTAAATCCTAGGTTTAACACGTAATTCCTTGGATTAACCAAATTTCGAGCTTTTACTGTAACATATACATCAGCAGAAAAGATTTTATTTCTGCAAAATAATGAAAAATACATTTCCTACCAAAAATAAGTAGGTATCGTATAACAAAACAACAAAATCTAAGTTAATTAACAAACGCTTGTTATTTATTTTTGCAGGGATTAGAAAAGTGGCAACGACTATTGCACAACACTTTATTTTTAAGGCATTCAAATTACCTAGACAATGTGAGAAGTATAGATGTTCAAGGTTCAGATTGACTATTGAATCAGGCATTTTGCAGATTGCCAAGAATAGCGTAGTAAATTCGCAGATCATCCAAAGTTGTAGTGATTTTGCATAATGTCTGGTGAATGGCGATTTCTCCCGTTAGATTAGACAAGGACAAAAGTTCTACCCAAAAAGGATAGAAGACATACATACACTCCCACTTCCACCCAACCAAACAAATTCTGTATTTGTTCTTTGTTGAACAAATACAATATTTACTTGGCCGGGCGAAAAGTATAACTATATTATTTTTATTAAAGAAATTTCAGGCGCCATCTAAATTTTAGTAGAATTATCTTATTCTATAGATTCGCATTAGCTATGTTCGTTCGTGTCCCTCAGTGCTACACTTTCCGGCCAACCAAATAAATACTGTATTTGTTGTATGAAAAACAAATACAGTATTTATTTGGTTGGCTGGAAAGTGTAGCACAAATGAGATAGAGATAGGGTAGACGTGTTTTGTTTCATAATTCTAGTTGTAGAGAGCTCCATTGGTCAATTTGCGGAATATTTAGTCATTTAGCACATTGCCAAATTTTTTACATTGCCAGTAACACATACGTATATAACGTACTGGTTTCCCCCGAAAAAATCACATAAGGGCATATTCTTTTTAATAAGCACCGAAAATAAATGTAAACTGTTTATATAAATAACAACAAAATAATCAAGTCTCAAATATATCTGCACATTTCCGCAAGAAAGTAAGGTCGGTGGAACCAAATCATTTTCAGTTTATTTTTTAGAAGGATTTACCTCTAGCTCTTCCAGATATTCAAACAGATTGTTTTGTTTTATATTTATGCGAGTACTTTGTTTTTTCTTAGCTTTTAATTAAGCTTCTTTTTTATACCATTGAGCCTGGGTAAATTGTTTATTAAAATTACAAAAAAGTTCATTTGGAGCTAACAAACCAATAAAATATTTATTTTATCATTTACATTACGTGTTACCTATCGGTTGGTTCTATCTAAAAATTATATTATAGTGAAAATGAAATTTATTAAAAACAGACAATACAGTTCTTCTTTACTATTATGTGAAAATTTGGAAAATTAAAATGCCCGTGGTGAGAAGAAAAAGGGCCAGTGAGAGTAAGAATTTGATGAACGGACTTTATGTTCATTCTAGTCCACCAAGAGGTAAGTATTCTTAATTAAATCCCCTCTTGCCCACTCTATCTACTATAGCATGAAATTAATTTTGTATAATGACCAAAATCCATTTTGCGTGACACTAGACAGAAAAATATTTAAATAAATAACCCTCTGTTTAAAAATTCATGGTCAAAACTAAAGAATTTTGTTTAATTTTGCTTAATTTAATTAAAGCGACTGCCTATAAATTTTGACGATACATGTTTACACTTCCACCATTAAAACGCGAACACAGAAATATAATTTTTTGCATTTTACAGAAATTAAAATATTTGCACTAAATATGATTAGGTAACTATACGTATACAGAGCCACATCATTATCATCAAATTCTAAGCCCCAAGATTGGCTTGAGGCAGCTCTGCGTCCCACCCTACACTGATAAAAATATTTATAAGAATATTTCCAAAACTGAGAGCTCGTAACCGTAGTAAATACTAAACGTTTTTGCTTATATGGAACCCATAGACAAAGAACATAGATGAGCTGTCATTTCAAGGTTATATACAAATTTACAAGTCCTCCATTTTGATCAGAAGTTACGTCAGAAATCAGTCGGGAAATTTAAATTAGTGGGTAAAACGTAAATAAATAAACGACATAACCTTACTTTTTAATGTTTTCTTATGTTATATTAAAAAAATCAAACTTACCTAAAAAATATGATATGCTGTCTGCAGGTAGCAGTCGTTTTATGTTTCTACAACTTTTTATAAAACATGTCATTGCAAAGGCTTTACTAGTTCTTTGAAAAAGCACTATAAACTATACAAAAAACACAGAAAGACTTTAAAAGTTCAAAAACGCTATTATATAGTCTATAATAAAATAAAATGTTCACCCTTCTAGCACAAAACACCAAACGTGTAAAAAAAATAACAGCAAAACCTCGAAAACAAACTCAAAACATACATAAATTAGGTTATGTTAACCTGTTGCACGAATATTTTAGAGGTGTGTGCGAAGAATTATATTTTTATATTTAAATTACTGGTAAAAATAAATAAATATCTGTGTAGTATAACATATTGATTTAGTTTTTACATATATAAAAAACTGTTGCAACAAAACAACGACAAAAAGAAACTTTTACTGACTACTGAAGTGAAATGAAAAGACACATCTCTCTCTCTTTGGATGTGACTTTTCCCTTCCGGGTAATTAGCCAGGAAAAGACACATCTCTAACAAAGAAAATATTCCTATCTAACGCAAAACAGTGTTACCAACATAAAATATATATTTTTTTACTATATGTTGGACAATTGGAATCAAAATGGAGGACACATTTAGTCGAGACGCAGAAGTATGCGCAGACGGTCAAAAATCAATCTATTTGTTTATTTTGTCTATGATGGAACCCCACCAAAGTTTAGTTAACATTCACTGGTTGTTACAATTACCAGAACTATAACAACGTTAAGTATTACTGTAACAAGCAGTGAATGTTAACTAAACTTTCGTGGGGTTCCATATAAGCAAAAACGTTTAGATGTTACTACGGGAACGAGTTCTCAGTGAACGTTAAGTTATGTGAGTTTTTCAGAACATATTCTGTATAATTTCATAATAAGTTATGTGAAACTAAATTTTACAGAACATATTTTGTAAAAATTTATGTGAAATAAAATTTTACGGAACATTTTCTGTAAAAATTTATATGAAATAAAATTTTACAGAACATATTCTGTAAAAAATTATGTGAAATAAAATTTTACATAACATTTTCTGTAAAAATTTGTATAAAATGATATTTTACAGAACATATTCTGTGAAAATCACATAACTAAACGTTGGTATAATTCTTACCTACGTTATGTTCTGTGAATAAAGCGCGCCAAGAATTGCATAATATATTATGTGAAAATACATAATATATTATGTAAAACTTGAAAATTACATAATAAGTTTAGTGAAACTTAAAAATTACATAATAAGTTATGTGAAGGTACAAAATATATTATGTAAATTTTAAAAATTTAGCAACAAGTTACTGTGTGATTATGTGATTTTTATCTGTGTATCCTTAACCATTTCTTTTTTCCCTAAAATTTCTACACCCTATATCGTTTATTATTTGTAGTGTGAGTAAGCAGCGTTTCATTCTAGGCCTGCTCCTATAGCACAACATATCAAAGGATTCCAGACAAAACTTTTAAGAGCCTTTTCATATTAGAATACTATTCACAGCGCCTGCGCTAAAATAGTATTATACGGTAGTTTCGAATTTATAAAAATTGTCGTAGACAAAAAATTCTTGAATATAAATTTGTTTCATGAAAAATAAGCTACTTTTTTTTGTAATGTCAAGAACGAATAATCCGATCGACTTTAAATATTCAGGAAAAATCAAAATCTACAAGGGAAAGATCCCTATTGGTTTTGAAAATAATCCCCTCAAAAACAAAGTTATGGGAAGTTAAATCAAAAAAAAAAAAACGCTGAAAGAAAATTCCGATTTACGTAAATTTTTCAGAAAAAAATACTTTTATTATAAGGATTAATTCTACCAATTTTGAAAGTAATTCCCCCAAAAACAAAAAGTTATGAGGGTTAAACTTAAAAATATATATATTTTTTTTCAAAAGCAGGTCGTATTTAAAAACAAATAAATTTTTAATTTGTTTTTTTTGTTTTTACAAAAAAAATTAAAAAAAATGTAAATTTTTTTAAAAAGTTTTTTAATTTTTTTTTATTTAATTTTTAAGCATTTGTGGAAATCGAATATACAATTTTATGTGAATAGTGTATACTGGAATGCGTAGCATTACATATCTTCACGGCTTGTTTATATTTATATTTGAGGAGCAAAGTAATTTTTTCTTTGAATTGGAGGCTACATGTATACATTGTGACAAAAGACAAAATTGCCGGTGACAATAACGAATTTTTGCGAAATATAATAAAATTAACGATACAGGTAAAATTTCAATACCAATATAGGTAAATCAGAATTCCGTTACCGATGAGTGGCCATTTTGGTGGCCATTTTGTCTTTCTTTTTTTAGAGCTTACTTTCACTGGTGCCATGGTTTGCCTAATATCCCTTGCGCATTAATAATGCAAATTGATCTACTGATTTAATTATTTCATGGTCAAATTTAATATGATCGTTACCCTAGTAGAAATTTAACGTTAGAATAAGGTTTTTCTAACGTTAGAAAACTGTATAAAAGTACGCTATAAAATATGTGCAAATGTCCCGCAAAAAGTTAGAATAAGGTTAGAAAAAGGTTAAAATATGGTTAGGAAACTAACGTTAGATTTATGTATTTTATAACGTTTTTGTCAAACGTTAGTTTTTAAGTTTAGATTTATTTATTTTTTAACGTTTTTGTATAAAGTTTGAGACTAAACATAAAAATGCCACTAATCTAATTTTATGTTAAGTTAGATTTATGTACTTTTCTACCAGAGTAGTTTCTTACTTACTTTTTTAAATGTAATTGGCTAACAGTACTTTAGTTAGTTATTACATAATACCGATTGAGGTGGGCGGAGAAAATATTTCCCAACTGTTAATTGAGAAATTTCCTAACTCAAAAACTCAAAAAAAAAAAGTTAAAAAAAGGTCCCAACCTCTGAAAAAATTTCAACTGTATCCAATTTCCTAACACCAAAAAAATCTTTACCCCTGACTGAAAAATTTTGATAACTGAAAAGAAGGACCTACCCTATGCAAGAATTCCCAACTGTATCATCCAATTTCCCAACTCCACTCAAAAAATTCCGAACCTTTCTTAACTGTGAACAAATATTCAACTTGTACTACTCCAATTTTCCCAACTTTCTATCCATTTAACAAAATTAACCACTCAATTTTCGAAATTTGCCTCTTATTTTACCAACTGGACAGGGGTTTTCCCAACTCGAACATGATTGGGGGGAGGAGTGGCAATGGAAATCAGATTCATTTTCAGCGACCTCGAAAACCCCTATATACCAATTTTCACGTATATATTGTATATACAATTAATAAGTAATTTTTCCACTTAAAGGGGGTTAAAAAAATATTATCAGATTTAGTTTCAACCACCTCAAAACTCCTTATATATTAATTTTAAAAATGCTGTACTCGGTTGTGATTGTTGTGGTAAAAACTGGGGTGGGGAAAGGGAAAAACACATATATTTACAATATTTTTATTAAAATTGGTATATAAGTACTGGTTTTTAATGTCACTAAAACTGAATACCATACTTTTTTTTAACTCCCACTTCAGCTATGCCCAGGGGCAGCTAGGGGGCATGCATAGTTAAATATCTACAATGTTTGTCGCTGGTCGCTGAAACTTAATCTGATAAAAACATCTGTTTCCACCTCCGGTGGGGTTTTAAGTTCCCTCACACAGAAAACTATTATCTTAATACAAGAATATGGTGATTTGTATATAACGAAGAGAATATATTCTTCTTTTATGCATCCATATTCTTATCCTTTCATATTTAAACCACAATTTTGCTTTAAAGGAATATATTCTCTTCGTTATATCCAAATCACACATTTTTGACTTAAGACAATATTGTTTTCTGTGCTGAAATTGAATAAAAAGTAGTTTAATTGTTTAGCTTGATTATTTAGTTGTTGAGATTAGTTTTTTTTTGTGTTATAATTGTATATTAGCAACCGTGTGAATTTTTAAGTCTGTAGCTCGTAAAAATATTATACATAATAAAACAATGCAACATGATACCAATAAAATTAATTCATAAATTTCTAAATCGTGTCAAAGTCAGATAAAATCATTCAAACGCATTTAAAAACAAAGAAGGGATAGTTTTTTAGAAAAAGTTTAAAATTGTAAAGGAGATGAAGAATTGCAAGCTCTTTATAAAAGTTTGGCAAATAGTCTAATGAAATTATTAACTTTGAACGATTGCATATAAACATCCATAAGATGTTTAATTTTGACATTTAGGACGTCTTATAAACATTCCTATTCCCTAAAGACGTCCAAAAGATGTCTTATGTAACAAAATCGGGCATCTTATAGACGCCTTTGTACAACATCGAAAAGATGTTCTACTTGGACGTTTTCAAGACATATTCCTATGATCTCATCTCATGGGGTCTCATGAGGTCAACATGTTATGATTTTCACGTTTTGTATTCATACGAACATCATAATGAGCACATCTCATGATTTCTTGATCATGTTATGAGTTTGTCATGAGTTATAAATATTTAATCCGATTGAGAACGATTGCCGAATTTCAATTTCACTGCACTTGAGCGCCTTATGCTATAGGTGGGGCCACATGTTATTTCCTACCACTAACAAAACTTTTTAAACGAATAAAGTCGCTTTCTAGGAATACTTGTATTAAAAAAAATCTGTCTTTATAAGGATATACTACTAGTAACTTATTAGTCAGCTAATTCGATGCTCATTATCGGATTGGTATGGTGATCCATAGATATATGGAGGCTTTAGCCTAGAGGAACTAGTTCCTTTAATCATCTTGGGAAACATCCCCACTTCCGGTTTCATTAATTCCGGTGTCCTCAAGTTGTAGAAAATGGAATTATGTGGGGGTGTATGTATAGGAGGATCGATTTTTTCGTTATTTTTTTGGTATCCCTTCGCGTTTTCAAGATATGAGCAAAAATGTGTGTGTTTGATCTTTTTAAATTTTAAACTTCGCGGTTAATTCAAAGCATGCGCATCCCGTAGCATTGGTATATATCTTCATGACATCATCTTGTGATGACTTCACAATGAGGAGTCATCTGTATGCGTTCATGACCGCGCAGAGAAAATCATTAAATGATGTCATAATGACTTCCACGTGAAATAGCAAATGTTGTCCGGGTTATTATTATTAACAAAGTAAAATTTGGCTGACTTGACTTAAGGACTTTTTGGCGGCTTTAGGTGTCCTCATAAACACCCTCGGCCGCAATATATTGTATAAGGGTCGCCCATCCAAAGACTGACCTGAGACAACAATGGTAGTCTTTAAAAAATTGACACGAAGAACCCCAAATAAGCTTCTGAATTAGGGGCTCTTCATTAATTTTAATACATGATTTTCAAATAAGACTTATTTATTCATTGTTTTTAGTTATCTTTGGGACATTATTTTTATTAATGGTTAGATTACAATTTTATCATTTCTATTTTGTCTTATATTGTAAGCGGAGATAAGCATGTATACTAAATTTCAGCTCTCAGTTTATTCTAACTGTGTGAAAAAGCTTTGGTAGATTTTAAGACAAATATACCTATACATGAATACTATACATACAGAGCGGTCCAAAAGTCACCCCTTAACTTTTGAACCAGTTGAGATATCGACTTCAAATTTTGAAATTTTAAATAAGATAACTTAAACTATCTTTTAGCATATATTTAATACTTTCAGCTCTTAAAATGTGGGCAGGGGGCATGGGGGCATATTTTTTTAAATGGAAAGAGGGGTCGTGTAATACATCATTTTAAAGCTTATAAAATTTTCCATTTAACTCCATATTTTTAAATAAAAAAAATATATTGGGTTTAAAATGGGGTTGAAAATGGGTATTAATGTCAAAATTCCTCTAAAAAAAAACAAATAATTTTTTAAAAATGCCTAATTTCATCATAAAAAAATGTTAATTATACTAATAAACTAAATAATCAATAATAGTTGACATAAATAAATTTATAAAAAAAAACTTAAAAAATCGAATGTTTTAGCACAAAAAATTGAAAAATCAAAACCTTAAAAAACATTTTTAAAAAATTTAAAAATATTAGTTTAAATAGAGAATTTTATAAGCTTTAAAATGATGTATCACACGACCCCCCTATTTAAAAAAATGTCCCCCCATACCCCCCTGCCCACATTTTAAGAGCTGAAAATATCAAATATATGCTAAAAGATAGTTTAAGTTGTCTTATTTAAGAGTTCTAAATTTGAAGTCGATATCTCAACTCGTTCAAAAGTTAAAAAGGTGGGGGGGGTGACTTTTGGACCGCACTGTATACATATATACATGTATATAATAATTATAATAATTTTATAATTTATTCTATTATAATAGAAGGGCTAAAAAAAGGTCACTGCTACTTATAATTTGCCAACCTGTGTCTGAATTTCCCCACTTCCAAAGAATAGTCCATCAGCTTTCCAACTGGACTAAGACGATATTTATTAGAATGTTTAAAATTTTCCAAAAAATTATTGGGGTGGGCAGAAAATAAAATGCTAATAAAATACACTTGCACCTTTAGTATATGAATCTTATATAAAATTTCAAGCTTGTCCCCCCTAATTGCCATTGCCTTATGATTATGTCGATTTAAATTTTAACCCATCGCGAGGCATCTACAATACATCGCACTTCCCTAGAAGGAGGCCCATGTATCGTTTCCTACTAGGGTTGTTCCGTTGTAATAACATACCATTAATTTTTCCATTGCATGATGTCGCGTTTCAAAATTACACATTTTTTAAATTATACTTACTTGCTCTTAGGAATAGTAAACAATTTCATTATAATAAAATACGTCTACATTAAAAGGGGGATACAAAAACTACTTAGTTTTAGTAACTGAGCTCATAAGGTATATTTGTTCATTCTTTTTTCGAAAAAAAAGAAAAAAAATCAATTTATTTTTTTAAGAGGTATTTCGACCTTAAAATTAATTTTTTTTTATATATACAGGGTTATTCAGAAATAAGTTTGGAGTTTAAGGGCGTATGGGTGGTATGATACATCATTTTAAGGTCTATTGCCAACAATTTTTCTCAAGTCTTGAGCAAGTCTGTCTCAAGATTCAAGTAACTGCATCCATATTTTGACAATTCTGGCGCAAGATACTGTCGACAGATTCTTGCTCAAGAATTTTCAAAGAATTGCTACAGATACTTCTTCAAGATTCTTGAACAAGTGGAGCAAGAATGTAGCAAGAAAAATTGACAAGAAATCGAAAAGCGATCTCTATCATGATCAAATCGTACTTGTTAGAGTAGCTCAAGATTATTGACCAAGAATCTTGTCAATTGCTTGCTAGAGACAACGAACAGACTTGACAAAGTATTGCTAAACGCTCTGCTTCCAGAATCTTTCTAAAATCGGATACAGAATCTTGATTAATTCTCTTGCTCAAGAATTGTCCAATTCTTTACAAAGAACTTTGTCAAGTACTCTGGTCAAGAAACTTGTCCAAGTTCAATGTTACTAGGGTGTTTATCTATCGGTTTATCTGTTTTTCGATTTCCTTTTAAATTTAAATTTTATATTAAGCATTAAACTTTTGGAAAGTCATCAACATAATATTAAATTCCAATATTTGTCCTCCCTTCTCGATTAAAATTTTATAAAACAGGTGCATTTATTTCACTTAAATTTGCTTATTTGGACATTATAAATTTAACCCCCATACTCCCCGTTACCCCAACTCCAAAATCTTAAATAGCAACCCTTATTATGCCAAATATTAAAGGGTATTAAATATGCTTTATGTTGGTAGGTAGGTATATATTCGATTTAATTGATCGATTTAAATAAACAGTTAACATCCCATCAAATACGGGGTTGGTCAAACAATTTTTATTATTTTATTAATAAAGATCTTTATTTCCCTTTTAAGTTGTTGCTAATTATTACTTTGGATTTGGGGTAGTTGGAGGTATAAAAGTAAAAAAATTATCTCCAATTATTTAGAATTAAGGCCCTGGTGATGAATTAACCCATATCCTACCATTGGTACGAAAACGCACCACTGTTTTCTAGAGTTTTCTTACTGAAAAACTAATTAACTTTTTTAAATTTTATAAATTGTATGTTACCAAAAGGTTTGAAACAGTATACATATTTGTTGAAATAAGTTTTTTTGTAAATAACTAGTCGTAACAATAATGTAATTTTTAGGAAAACTTATTCTTTTAATGCGTACCAATTTAATGTTATTTTTTTACTAGAAAAAAATTTTCAGGATGGTTTGTATTGAAATAAAAAATAAACAAAAACATAAACAAATATAAACCTACTCAAAAATATCTGAAAATTTTCAACATATGCCAAATAGTGACATGCAAAAATGAGTGATGCGAAAACGTACATTGGTAGGATATGATATAAATATTTCTAGACAAGTCATGAGTCATGACCCGTGACCTAAAAATATTGATTATTTTAGTTTATTATTATTTTATTTTTTTTTATTTTATTTTTTTTTTAATTATAATTAATTTTATACCACAACCAAATTGTATAAAAATGTTCAACAAATATATGGAGGGATTCGACTTGCAAGACAGTGGTTTAGAAAATTACAGAACTGGTATTAGTAAAAAAAAAAAAATTCTGGTAACCTCTACTTATTCATACAATATATAGATTATTGGTATATTCGTGGAAGCTATACAACATAAATAGTACTAAAAAATGAGTCCGTTAGATTTTAAGTCATATATTTCGAGGGTTCTTAAAAAGTTAAAATAATATATTAAAACCTACGACAAATAACGTAATACCAACGATAACGTTGGACATATAGGAAAAAGTGTACCAAAATCAAGACGTAGATCTAAAGTGTATCACAATCACACTATATTTGTCTGTCAAAGATATGACGTACACTTTTACATTAATTATTTAAAAAGTACAACAAAAAATAATTTAAAAAATAAATTCAAAATTACATACATCCTACCAATGCATTGGTTTCGATATTGCATTGGTACAAAAACCCAAAAATCATTTTTTTGTTCTTGTTTTGGCGAAAAAAAAAAATTCTTTTAAAATGTCTTAAATTAAGACTCTTAATGAACATAAAATATTACCATTATGAGTTAAATAGACTTTTTTTTATAGAATTTTGATATTTTGTTTTATGGAAGTAATTAATAGAGAACTATCACATTCTATTGATTAACAAATTTAAAGCTGACGTAAATTATTTACGTAAAAACATAGATTATATTATAAAATATACCTGTTCGAAATCTTAGTTCGTTAACTTACGTCGTTTAAAAGTTAGCGGCACTGTATAAGTTAAAACAATATCCCTGTATTTTCCATTACAATCCCAGCCTAGATAATTAATCATATAAACAAGCATAGGTTTCAAGTGTCGGAGGAGAGTCTGACAAACCGATATTTTTTTATAATATTTTTGATATTTCTCCACAAATTACCAAACAAAAAAAAATGGAAATTTTAAGTCGATCGCTTTTCCTTTTCTTTCTCTTCAAATAGAAAGAAATCATGAGCAAAACTGAGCAAAATATACAAATCATGTATATACAGGGTGTATTTGAAATAGCGTAGGAAACAGGTGATTCTACATGATAAAATATGACAAAAAGTTCCTATAAACATATGTCTAAAAATGCGTCATAAGGGAGCTACGCCCCTTTGAAATTGGCTAAAAAAATCGGTTTTCATTTAATAACTCAGGAACCCTTTGAGATATGTTAACGAGGTTTTGCACGTGAATTAATCCTAATAAGGCCCATCTAAAAAGTTTGGGACAAAAAACTGATAAGCCCCCCTCATTTCGCACACCCCTGGTTGAAATAAGTACATGAAAATAACACATAAAAACGGGCCTTGGTAGGATTAGTTGACGTGCAAAACCTCGTTGATATATCTCAATATATAATAAAAAACGATTTTTTTAGCCACTTTCAAAGGGGCGTAGCTCCCTTATGACGCGTTTTTAGACATATGTTTATAGAAACTTTTTGTCATATTTTATGATGATCATCTGTTAAAATTTTCGACGCTATTTCAAATACACCGTGTATAGTTGGTGCTAATTAATTAGCTAGAAAAATTAGGCACCCAAATATGAGCGTGTAACCTAAAATCATATAAATCAAGCAATACATGAGTTTAATTTAACATTTCCTGACCTACTTGATATATCTGGTTTAATTTAATAAGCAGCATTAAAAGTCCGAGCAATTCGCCCATACATCATGTTTGTGTGTTATGATTTATGTTGCCACCCTGTTGCTGTCACGCAGTCACGCTATATTGCGTATGTGGGAAGACAGTCTTTTCAAAAAGTAGATGCACATCTTTATTTTATATGTACAAAATACAATATTTTAAATAATTCCGAATTTACAGTATACACGGTGTCCCACGGTAGACAAATCAGTCAAACTGTGGCGTTATTAACAAAGATATCAACATGAAACTTTTACCAGTCAATATGGACCTAATTATCTTCAATTGACCCAAAACAAAAGTTTTCTACTCTTTTTTGGTTTTGAGCTAGAGCTCCACACATGCACTTTTAAAAGCATAACAATACTTTCAAATGCCAAAATTAAAAAAAGTAACAATTTTTCTTTATCATATGATAGTTTTTTTCACTAAAAACAATAATTTTCGATTTAAATTCTTAATTTTATAACACCTTAAAAAAGGGCAATTTCATAATGGAATGACCCCGCTATGGCAAAAGAGTAGGATGCCTTGAAATTATATTTTTTAAATAAATGTCAAATTTGATTTTACATTATAATCAAAAAATTAACAAAGCAAGATTTTTATAAAACCAAGTTTTGAATGCCAAAATGATAACTTTAGAAGTAAAGAAAGAAATTATTTTAACTTATGGAGAATGTGCTCGAAATTTAAGAGAAACAACGAGAAGAATAGTAGAAAAGTTCCCCGATGATGGTAAATTATTTAAATTTATTAACTTGCTGCTTGATTTGAATCCATTTGAATCGTGGAAGACTCGCAAAGAATTAGAATTATTTGCTAATAATAGATTTTGTGAAATGGCATTTATATTCCCATGATTCTCTGAAGTTAGATGCGTAATTTTGACCTTTTTTCATCAGAACTGGAGTGATTTGGGAAAACCTAAGGACTAACATGGATTTATTTGAAATATTGTACAAAACAATTCTAATAACACTTAAAATATTCTAGAAAGGCGTAATATTTTGTAGATGTATGGAATTTGACACAATGATGAGTTAATTAATTCAAATATCATAAATACGTCTTGCGTTTCGCATATTAATAAATAATATTAATAATAACAATCAATTTGATATTTTAACTTATGAGAATTATTCTTAGTATCATTTAACTTTTAATTCCAACCAAAATGTACGTAATTAATTACATAACAATAAATTAATTGACTAAATTGCCCATAATATGACAGTTTTTTTCCTTTCTTCTTCTGTATTTGGTCTAATTTTGGTCTGGTTTGGTTCAGAAAAACAAAACAAACGACTAAGAACAAAAGCACGAAGTAGGACTAGATGAAGTGACCCTAATATGCAGGGCCGGACAGAGCCAGCCCGGGCCCCGGTGCAACTTTTTACTCGGGCCCCCATTTTTTCAAAACATAATTGTCCCATGCAGGCCTGCAGCTAAGGCACTGAGGGCCGAAGCGGCGCCCCCATTCATTAACTAAGCGCCGCAGTCGAAAATTTTTCCAAATTATGTTACTTTCTGACTGTTTTATTTTCATAGTTCAGCAAGCTTAAGTATGTAAAAAATAATAAAGTCTTAGCGCCGCGGCGAAATTTTTTTTCAATTTTGATAGCTCTGGCGCCGCAGGCAATTTTTTTACAAATTTTAAGCTTTTGCAAGCTTGAACTAAAAAAAATACGTAGGTAAATTAGCCCTAGCGCCGCGGGCGAATTTTTTTACAAATTTTAAAACACTAGTAACAGTGCACTATTATTTTTTACAAAAATCCAAAAAGACTTAAGCGCTGCCGCGGCGAAATTTTTTCTATTGCCCATTTGGAACGAGATCTACTTATTTGCTCATTTTGACGCCTTATCGATCTGGGGGAGTATAAATAAATAAACTGTTTATTAAAAACTTCTGTCGCCGGGCCCCCTTCGAGCCCGGGCCCCGGGTAATCTGTACCCCCTGCACCCCCCTGAATCCGGCCCTGCTAATAAGAACCAGCTGCAACTTCATGCAACTGCGAGGGAAGGGGGTTCTTTACAAGCTAATTAATTATGTTTTTTAAAATCTCATAATTATAAAACATGTTTTATCATAAGTTGTCCAATAGGTTTTATAATAACTTGCTTTACCAATACTTTCATTATGATATAGACTTGACTTTGTAAAAAAAACTGCTAAGATTAATCTAAGATTAATCCAATCATACCAATTAAAAAATTTGATTGAGCGCAAAAAATCAAAATTTATTAGTAATTAAGTAATACACTCTGTAGTATAAAATACCCTAGTCCACAAGGTCCTTACTAAGTCTAAGTAAAAATCTAATTTATAACATTAGATTTAACATTTATTTTTATCGTGAACGTCATATGGAGCTACTGTCTTATAATAAAAAAGCAGAAATTTTCAAGAATGTAGGCAAACTTAAGGGTTCTAAAATTTCCCTTGCACATGATCTTTGTAAGCAAGACAAGGAAGAAAGCAGGCTCTTATACAAGCATATGAAACTAGCAAAATCGAAAAAACTTAATGCGAAAATCGAAAAACACAAGCTACATATTAATGGTGAAGTCTTCTCATACGAACAACTTAAGAATATGGATGATGATTCTTCTTTGCATGAAAATAATCCAGTAGAAAATTCATACAAAAGAGGAGCAACGTCCCCAGCTGGTTTAGGTACAGAAATTGGTCATTTACAAAAAAACTTAAAAATAACCACAGGCAAGCCTTAAAATTTATGTTTTGGAACTCTCAAGGATTCGCAAATTTCGATTTATTTTTAACGGATTTTTATTGTGGTTTTGATATATTTTTTGTTTCTGAGACTTGGCTTCTAAGCTGTCCTGCTGTACCTTCAGTTATTGATGATTTTAACGTGTTATTCTCTCCGGCTACTAAAGATATGGCAATGAGAAGAGCCAGTGGAGGACTTGCCATTTTTTATAAAAAGTATTTTAATGTTCAAAAAATACACTTCTCTTCCTGGTGCCTTATCTGTTTATTCTCCTACAACCAGTCCTGTTTTTTAGTATGTTTTCTGTACCTTAAACAAGCGTTAAATTTGGATATAATTTTAGAGGAGCTACAAGTAATTGTTGATGACCTATTGCTCAGATTTATAAACATCCCTATTTTTTTACTCGGTGATTTTAACTGTCGTATAGGCAATTTAGACTCTACCCCTGATTTATTTTTTCAAAATTCAAACTTAGAAATTAAAGTTGTAAATAATGACAATATTAATGCCAAAGGTCGCAAACTCGCCGAGTTTACCAACTCTAATAACTTTACAATTATTAATGGCAGATCTTGCAGTGATCAACCTGCCAGTTTGACTCACTTTGATCATACTGGTACTAGCATAATCGATTTATGTTTTTGTCTAAATACTCACCTTCAATTTATTAATGACCTTCTAGTACTTGATAATAATTTTAATTCTGACCACTTTCCTATCTCTGTTTCTATTAATATTACGACCAATAATCCAAGCTTCCCTCCATTTAGTTGCCATTCTATAATTTCTT
This sequence comes from Brachypterus glaber, assembly GCA_958510825.1. Classification (NCBI taxonomy): domain Eukaryota; kingdom Metazoa; phylum Arthropoda; class Insecta; order Coleoptera; family Kateretidae; genus Brachypterus; species Brachypterus glaber. The sequence goes on from OY294044.1 coordinate 30,796,304, forward strand.
GGAAACCACACATAGCCGACTCGTTTTTTTTACATATGCAAACTTTTTCGGAACTTCGACTTGATTATAACATTAACGACAGCTATGACCTGTATTTAAACTCCTTAGTTAGTACTGCAAACTTATTGGGTATGAACAAAATTATATTTTCTCGTAAATCAACAAATAAACCCTGGTTTTCCCTTGAATGCCGTAATCTAAAAAAACATGTAAGCTCCCTTCTTAAAGTCTGTAAGTCAAACAACTTTTCCCAACCGTCAGAATATCTGGAGGCAAAAAAAAAGTTTAATTCTTTAAAGAGAGCTAAAAAACGTGCCTATGAAAATAATATTGTTAATCTTTTGAGCAACGTACACGATCAAAAAACTTTTTGGGAAACAATACGACTTTTTAAACCGCGCAACTTTTTCTCAAACTTAACAATAACAGATTGGGAACAATTTTACGATAATTTACAGCAGCCAAGGTTACGATCTGATTTTGTATTTCTTGATGCTAGGCACCCTTTTCTTGACAATCCGTTTACTGTCGACGAACTTACGTTCTGCCTATCTAAATGCAAAAATGGAAAAAGTCCTGGCAAAGATGGTATCTCATTTGAATTTTTAAAAAATCTTCCACAAAATAATTTGCTTTATCTGTGTTGTCTTTTTAACAAAATATTTGAATCAGGTGAAATTCCTCTTCAATGGCACGAAAGCGTACTTACAATGCTCCATAAAAAAGGACCTAAATATGACCCTGCTAACTACCGTGGAATTGCTCTTCTTAACTGCCCTGCTAAGCTTTTTACACTTATTCTACTTAATAGATTAACAGAATGGGTAGAAGAAAATAATATTCTTCCAGAATGTCAATCGGGATTCAGAAAAAATAGATCCTGCGACGATAACATTTTTACTTTAACTTCAGCCATTCAAATTCATTTAAGGCTAAGAGGGCGCCGAATCTATGTTGCATTTATAGACTTCAAAAGAGCCTTTGATTCTATCATGCATAACATCCTTTTCCATAAGCTTTACCAAAAAGGAGTAAGTGCAAAAATTTTAAAAATAATTATGAAGCTATACACAAAATTTAAATTTTGCATAAAAGTGAATAACCTTTACTCAAAGTTGTACCACCTTACTACCGGAGTCCTACAAGGTGAACCCTTAAGTCCCCTTTTATTTGCCCTTTTTCTCGCAGATATTGAAGAATTCTTTCGTAGCCGAGGTCATACTGGAGTGGACATTGATGTACTTGTCGATATAATAATGCTTTTATATGCTGATGATCTTGTGATTTTAAGCTATTCTCCAGTTGATCTTAATGCTAAACTAAGAACTCTCTTTGAATATTGTGAATTAAATAAACTTACAGTAAACATTTCGAAAACTAAAGTAATTTGCTTTAGAAACGGAGGACCCCTTGGTAATGTAAATATATTTTATAACGGAAGCAACGTTGAAGTTGTCAACAAGTATACCTATTTGGGCGTAAATTTTAATACTTCTTCTCTCTTTCTAGACATGTCTAGTTCAAGTACTGTACGAGCGAATCAGAACATTAGTGCAGTTTTAAATATTCTTGGTCAATCTAAAACCACGTCTTGGCCAGCCAGAATGAAACTGTATAATTCCTCGGTTACATCGGCTCTCTCGCATTGTCTTGGTATTTGGGGTCTACGATATGTTGATTTAATTGAAAGAATCCAAGTCCGGTTTTTTAAACGCCTTTTGGGCCTGCCTTTAAATACCCCTGATTATGTTGTGCGCCTGGAGACGAACACAGTAAGCTTAAGTCTACTTGTTTTAAAATACGCCTTTAATTTGCTAATAAAACTTAATTCTTTACCAGATACAAGGTTACCAAAAATTTGCCTTAATCGCCTAATAAACTTACCAAATGCCCCTAAAAAACATAACTGGTTTTTACAAATAAAAAACTTTTTTATTGAAACTGATAATTTGCTTACTTTTGAAAACTATAATGCCTGCAAAAGAATATTTTAAGCGACTTTCTAGTTACTTACGAAAACTACCTTCATAACATAGACCTTGATCGTCTTTCGCGTTCTTCCTACACCTTTTTCTACAACTTCCTACTGCCAAATAACTTTCTTACCTCACATTCTCCTCTTTATATTGTCAGAATTATTTGCCAAACAAGGACTTGTGGCACAGACATTTTAAGGTTTTATTATAACGGTATATCATATAAAATTGATGCTAAAACTATATGTTCCGTGTGCAATTTGCAAGAGAAAGAAACTATAATTCATCTTCTTTTAAAATGCCCCATATACAACAGTTTTAGACCAGTTTTTCTTAAAAACTTATCTGATTGGACAGATGTTATAAATCTTTTAAATGTTGGCACAGAAAGCATACTTAAAACAATTGCCCACTATATAATTAATATGCTTAAAATGCGTTCATTTGTATTAGATGATTAATTCTACAACTGTTTTTTTTTCTTTGTTATTGATTTTCGTTTTTTTTTTTCTTTTTCAACATGTAAAAAAAAAGTTAAACAGATTTTAGAGATTTTTTTTTTTTTATTCTAGGGATTTTTTTTTATATACTTTTATATATATATATATATATATATATATATATATATATTTTTTTTTTTTTTTTAGTTTACTTTATCTGGTTTGCATATAATATTTTGTTTTCTATTAGAGTTTATACGTTTAGATATACTTTTTTTTTTGTATATTGTTATAAGAATTGTAATTCTTTTAAAACAATAAAATTTTCTATCTATCTATCTATCTATCGTGAACGTCATATTTTTAAACATTTATTTTCATAGCATCCTCTCTTTTACATTAGCGGGGTCATTCCATAATGCACTTACCATTTTTTACCGTTTTCTAAAATTAAAAATTTAAATAGAAAACTATTGTTTTTAGTAAAAAAAACTATCATATGATAAAGAAATGATATTATTTTTTTAAATTTTGGCGTTAAAAAATGTTATTATGCTAAAAAAAAATTCTGTTTGTTGCTCTAGCCTAAAAACAGAAAAAAGTACAACACTTTTTTCTGGCGTAAATTGAAGGTAACTAGGTCTATATTGACTGGTAAAAAATATATTTTAATAGCTTTGATAATAACGCCACAATTTGACTACCGTGGGACACCGTATATCAAAATATTTTGATTGATAAAGCTAAATATATTGCACAAATTCTTTCAAAAAATAAAAAATTTCTTTGAAAACGGGATCAGATTAGATCCTGAAACGTTAGAAGTTAACTTTTATTCAGTTTTTCGTTCTTTTTTAATTATTTTAACGATTTATCAAGAATTTTATTAAAAATTCTTTATTTGGGCAAAAATTTTAAACTTTGGTAAGGTATTGACTAATAATATTTTTTAGGTAAAAAAGATATAGCAGATAAGTATTATTTTAAACGCAATACCTTACCAACGTATCTAGAAATAGGTGTGCCTGATAAGATCATTTTAATTTTATTTTCTGTTTTAGATTTTTTATTGATATAAATAGTCATTGAGGCGAAATGGCTCAAATTTATAATACTGTAAATATATATACGCCTCAAATAAATTATAGATTCAATTCCGAATTTGTTTTAATTATTTCTCAAAGTAAAAGGAAGTGACAAAACATAGATAATTTTGAAAAAAAAAAATAATACAGCATCACCCCCAAAATCCGGAAAATCAGTTTTTTATGTGATTAGATGTAAATTAAATAATTTATTTTAACTTACTAATTGGAAAACTCCTCAATGAAAAAAAGATGATCAATAATTAATAATTAATAATTAATTATAATTAAATATAAAATAACAATTTTTTTAATTGCTGGTAAGGGTAACAAGTCAAAGAACAATGCCAGGGACCTTTTAGATGCGTCTGGCTATACTTGATGCGCTGATTTAGGAACCTTTTTACGTTTTATCGATCAGCTCGTTTTTTTGGGATATAGCGCACAGTGTTTTTTTTCTGCCTATAGTAAAAAAAATAATTAAGTTCTAATTATTAATTTTTTTGCCGCGTATTGGTTCTCTATTAATGGGGCTCTAAGCCAAAAAAAGCAGATTTAAAATATCTTTATTCGTTTGTTTTCTATAGAGTTCTAAATTCAAAAAATTAGATTTTTTCGCATTTTTTGGGTATATTTTGATAAAAATTATATTTATAAACTAAAGACACGACTCTAATTTTTTTACACAATACTAACAAATATGTACGGTTTATAAAAATAAAAAAAGTTTTAGATTTAATCCAGTGACGGAGATTTTACCGGGGGCTACCGAAAAGAAAAAACATTAAATATTGAAGTGTTTTATTTATTTTTAGAAGGGCAACATAATAAATTAAATTTAATATGAAAAAAAAAACATAAAGAAAAATTAAAAAAAACTTTTTCTCTTTGCTTTAAAACATTCAAATAACAGGTTTATTTAAATAAACCTTTAATAATTCAAAACATTGTTGTTTGGCTTTCAATAACTCTCCTTAAAACTTCCGTTATAGGACTCATTCTAAAACTTTTTTATTTTTACAAACCTCACATGTATATTAGTGTTGCTTATAAAAATCAGAACCATATCTTTAGTATTTATATAAAAATTTTATGAAAATATAGCGAAAAGATACGAAAAAATCTCAGCGACAAGTTATGTACACTATTTTTACTACGACTCAAACTAAAATAAAAAAATTTAAAATAAATATTATTTTTTTTAAATAAAGATAAATAAAATTATCTTCATTTAAAATTATGAGATTTATTAAAATTTAGTTAATATTAAAAAAATACCAGTACTTCACAAACTAGAGTTGCAGCTTTGCTAAAGTTCTCGCATCTGCGAAATGAATTCAAGTTTACCTTGGTCTCTTCTAGAATTCATTTTTTTGTTATCATCAAAATTTGACAGTTAAAATTGTTTGCATTGTGTTCATTCAAATGACTCATCAAAATTAAAACGATTTATAATTTAAAATTATAGTAATTAATAAAAAAGCGGAAAAGTGGAAAATATATATCCAGATACATCGTCACCCCAGTATTGGTTTGTCGTATCTCTATTTTCGGACATTTTGAGATTTTTACATATTTGTTTATCTACAAGCAAGTACTTTAGTGTCCAACAAACATTTCTCAACATATGCTTTAGTTTCTAAAATAAATTGTCGTATCGCTACAAAATATTGTTTTGTCATATCTCCATTGAATGAAAGAAGAAGATAGCATTTAATGAAAAATATTACCTAAAATAAAAAAAAAATAATTTCACTATTATACTGCCCTGATAAAGTAAAGGGCAGTAAGTGACATTGGTCAATAGCAGCGTTTTCAAAATATTACATCAGGGTTGACGTGAAAACGCCGCTATGCGAACAGTGTTACTTACTGCCCTTACTTTAGCAGGGCAGTATAGTTGTTGTTATTATTATAATAATAGTGTGAAAACAGGTTAGGACTTTGGTCAATTTTCAACCTGTTTGTTCAAATTAACAATAATTGTTAATCAAAACAGTAGTTAAAATCGCAGATGCGAGGTCAAAAAAATACTGTTTTTGAATGTAACGATATTTTCAAATAATTTAAGAACTATTAAGCCGATATAAAAAAAAATAAAAGCGTAATAATTTAAACTAAAATACCTTTTAAACGTTGTCAAATTATTAATGTGTAACTTGAGCCATTATTTTGAATTTTTATAGAGATGCGACCAAAAATAGTGAAAAAACTTTAATTAATTAGTTATCATACTAATTTAACGGCTTGTACAAAAATGTAAGTAAACTTGGTTTAATTATACTTTTATATTGATTTTTAATGATTAACAAAAAATCCTAAACATAACCTCACTTTTTTTTTTAAATTTTAAATATTTCTGTACTTCTTCAAGTAAATATAGAAAGTTCTTTATTTTCAAACATTAATAATCCTTCTGCACTCTTTCAAATATAAAATCATGTCATTATGATAATTAATTAGTTTTTTAGTTTCTTTTTGGAGATACGACAAACTATCATAATACTGAAAAAAAAACATAAATTGTCTTATCTTCAATCTGGTTTTTCTAATATAATATAAACGGAACCTTTAATTTATTAAACAAAAACACTTTTGGATAGCATTTTTATTAAACTATTGTAAGAAAAAGAGTTGAAACTGATCCAGCGTGAGTTTTAAAAGATATTTAGAAAAACATCTTAAAACTCAATTTCCCTAAAATGGGATTTTTGGAGATACGACAAACCAATACTGGGGTGACATATAAATACAATGGAAAAACGTCTAATAAAATGGTAAATATTTTGAAAAAGCAGATCCTTATAGCTTTTATTTCCACACATGTATGATATTAATTCGCACGCGTATGATATATGACACTTACCTATTTTCTAAATCGTGTGAAATTTGTCGGTTTTATGTGGTCGTAGGAAAATAGTATATTCTATAACTAGTATGGAATAGACAATATTCCGCGGTGGCGGAAAGTTTGTCATAGGAGCCGGCAGGCGAGTATGACGGTCCCGCGAGCGCGGAATGACTATTCCATACGTGTTGTAGACAATACTTTTTCTTCGACTGCAAATATAAAACACTGTATGGCTTTAAACTGCGGACAAGGTTAAAAACAATGTTTTTTGTGACTCGAAATTGCAAATGCAACAAAACACATATTTTTAAATAAAAAAAAAAACAATTAATTATTTTTTTTATTATATTAAAAAATAGCCGAATCCGGCAAAAGTGGAAGTAAAAAAAAAGTACGCCATTTTGTAGCCCTTTCAATAGCGCACCAAAAAGTTAGATGCGTGCAAGTGGGTTGCCATTTAAAAAAATTGAGTTATGAAGGAAACACCCCCAGGAACACCGTTTTGAAAAATTTACAAAAAAATTACCAAATTTTGGTTTTTACGACAAATTTATATTTTTCCCACATTTAGCAAACAAATTAGATTTTATTTATAAAAAAAATAATCTTGTATGTTAATAAAAAAAAATAAAAATAAACTACTAAAAAATAAAAAGTTTTTAAATTAATTTTTTTTATGTTTACTGGATCCAAAAATTCAAAAATATACAGGGGTTGTCATTAATTTAACTTAGTTTCAGGCGAAACTGGAAGTTCACAAAAATAATTTTATATGCCATTTTGTAGCCCTTGTTAAGAAATATAAGGTACAAAACAATTGCTTTGATCGGACTCAAAACAATCCCATTTTAGGGGGTGTACATGGATTGAAACTCGCCCGGTATAGCTATAGGCATAGGTAGAATATAAAAACTTTTTAATAGGAGCAATAGGAGTAAAACTTAACTAAAAACAAATAGATTTTCATACAGATAACCTTTAGTTTTAAATAAAAATTATTTTCACAAGAACAAGTTTTTGCATAATTTAGATAATAATTATTCAGATTTATACGATTATTCATTAAGTCTTTTAATTTCTGTAAAACGATCATACATACATTTGCATTTTTAAATACTTTCTTTTTTCTTTTTTAAAAATACTTACCTAGTAATTAGATAATACATACATATACATAATATGTTTATAGAAAAATAATCTTTGAAATTACCCTTAAAAGGACATTTGGTGAAGCTGGAGCTAAAGTGGTCTAACTAACATTTTTGGCGAAAATGAGTTACGGCCATATTTCAATACTATACATTATATATTTATAGTTTAAATGCATTTTAGGTCTATAAACCTGCCCAAATTATAACATTCAGGAACGGTTTAACTAATTGTATTTTAAATATGTATTTTCCTATTTTTAAATAATCTTTGCAAAAAAATATATATAAGCGAGCTTTATATAATATAATAAAATTATTTTTGGGTGTACTCAAGTATTACGCAACACTTTTTGGGGTATACTAAATAAGCCTGTTTTTTACAAAAAAAAGGGTCACAATATGAATAATTTTAGCTAAAAACGCAGAAGAAACGTAATATAGAACATAAAAAGACCCACCAAATAAGATTATAATTAATTTAATATAATTGTAAAGCTATTTCACACATAAATTTTAGAAACTGCTATTTTTGCCGAAAGTGGAAAATCTAAAGTGGTCTAACTAACATTGTTTCCAACACTCGTTATTTCCCAAACAAAAGCAACTATTGCAATAATTATGCGTGAAACAGTGTAGTACTACCTTTAAACTATACTATAAAATTATTTTTGGGTGTGTCCAAGTATTTCGTAACACTTTTTAGGGTATACTAAATGAGCCTGTTTTTATAAAAAAAAACATTTTTTTTGTAAAAAAAATAGGCCGAAATAGGCTTATTAGGTATATCCCAAAAAGTGTTACGTAATACTTGGACACACCCAAAAATAATTTTATAGTATAGTATAAAGGTAATACTATAGCATTTAATGCATAGTTGTTGCAATAGTTGGTTTTGTTTGGGAAATAACGAGTGTTGAAAACATGGTTAGTTAGACCACTTTAGATATTTCACTTTCGGCAAAAATAGCAGTTTATAAAATTTATATGTGAAATAGCTTAAAAGTGGCATAAAACTAATTAAAATCTTATTTGGTGGGTCTTTTATGTTCTATACAACATTTTTTGTCCGTTTTTAGCTAAAATTATTCATATTGTGACCTTTTTTTTTTTGTAAAAACAGGCTCATTTAGTATACCCTAAAAGTGTTACGTAATACTTGGACACACCTAAAAATAATTTTATAGTACAGCTTAAAGGTAGTACTACACTATTTCATGTATAACTGTTGCAATAGTTGCTTTTGTTTGGGAAATAACGAGTGTTGAAAACAATGTTAGACCATTTTAGCTTTTTCTCTTTTGGCGAAAATAGCAATTTCTAAAATTTATGTGTAAAATAGCTTAAAAGTGGCATAAAACTAATTAAAATTTTATTTGTGGGTCTTTTTATATTCTATACAACATTTTTTCTGCGTTTATAGCTAAAATTATTCATATTGTGACCTTTTTTTTGTAAAAAGAGGCTCATTTAGTATACCCTAAAAAGTGTTACTTAATACTTTGACACACCCAAAAATAATTTTATATTATAGTTTAAAGGCAGTACTACACTGTTTCACGCATAATTGTTGCAATAGTTGGTTTTGTTTGGGAAATAATGAGTGTTAAAAACAATGTTAGACCACTTTAGCTCTTTTGCTTTTGGCGAAAATAGCAATTTCTAAAATTTATGTATGAAATAGCTTTAAAATGGCATTAAAATAATTAAAATTATATTATATGGTTAGGTAAGTATTATTTTACACCTACTGTGCAAACTTGCCCAAAAAAAAAAACTTTTGTGTGAAAAGAGACTATGAGTTTTTTCCTAAAAAGTGTCGCGTAATAATTGAAGGCACCCAAAACTAAAGTTATTATAATGAAATAAGTTTTTTTATATTTTAAGCTAACATATGCCCCAAAAGTTTTGTTTTTAAGGTAAAAGTGATTAAATTATAAGTCAAAATGCGTTTTCTTCATTTTCTCCATATTTACATTTTGTTAGTTAGACCACTTTAGCTCCAGCTTCACCATTTTCAGTCCAACGTATGAAATAACTTACATTTATAAATGTAAGTTATAAATATATAGGAACCAACAGTATCATATACCGTGCGGCCCAAACCCACCCCCTCCATCTTAACTTTTGAACAAATTGAGATATCGGCTTAAAATTAGGAACTCTCAAATAAGACAACTTATACTATCTTTTTGTATATATTTAACATTTTCATCTCTTAAAATGTGGGCAGGGGGATTTTCTATAGAACGGGGGGTCGTATGATACGTTATTTAGAAGCTTATAAAAATGTCTATTCCACCATATACTTTTAATTCATTTTAGACATTTTTTTGGGGGTTAAAAATGGGTATATTCGTTAAAATTTCTTTAAAAAAATCAAACAATTAAAAAAAAAATAATTATTTCAAGTTGCTGAAATGTAAATTATACTTTTAAACTAATTTTAATGGATATAAATAAAAATTTACAAAAAAATTATTAAAAAATCTCATTTTTTAGCAAAAAAAAAAATAAAAAAATTAAAACCTTAAAAAACATGTTTAAAAAAATTAAAAATATATGGGTAAATAAATAATTTTATAAGCTTTCAAACAATGTATCACACGACCCCAAAGTCCATTAAAAAATTTCACCTCATGCCCCCCTGCCCTCATTTTAGGAGCTGAAAATATCAAATATAGTTAAAAAGATAGAATAAGTTGTCTTATTCACGAGTTCCAAACTTTAACCCCTTAACGCACTCACCCGAGTAAACTTGTAGTCAATAGGTTGGCCCTTTTTTTGCTTACTCGAGTTAACTCGGGCGACTTATATTTTGGCGAAGTGGTGAAAAATTAATCACTTTTCCGAAAAAAAGTGGTGCGTCAAGGTGTTAAGTCTATATCTCAACTCGTTCAAAAGTTAAGAGGGGGAGGAGGTCACTTTTTGACCACACGGTATGAATAACTGTTAGTTACAGTCTGTTACCTCTTTTTAGTAACTCAAACCTTGCCACAGAAAATTATTTTCTTACCTACAAGTAAAAAAGACATTCTTTTCTTTTAGTTTTGCAAGTGACTTCTGCACATATCAAACAAATAATACGAACTGGAGATATAGAAAAATTGGAGCAATTAGTTTTTGAGGGACATGGAAAAAAATTGATTGGAGAACATTCTTCAGATTTAAAAACGAATAATTTTCTAAAAAATGTGCCGGCGTTAATGGTACGTAAATAAAATAAAAAAGAACCAAGGGCAAATTCTTTCAACGGGTTGGTAAATCCAGAAACTTGGCTGTACCAACTAATTATCTAGTAATACAATCCAAAAGGGAACTCTACAAGCCGATTAGGCTGGATTATTTAACTAGTATAATATTATTCGGTAACCATATTTCTGGTTTTACCAACCATATTTTTGGTTATACCAACCATATTTCTGGTTGTACTAAAATATCAAAATGTAACAACTACAAAAATATTGATGGGGCAGCTAGCTAAATGGTAGGTACAACCATAGTTCTGGATATTAAGTATTTTTTATTAAATAATTCAGTATCACAGTTATAGTGCGGTCCAAAAGTCACCCCCCCTCTTAACTTTTGAACGAGTTGAGATATCGATTTTAAATTTAGAACTCTTAAATAAGACAACTTAAACTATCTTTAAGCATATATTTGATACTTTTATCTTTTAAAATGTGGGCAGGGGGACATGGGGGGAAATTTTTTTAAATGGAAAGGGGGGTCGTGTGATACATCATTTTAAAGCCTTTAAAATTCTCTATATAACCATACATTTTTAAATTTTTTAAACATGTTTTTTAAGGTTTTGATTTTTCAGTTTTTTGTGCTAAAAAAATAAATTTTTAAGTTTTTTTTTGTTAATTTTTATTTATGTCAACTAAAATTAGTTGAAAAGTATAATTTACTTTTTTTCATTATGAAATTAGGCATTTTTAAAAAATTGTTTGGATTTTTTAGAGAAATTTTGACAAAAATACCCATTTTCAACCCTATTTTAAACCCAAAAAAAAAAATGTTTTAAAAAAATAAAAAATATACAGTTAAATGGAGAATTTTATAAGCTTTAAAATGATGTATTACACGACCCCCCTTTTCATTTAAAAAAATGTGCCCCCGTGCCCCCCTGCCCACATTTTAAGAGCTGAAAGTATTAAATATATGCTAAAAGATACTTTAAGTTGTCTTATTTAAAATTTCCAAATTTGAAGTCGATATCTCAACTGGTTCAAAAGTTAAGAGGGGGGGGTGACTTTTGGACCGCTCTGTATGTTAAACAGTACAGAACAGTCCTTAAGCCCTATGGGGTTGTGTGGACCATTATAGACATAAAATATATAATAAATGACTAGTCACAATTTCTTAAAATAAAATACAATTCAAGTAGAATATAATCAAAGACGTACATTGGGTACCATTTAAAGCACATAATCTTAATGACTCATTCCACGCCAAATAGGACCCTAAAAGGGCAATTTTGGACATCGACTTCTTCGATTTTAATCATTTTTGGTATACTTGCTCTACGTATGCTCAATAAGAAATTATATAATTTTCAGATTTTTTTGGCCATTATTTATGGAGTTACGGCCTTTTGAAATTGGCCAAAATTGCAAAAGTCACTAAAACAGCCTGTTTTTAAACAGCTCTATCTCAGTAATGCTAAAAGATACAGATTTTAAGAAAAATATATTTTAAAGCCATTTTGTTGTGTTTTAACATGTTTTAAAGATATGCAAAATTTAGTGATTTTGGTGATGCTCACCAAAGTCGCCAATGTTTGGTGACGATTATCTCAGAATACGCCATCTTTGATTTTTTAATAAAAAGATATAATAATCTGTAGATCTTTCTCTAACCATGTGCCAAAATTAATAATGGGACGACCATGGGATTGCCTTGGGCAAAATATTAAAGATATAAATGTCAGTCAAAATTTCATTTCCCAACCACTTTTTAACGCAAAGTTTAATAATACTACCCTGTATTTTTGAAATGGAAATGCTAATATATTTAATAACTATTTTATATTTATCTGCAACATTTTTTACTACGTCTGGTATACATATATACTAGCAGTGGACCCGTTATTCGCACGGGAATTAAGTTTTAGGAATTAATCAAACTAACATCAGTTCTTTTAATGCAATAATAAGATACTTACATAATATGTTTTGGAAAACTTTAAATTGAGTTTATGTACATATGTACTAGCTGTAAAACCCAATCTTCGCATGGGAAATCTAATTTAAATTTTACTTTCTTCTACTGCGTTTGGACTTTTTTTTATTTTTTTTTTTTATTTTCTCGTCGTTTAATATACAAAAAACAATAGTTTATCAATTGAAATCTGTGTTTCGGTCAATTTGTATATCTGCCTGTCCAAGAAAATTTGTGATCGCTATAACTTGAGAACACTTTAAGCTAAAGACTTCAAATTTTAAATATAGGTTCCTTATTCAAACAATTCGGCTAGGATTTTTTTGACCCCCTTACTCCACCTAAACATTTACCAAAAACAATTCCAGCTGAAAACGTTTGGGCTCATTCCATGGCAAATGAAACACAAAATATTCAATTTTAAACACAGACTCCTTCGATTTGTCTGATTTTTGGCTTATATAGCATACGTACATATGCTATGCATGCTTAATGAGAATTTGCCTTTTTTAGATTCTTTTGACATTAAACAATGTTTAGTAAACTGTTTACTGTAAACATAGTAGGCTTTACAAAATATGGCTAATTGCTTATTTAAACAAATTATAGAATATTATGAAGGTCTAAAACATTCTGTAAAATGAAAAAATAATACCTTGCCTAATTTTAATAAAAATCTGATAATTAAAAATTCCGTGCGAAAAACGGGTATCTTGGCTAGTTATATTAAAAAAATTAATCAATTAACTTATAACTCCGTTTGCAAAAAAGTTAATTTTAGTTTAAATTTGATTGAGGTAAAGTTAACATACAACGTACATCAAACTGTGATCATAATACTACCAATAAATAAAAAATTGAGTTGCTACTATATTTTTAAAAATTTACCAAAGACGAATATAGGGCGGTCCCATTTTGAAATTTGGGTAACTGTTAGAGAAATGTCCGTAGTTTAACATATATTTAAAAAAATAAAATCGAAGATGGCGTATTTTGAGTAAAATGTCACCAAAAATTGGTTACTTTGGTGACTATCACCAAAATCACCAAACTTAAATTTACTTTATTATCAAAATAACTTCCAACTAACAAACTTTAAAATACACTTTGTCTGAAGTCTCTATATCTTACCGTTATATAGATACAGCCGTTTAAGAATTATACGTTTTAGAAAATTTGGGCATTCTTGTCATCTTTAAAAGGCCATAACTCCAAAAATAAATGTCAAAAAAATCTGAAAAAAATTCAGGTTCTTTTTGGACAAACATAGCACACTTGAGCCAAAAATAGGGCAAATCAAAGAAGTCAAAGTTTTCCTTGGGTCCTATTTGGCACAGAATCACCCTAATGCATAAAACCAGGTACAGTGATAATTACTCATTCAATGAGTATGAATGTATTAAATGAAATTTTGGAGTTTCTAGCACCCAAAGGAACCGGATCCGAATTCTAGCAATTTGAAAAAAGCTTAATTTGAATGTACTTTAAGACATATATAAAATATAGCCGGGAGCAAATAATAAAATAAAAAAAGGTCACCAGCTCCCCGACTATAACCTCACCGAAATAAATTCGCAATAAAAACTGACAATTTAAAATTAAGATAACAAAGTTATTTCCTACAAAGTTATATAAACACATCGTCAAAATTCTTGGACCCCCCAAAAATTTTAAAAATGATCATTCCTCTCTGGTTGAGAGTATCATAATTTTAGAGCATTGTTTTGCTGCTTTATATCCGATAAATTTTTGTCCGAAAAAAAATCCAGCACCCAATAGGAATGATTTTCATAAAAAGTGTCCAAATCAGGCTAGTATCAATAAACACTGGAAATGTATATTTTGTGTTATTCGTATTAAATATGCCCTGAAATAGGATTTCGGAATTTAATAGGGGCCCCACATGAAGAAGGTCTATCAAATCATCAAATACCCGGTACGTTTGGTATACTCAGAAGTTCTGTGATTAGAATTGTGAATTTATACCAAGAAACTGGAAATATTAAATCTCGACGGGCAGCTGGTCTTCCTGGGGTCACAGATGTTAGAGAAGACCGTTACATTACAAATTGCATGCGTACAAACCGCAGCATTCCACTTAGAAGCATTCAAAGCCACTTTTGGGGACGTACAAAAAAGAGGTTTCGAGAGCTACACTTGTCCGAAGGCTTAATTTTTTAAACCTAAGATCCCGAAGAGTTCTAAAAGTTTCAGTCCACCAGAAAACCGCCCGCCTACAATGGGCACGTAATCCTAAAAATTGGTATTCAGTCAGAGGCAAAACGTGCTTTTTTCGGATGAAAAAAGATTTGGCTCAGTTAATGATAGTGGACATATTAGGGATTGAAGGGCTTCAACAAGGCAGGAATGGTTGGCCTTTGAACGAGGGGTCGTTCCACATTAAGGAGGTTCTCAAATGTTTTGGGGGGCATAATGTACAACCGTCGAACGGAGCTTATTCGTATACATGTTATCTTGGATGGCGAAATTTACAGGGAAAACATAATTGAAGGTATTATCCAGTCCTTGCAAAATGATATTGGCATAAATTTTGTCTACACTTGTCTGAAGGCTTAATTTTTTAAACCTAAGATCCCAAAGATTTCTAAAAGTATCAGTCCACCAGAAAACCGCCCGCCTACAATGGACACCTAATCCTAAAAATTGGTAGTCGGTCAGAGGCAAACCGTGATTTTTCGGATGAAAAAAGATTTGGCCCAGTTAATGATAGTGGGCATATTAGGGTTTGAGTGGTTCAACAAGGCAGGAATTAAAAATTAAAATTTTTACACTTTTTTGTATTTTTTTTTTACCCTGTGTATTTAATTTATGACAACTAAGAAGGCACTAATACTTTACTATTTAGGTGTAGTATCTCATAATATTTTATTTACAATTGAGTTATTTTTGTTTTCTATAAAATATGGGGCTCCAAGAATTTTGATGATGTGTTTACTTGCAAGGTAATTTTCTTGAGAAGTAATATATTACAAAATATTGTTCTTGCGAAATCAATATAAATAATAAAGTTTTTGCTATTGAAGTTTTAAATTTAATTAATTTAAAAAGTTTTTTTATGCGAAGTTATTTTTGTGTGTTGTAGGTGCTTGAAAACTGCAAATTTCAATTGAAATAAATTTATTTAATAAGTAATAAATAACTTAATAATTACTACTGATAACGTATAATTATGATGGTGTTTCTGTTAATAAATAGGTACAGTTAACATGGAATCAAATCATTTGTTTCCATTTAAAAAATGAAAATTAATATTCTTTTAACAATTATTAATAGAAACGATTTATATTATTTATTAATAGTTTTTTAAAATCGTTATGCACTGTAAAAAGTAATATAAATAATTATATAATTATACATATATGTCGCCGCTAAGTAAAAAATCAAAGTAATGGGGAAACAAGCCGAATGGTTTAAGGTGTCTGACTCATTAGCCTGTCAGATAATCTGAGTTCGATTCTCATTGCCGCCGATTGCCTTTTGTAGTTAATTTTAATTTAAATTTGGCAAAGGCGATAGGTAAACCAGAGACCCCCATAAAACTGGTCCCTTATACTACTAGGGTAGTAGTAGAGTAGGAGGAGATACCCATGAA
Source organism: Brachypterus glaber (assembly GCA_958510825.1). Classification (NCBI taxonomy): domain Eukaryota; kingdom Metazoa; phylum Arthropoda; class Insecta; order Coleoptera; family Kateretidae; genus Brachypterus; species Brachypterus glaber. The sequence continues at coordinate 30,812,583 of OY294044.1, forward strand.
TGGGACACTTCCTTTTAAATGGCTGCCAACATTTTATTTTTAATCTTTTATACGTAATTTTATTTTAGTTATCATGTTTGGAAACAAAAGAACACAGTTCAAGTGTTAAACCTGAATAATATTAATTTTTACCGAAACTACAAGCATTAAAAAAAAACTTGGTTTGGACGAGTCAAGATATCGACTTAAAATTTTTAACTCGTAAATAAGAAAACTTAAACTATCTTTTTGCATGTATATGATATTTTTAGCCCCTAAATTGTGTGAAGGGGCATTGGGGGACATTTTTTTAAATGGAAAGAAGGGTCGTGATACATTGTTTTAAAGTTTATAAAATTCTCTATTTAACCATATATTTAAAAAAAATTAAAACAAGTTTTTTAAGCTTTTAATTTTAATTTTTTTTTTTGCTAAAAAATAATTTTTTTTGAGATATTTTGTGTAAATTTTAATTTATATTCATTAAAAGTATAATTTACGTTTTTGAAAATTGAAATAATTCAATTTTTAAAATGTATTTGATTTTTTGTCAAGAAATTTTGACGAATATACCCATTTTCAACCCTATTTTAAACCTCCAAAAAAATGTCTAAAAAAAACTTAAAAATATATGGTCGAATAGAAAATTTTATAAGCTTTAAAATGATGTACGTTAAGAGAATTCCCCTATGCCCCATGCCCACATTTTAAGAGCTGAAAATATCAAATACATATATGAAAAAAGATAGTTTGAGTAGTCTTATTTATGAGTTTCAAATTTTAAGTCGATATCTCAACTCGTTCAAAAGTTAAGAGGGGGGCTGACTTTTGGACGGCATGGTATAATAATATTGATAAACTTTACCAAAAAATTATTATTATTTTTTAGACAAAAATCTCCCTACTTCATGATGCAGTAAACAGTGATCGTCTTCAAGAACTAAAAGATTTGTTAGCAGAAGATCCCTCCAAAAGGAAGAAATTTGCAGCCTCAAAGGACGAATCAGGAGTAGGATTATTGCACAAAGCCGTTTATTATGATTTAAAGAACATTTATAAATGGTTGATTAGTCAGTTTTCAAATATAGTTGGAATAAAGGATGCGGTAAGTATACATTGTGTATTTGAAATAGCATAGGAAATTTTCACAGGTGATTTTACATGATAAAATATAACAAAAAGTTCCTATAAACATATGTCTAAAAATGCATCATAAGGGAGCTACGCCCCTTTGAAATTGGCTAAAAAAATCGGTTTTTATTTAATAACTCAGGAACGCTTTGAGGTATATTAACGAAGTTTTGCACGTGAATTAATCCTAATAAGGCCCATCTTTGTATGTCATTTTCACGTACTTATTTAAACCAGGGGTGTGCGAAACGGGGGGGCCTTATCAGTTTTTTGTCCCAAACTTTTTTCTGTGTAACTTTTTTGCAATTTTATTTTTGAAAAATTATTCCTCAGGTCAAAATACATAAAAAAGATACTCTTGTTGTAATACTGTAGGATTAACCGTTTTCGAGAAAAGTTCATTTGAAGGTGAAATTTCACGGTTCGAGGACGAAAAATTAAATACTAAAATGTCGAAAACCAAAATTTTAATGATGCAATGTTATTCTACATCAAAAACTAAGAAAAAAAGTTTCCATATATGTAGGTCGAAAAAACGTTTTTAAAGCTACCATAGCCCTTTAAAAATGGTGCATATTTAGGAGACCATAGCTCCATTAGGATTGATTTTTGGAAGTACCTGTATATGTTTCTTAGTTTTTAATGTACATTCGCCCTGCATCATTAAAATTTTGGTTTTTAACATTTTAGTATTTAATTTTTCGTCCTTGAACCGTGGAATTTCACCTTCAAATGAATTTTTCTCGAAAACGGTTAATCCTACACTATTACAACAAGAGTACCTTTTTTATGTATTTTGACCTGAGGAATCAAAATTCGAAAATAAAATTGCAAAAATGTTTGGGACAAAAAACTGATAAGCCCCCCCCCGTTTCGCACATCACTGGTTGAAATAAGTACATGAAAATAACACATAAAAACGGTCCTTGGTAGGATTAGTTGACGTGCATAACCTCGTTGATATATCTCAAAGGGTTCCTGAGTTATTAAATAAAAACCGATTTTTTTAGCCACTTTCAAAGGGGCGTAGCTCCCTTATGACGCATTTTTAGACATATGTTTATAGGAACTTTTTGTCATATTTTATGATGTAGAATCATCTGTTAAAATTTCCGATGCTATTTCAAATACACCGTGTATAGTGAAAAAAGATCTGTTTGGGACGACCAGATGAATAGTTAAATACGGACCAATTATTTTTTTGGTTCTTAAGGCTACCAGAAACAAAATTAACATTGCAAGGATCTGGTAAGCACAACAATGGCTTAGTTTACACCATGTGTACTATATTTTAATTCCAGGTACTTGTTATCTACTTATCTCTGTTTATAGCATTTGGCCCAACTTTCGTTCGCAGGAAATCTGATATCGTTACAAATCATATACCAGCTTATGTAATAGACCCTTCTGAGTTCAAAAATGATAATCTTGTTTTGCGGAAATGCACCGTTTTTTTTCTATGGCGATTTTTTATATATTTTTTGTTTTGGCAAAAAACTGTTATGGAAATCTGTTACTATTGGAAACGAAGTATATTCTATTTATTTTGGCCCCTCTGAATCTAAAAATAATAACAGTTCTTTGCGGAAAAGCACCGTCTTTTTCCATGGCTGTTTTTTATATTTTTTTAAGTTTTATGGAAATCTGTTATCGTTAAAAATGAAGTGTATTCTGCCTACTTGGACCCTCCTGAATTTGGAAATGATAACCATCTTTTGCGGAAATTCGTAGTTTTTTTTTTCATGGCTATTTTTTATAAATTTTTTGTTTTCCCATAAAAAACGTTACGGAAATCTGTTATCGTTGGAAGAGAAGTATATTCTAGTTATTTTGCCCCCCTGAATCTGAAAATGATAATCGTTCTTTGCGGAAATACACCGTTTTTTTCCATGGCTATTTTTTATATATTTTTTTATTTTTGAAAGAAAAACCTGTTATCGTTGGAAAATAAGTATGTTCTACCTGTTTGCTCCCCCTCTTAATTCGAAACTGATAACCATCTTTTGCGAAAGTTCTTTGCGCGCGCGCGCGCGGCTAAATTGTGGTCAAGCCCGCCATTACGTAATATTCACATATAAAAGTAAATTATGTAATGTATTATTATATAAGCCGAAAGAATAATTTTATATGTGAATATTACGTAATGGCTAAATTGTGATCAAGCCCGCCTCGCTTCGCTCGGCTTAAACTATATTTTTAACCCTCCTCGCTTGGCTCGGTTCAAATAATAAATTATACAATTTTAATTTCATTTAATATTATTAATACGTAATGAATTGTGGTCAAGCCCGCCTCGCTTCGCTCGACCTGATTTATGTTTTTGACCGTCCTTGCTTGGCTCGGTTCAAATAATAAAATTTTATTATTTTAATTTAATTTTATATTAATAATACGTGATGAAGGGCTTGACCACAATTCATTTTCCCATTTATTCAAAATATTCGCAGAGGTTAAGATAGCAGGTTGCAAACATTTATTTTTGTTAAAAATACAAATATTGAAATTAAAATAAAAAAGGCAAAACTTATGAAAAAAAAGTTGTCAATTTAGGACTTAAGGGGTCCAAACAGGCAGAATAAACATTATTTCTAAAGAAAACAGATTTCCATTACGTTCTTTTGCTAAACCAAATAAATATAAAAAAATAGCCATGAAAAAAAAAACGGTGTGTTTCCGCAATGAACGATTAATATTTTCGGATTCAGGGGGGCCTAAATAACTAGAATATACATCGTTCTTAACAATAACAGATTTCCATAACGTTGTTTTGGCCCAAACAAAAAATATAAAAAAATCACCACAGAAAAAAAACGGTGCATTTTCCCAAAAAACAGTTATCGTTTTCGGATTCAGGAGGGCGAAAATAAGTAGAATATACTTCGTAAAAGTCCAAACGATAACAGATTTCCATAAAGTTTTTTTGCCAAAACAAAAAATATATAAAAAATCGGCATAGAAAAAAAACGGTGCGTTTCCGCAAAGAACAATTAATATTTTCGGATTCAGGGGAGCCAAAATAACTAGAAAATACTTCGTTTCTAACGATAGCAGATTTCCATAACGTTTTTTAACCAAAACAAAAAATACATAAAAAACCGCCATAGAAAAAAAACGGTGCATTTCCGCAAAGAACGATTATCATTTTCGGATTCAGGGGGGTCCATAAAGGCAATTTTTTTTTTTTTTTGAAAATGTAGCTGATTTCCTGCGAACGAAAGTTGACCCTAGCATTTTGTAAACAGAGATAGTTAGATAAATAGTACCTGGACTAAAAATATAGTACCCAGCACCCAGCACAGCGTATCCAAAATGGATTTATCTAAAATATTTACCTCCATCAAAAATTCTTATTAATTCTTGTTAAGTAATCGAATATGAACAAATAAAGCCAAAAGTAAAATAATCGTGGATTTTTTTTTGTTTTATTACAAAAAAAGTTTAAAATATAGGCGTAAAATTAGGCCTCATTTTGAAATAAGCTGAATCTTTTATAAAACCTTACAATATACTAATTATTAAATATAAAAATTAACAAAATCCCATTATTCCATTCAAAATGGGCCCAAACGCCAATAAACCGGCACTTTTTATAGTTTTTTGATAATACTCACACTTAGGGCCTTTTTTGAAAAAAAAAATCCAAAAAAAATTATTAACTATTTTACTGTCTGTAAAATGTTTTTTTTTTAATTTTCAAAGTCGGCAATTAAATAAAAAAGTTATGGGCCTCAAAATACGATAAAAAAGTTATGAAAACATGCATAAATTACGCATCGTTTCATAAATCCTCTCGTATTGCCTCTATGGTAAACTTCATCAAAATGTTCTTTCAGAGAAACTTATTAAAGATTACTTACGCTATCAAATCACCTTTTGCTTTTTAAAATCGGTTAAAAAATAAAAAAGTTATATAGTCATAAATGTAACTTAATACGTAGGTTACCTACACAAACTTGTTTTAGTACTATAAAAAAAATAAAATGATAAAACCAACAATTTTTAATTTTTTTTTTCGTTTTTCCAATCAAAAAAAAAAAATAGTTTTTCAAAAAAATATACAGTTTTATTTTTATTATTTATTTTTTCAAAAAATAAAAAGTTTTTTTTTGAAAAAATATATTTTTTTTGCTTGAAAAACAAAAAAAAAATTTTTGGTTTCATCATTTTTATTTTTTTTTATAGTACTCAAACAACTTTATGTATGTAGCTACATATTAAGTGACATTTATAAATATACAACTTTTTTATTTTTAAACCGATTTTAAAAAGCAAAACGTGATTTTGTAGCGTAAAAAATATTTAATAAGTTTGTTTTAAAAAACATTTTGATAAAATTTACCGTAGAGACTATATGAGAGGATTTATGAAACGATGCCTAATTTATGTATGTTTTCATGACTTTATGGTATTTTGAGGCCCATAACTTTTTATTTACTTACCGATTTTGAAAATAAAAAAAATATTTTATAGCCAGTAAAATAGTTAATAAAATTTGTCTTTTGACGTTTTTTCAAAAAGGGCCTAAGTGCCAGTATTATAAAAAAACTAGAAAAAGTTCCGTTTTTTTTTGCGTTTGGGCCCATTTTAAACGTCTTAGAATAATGGGATTTGGTTTTGACTTTTTCATACTGAATAAATAGTATCTTGTTAAGGTTTTATAAAAAATTCAGCTCATTTGAAATAAATTTCAAAATAAGGCCTAATTTTATGCTTCTATTTTAAACGTTTTTTGTAATAAAACAAAAATTTTGCCCACGATTATTTTACTTTTTGGCTTCATTTTTTCGTATTCGATTACTTAACAAGAATTAATAAGAATTTTTGATGGAGGTGAAAATTTTAGATAAATCCATTTTGGATACGTCGTGCATGGTGTCAATGCCTTGTTGCATAGTTATTCCGTACTTAACTATTGATCTGGATGCCCCAAATTTTTTAATTTTGCAGGATTTTTTTTTATATCAGTAAAAGATCTTTCCCATTTTTCACTTTTAGCAACCTTAAAAACATACCAATTTTCACGAAAACTACCCCCGTCTCTCAGGGGGTGGAGTTATAATTTTTTTATTATCAGATACTCTTTCAGCAACCTTAAAAATCCCAATATACAAATTTTCACAAAAAATAACCCCACCCCTCCGGGGGCGAAATTAGAAAAATTTTATTACCAGATTCAGTTTTAGCGACCTCAAAAACCCCAATATATAAATTTTCAAGAAAACTACCCCTGCCCCTCAGCGGGTGGAGTAAGAATTTTTTTATTATCAGATTCACTTTCAGCAACCTGAAAAACCCCAATATACCAATTTTTACGAAAAATACCCCCCGCCCCTTTGGCTGTACAAGTGTTGGGAAAAATATATTACCATCTGAAGACCTTATGGTGGCGCCTTCGCCAAAATTGCAAATATTTAGTTCGAAATATTATGATTAATTACTATAATTATAGGGGTGCAAAAAATAGTGTAAAATTTGGCTTATAAGATGGGCCTTATTAGGATTAATTCACGTGCAAAACCTCGTTAATATATCTCAAAGGGTTCCTGAGTTATTAAATAAAAACCGATTTTTTTAGCCAATTTCAAAGGGGCGTAGCTCCCTTATGACGCATTTTTAGACATATGTTTATAGGAACTTTTTGTCATATTGTATCATGTAGAATCACCTGTTAAAATTTCCTATGCTATTTCAAATACATCCTGTATGGAACACAAAACTTAATATCACTTTTAAACATCCGTACTTTACACTCAATGCAGGCAACAAAAACAGATTATTTTTTTACTTGCTTATATGCCAATTTTAAGCATTATAAAATTTTGAACAAGAGGCTGACGCCTCGCAGGTTAATTTTCTCATGGGCAATATCTTACTTTACCCACTAGTACCATCAATAACTATTTTTTGTTCGTTTTTGAATATAAGATCCTCCTGACACCCACCGTCCATAATGTTGGTCACAAAATAAATCAATTGTTTTTTTTTTATGAAACCAAAGAAATATGATTATAAAAATAATTCGTTTCACTTCTATTATAATAGAATAAGGCATGGTTTTAGACTCTTATTAGTTCAAATTTAAAATATCACTAATAAATCTTTTACATGTATACAATCGTGTTAATATACAGTGCGGACAAAAAGTCACCCCCTCTCAACTTTTGAACCAGTTAAGATATCGACTTAAAGTTTGAAATACGTAAATAAGACAACCTTTTGGCATATGTTTAATATTTTTATCTTTTAAAATGTGGTCAGAGAGACAGAGGGGGTATTTTTTTTAATAAGATAGGGAGGTCGTGTAATAGATAATTTTAAACCAAATAAATTCAACCATATATTTTTAATTTGTTAAACATTTTTTTTAAAGGAGTTGATTTTTCAATTTTTTTTTTGCTAAAAAATTTTAGTGTTTTTTTTTGTTGATATTTTTTATTTATTTAAAATTAGTTTCAGAGCATAATTTACGGTTTTGCATAACATAATAAAATTAATCATTTCCTAATTGTTCGATTTTTTTAAAGAAATTTTTAACCCCACTTTAAACCTTCAACAAAATATCTAAAAAATTTAATCAAAAATTAAAGGTTTAAAATGGTGTATTACACGACCCCCTTTTCATTAAAAAATCCTTTTATGCCACCCTGACCGCATTTTAAAAGCTAAAAATATCAAATATAGTGCTTACTTACGTGTTTCTTTCAAGTTGATATTTCAACTCGTTTAAAAGTTAAGAGGCGGTTGACTTTTGGACCGCACTGTATTATAAAAAAATGCGTGCGTCATAAATTATGTCTCATAATTTATACAGTAGAGGGTTAAGGTTAATAAAAGTAAATTAAATAAATAGGCAATTAGTTGTAATTAAATAAAATAGATACCTACAGGGTTTCTCAAAATTTATGCACTTCCATTCACGGAGTGATTTGAAATAAAAAAATATGAAAAAAAGTTCCTATAAACATATGTCCAGAAACGACTCGTAAGGGAGTTACGCCCCATTCATAAGAGGTTCTAAATATTCGATTTTTATTTGATAACTTAGGAACCATTTGCGTTATAGTAACATTGATTTGCATGTGATCTTTCCTTATTAAGGCCTATTAGCCAGTGGAATTTGCAAATAGTTGCTTTAACCAGGGACGTCCAAAATGGTAGGGTCTTATCACTTTTTTGCCCCAAACTTTTTGCTACTTTACTTTTTTGTGCGTTTATTATAAAAAGCTTCTCTTGTTGTAATGCTATAGTATCAACCATTTTCGAGAAAAATACAGTTAAAGGAAATATTATAGATTTTGAGAACCAAAAATTAAACAGTAAAATATCTAAAACCAAGATTTTAGTGATGTAGGGATACTGTACATCAAAACCCAAGAAAAAAAAATCTATACATGTAGTTCCAAAACCTGATTCTAAGGAAATTACGGTCTCCAAAAATACACAATTTTTAAAGGGCCATGGTACCCTTAAAATCAATTTTTGGACATACACGTGTAGGAACTTTTTTCCTAGCTTTTCATGTAGAATCACCCTTAATAAAATTTTGGTTTTTAACGTTTTAGTGTTTATTTTTTGTTTCTCGAAAGGTGTATTTTCTCGAAAACGGTCAATTCGGTATTGGAACAAGAGTACTTTTTTATGTGTTTTTGCCTGGTGAATATTATTTTAATAATAAACCCACAAAAAAGTTAAGCAGCAAAAATTTTGGGACAAAAAGGTGGTACCATGGTTGAAGTAACTACATGCAAAATCAATTGACTAATATGCCTTAATAAGGAAAGATTACATGCAAAGCCTTGTTGCTTTAACACAAAGGATTCCTGGGTTATTAAATAAAAATCGAATTTTTAAAACCCCTTTTGAAGGGATATAGCTCCCTTACGAGTCGTTTTCGGAACTTTTTTTCATATAAGAGTCACCCCGTAAAAGGAAGTTCGCCAGTTCTGAGACACCCTGTATATACAGGGTTATTCAGAAATAAGTTTGAGATATTTTGAATTTATCCAGGGGCGTGCCTAGATGGACAAAATATGTGTGGCTTAACACATTTTTGCCTCAAACTTTTTTACGTGTATTTTTTCGGATTTTTTTGTAAAAAATATAGATTCCTTCAGTAAAAATACATAAAAAATGTCATATAGTATAATACTGTAGGAGCAACCGTTTTCAAAAAAAATGCAATTAAGAGGAAGTAACATTTTGTGCCACGAAAAATTTTACTTTTTAGAAGGCTATAACTCCTTTAATATTAAGTTTAGGTGTTTTGGTGAAGAATACTTTTTTGCTCAGTTTTAAATGAAGTATCGCCCTGCATCATTAAAATTTTATTGGTGCTTTTTTTGTTCCCCATTCAATATGTTCATATTTGAAGGGGCGCAGCTCCCTTAGGGCTCATTTCCGGATCAGCCTTTATAGGAACTTTTTTTTATAATTAATCAACTCCTTAATTTCTCGAACTTATTTTTGAATAACCCTGTATATTTTAGGAAACTAAAAGTTATATATTCTATATATAGAAACGTATTGAATAAATTTTAGTTTCCTAAAATAAACCTAATTGAGTATGATTAAAAGTTATCAAACTTAGTATTTTCCTTGTTATACCTACATTAATAAATTATAGACTTCGTACTTTTTAATAAAAGTACGTAAAATGTCATTAAACTTAGACTAAAACAACGTTATAAATTAACCTTAATATGGTGTGACCACCATAATTATAGTTTTTAATCGATTATATTTTATTGCTAAATAATCGGTTTTAATTTCTGTTAGACATGTCTAACGTGCACGTTCAATAACTTCGCAGATAAAAAAATACACTGAAAAAACGTAGGTACTAATCAATGTATATAAGTTTATATGTGATAGTCAATGAACTAGTTCATTGGTGATAGTCAGTAGTCGGCTTAAACTCAGTTATGACTTATCAACGTTAAAAATAAACACAGAAACATAGGCATACGAAATTTTGCCGAATTATGAGGGAAATTTTTATAAATCAAAAAATTTGACGACTAATTAGTTACCCACAAAAATATAAACTATACATATTAACTATACATACGTATATATATATATATATATATATATATATATATATATATATATATATATCGCTGTTTTTAAAAGAAAAAACCTTCATTCAATTTTTATCTTTTAAGAATACGAAAGTTTTTAATTTTTATTTGTCGATGACTTTTTTTTCCACCTTACTCGTTTAAATGGAATCATTAAAAAAATCAAGATAAAAAGAAAATATTTAAAACCTCGCCTCAACGTTAGAGTCGACGCGGCGCCTATGCGAGTACTGGAAATTCGCCGACTACTGGTGATAGTAAATACAATTTCCTTTTATACAGGATGATTTTTCAATAGCAGTACTTTTTTAAGAAGTAATTCTACATAAAAAGTATGAAAAAGTTCCTATACACTGTCCAAAAACTGCTAATAATGTAGTTATTTAATAACTTTATGTCATGACAATGAAGTTTGACATGTAAGCCATCTTTAATAAGGACTTTAATTCTACGTTATTTTCATGTATACATGAACGTCTAATTCAATTACAATATTTATTTTTAGTAAATAACAAAGTAACAAAACATATATTTATAATTAGTATAAGTAAGTTTAATTTGTGATAAATTAATAATATTTTGTAATGTTGCTTACGTTCATTTTGTGACATAGATTTTGACTTAAGTATCTTTAAATTTCTGTTCTATTCCAGAATATAATTTTTTAAACTAAATGTGCATTTGACGATGTTCTTGAAGTCAGGCTATAATATTTTAAATGTATATAAATTGCTGCATTATGAATTAAAAGATGAAATATCCGTTGCTTATGTTACAAGGGAATTGATTGCTTACGTTACATTAAAGGTTTGTTAATAATGATTTACAAATACAAGAGACTCTGAAGTTTACTACGGGCCCCTCGCTGACCCAACATAAAAAAGGCTTTCCGAAATTTTAAAAATTTTCAAAATGAGAAAGCAAAAATTACATTTTTCGAATAGGAAGTTGTTGAAACCTGAAATTCGGTATGTGAGGATACAATGGCAAGCGAAAATTAACAAAATCAAAAAACAAAATGGCGGACCTGTCAAAATAACATTTTTTGAACGGGAAGTCGTAGAATCTTAAAATTTGTTATTAGGGGTGAAATGAAAAACAAAAATTAGTATTACCAGAAAATACATTTCATAAGCTACTATTATGGCTATAAATCCTAATAATACACTTTATTCTAAAAAAAACGTACTTTTCGGTGTGTACGCTTCCATGAGGTATTGAATAGTAAAATTTTTCTACAGGGCGTGTCTAAAGTCCGCCCCCCTTTTAAACTGTTTAAGATATTAACTTAAACTTTGGAACAGGTAAATAACAAAACTCAAATTATTTTTTGGTACTTATTAAAAATTAAAAAAAAAAACTAAAAAATTACTTATTAACAAAATTAAAAATTCAACAGATCAACAAAAAAAAATCAATACAAATTATAAGGTCGAATGGAGAATCAATCTTATAAACTTTAAAATGATGTAACCCACTACTCCATAATTTGGGTTATGTTATTTACATGGTCAAAATGTTAAGTTAATATATTAATAATAATTATATTAATAAGTTTAAAAGTTAAAAGCGTTCTTTAGACACGTACTGTATAAAAGAATCAATCAATCTCGCTATTACATGTAAACTTTTACACATCGAAATGCAATTTTTTTTAGTCCAGCAATGATAATTTTACACAAGGCATACGTACGCGTACCCAGGATAGTTTTTAAGTATTTTTTCTTACTGGAGGCCAGAGTTGATTAAAGACTCTTGATATTCTGACGGTTCTGTGACGACAGGTTTTTCATAGTCATAGTCAGAGCCATAGTCATAGTTATAGTCAGCGGATCTCTAGAATTATTGACAGTAAAGTATAGTTAACATTTTATGAGCTGGCCTCTCGCTGGATTTTTGGAATTTAAGATCGATTAGAATAGGGTCATCAGTAGTTGGTCTCTTTTTGCTCTGGTTTTCGTTTTTTTCTTCCTGTCCAAAAACCGAAAACTAACGAAAGAGAACGACGAAAGAACAAAATAAGACTGAGATGAAGACCCTACTATAGAATGCACACAAAATTTTATCTCTTCTCTATAGAATAGAATAGAATTTATTTCTCACAAAAAATAAGATACAATTTAGTTTATAAATTTAAATAATAAGGTAAATTCTTATAAATAATAATTCCGATATCGTTTAAGTCCAAGTTGCAGTTATGTTCAGGTAGTATATCATTAGTACATGTGTCAAGTTCGTTGTAGGATGCCAATTTTGTTTAGTTATTTTTGTGTATTTCGCCTAGGTCTAGTATTTTGTTTCGATAAAATCTAAACTAATTCTTGAGTTTCTTGATTTGCAGAGAGCTCGGGAGTTTCGGATGACAAAGCATTTACATTAGATTTTCTTTTTACTTTGTGGTTTTTGTTTTTCAAAAACTAGATTTTTAAAAGAAGGATTTTAGAAACGTTCTTTTAACAATCGAAAATTTCAAAACCTTTCTTTTAAAATAATTACATTTAATTAATAGAAGGGATTTAACTTTAAAAACTTGTTTTTTATATTATTTTATTTGTTTTTAGGAGGGCAGAACGGCGTATCATTACACTCCAATGTGTAAGGACCCCTCGACAGTTCAAAAGCTTTTGATAGCAGCTGGTGCTGATCCTAATGCTATGGACTCCAAGCACCACTCTGTCAAATATTACTTAAATCATCCCGATGAGTTGGAACTACCTAGTAGTCTAAAATCGCAACCAAGCTCTAGAAAAAACACGGCGATTAATACTGAAAGTAAGTATTTTTATCTTGTAGGATATAATATAATAAATAATAGGTTTGTATTGTCATTATCGTTTACACAAAATTTTAGCAAAATCATTCCCAGAAAACCAGATTGAGAGTTTAGTACCTATATAGCATCCTAAACTTGCTTTCATATAGCAAAAAAAATGGAACAAATTATTCAGACGTTTAAAATATTTGTCAAAAGTTAAATGAAAAATGGACGCTATAATTGCACGTCTAAAAGCACTCATAATTATATCGAAATATGTATGCTATTTTATGTTAATATAAAGTCTTATTATTATAGGTTCCATTTTTAATACTAAATGCTCCCTAGTTTTAGACGGTAAATTAATAAACTATTTAAGGTCGATATATACGCCTTTATTTGATAAAATTTAGAACTACCTAATAATGACCTACTTATATATCGCTCATATTCGTTTAATTGAAAACATGCTATAAATGAACTATTTTTAAAACAAAATATACTGCTTATTAGCTCGCTAATAATGCTTCTATTTTTGGCAAGCAAGCAAATATTTCAAAATAGTAATTATTTTGTTTCTTTTTTCTTAACAGTCGTTTAGTATTACTAAAGTTTTCAAAATGGATGCACGCCACCTTTAAAATTTAAGAATTGTAAATTCTTCTCAGGTCATTTAACAATCGTCGAAAAAAGAAAAAAAGAAAATATGATTATTTAGGTTCTTTAAGAAGTAAAGAAGTACAGAATAAAAGTTTGTGACCTTAGTGAATGCAGTGAATACAGGAGTGGTAGAAGAGAGCTGTTGTGGTGAAAGCAGAAGTAGTGAAATAGTGAATAATAGTGAAAATGAGAGTTAAAATTATATTGAAAATTTGTGTAAATAAGAAAGCGAAAGTAATGGCAGTGAGAAAGAACATTAATGTGTAAATTTAAGTTTCAACAAAAATGATCTAAAATGTGTTGTAATACAAGTCTGAACCACAAACAAATATATAGTACCTATTCTGATCCCCCTGTTTAAAAATAATAAACTGTTTTTACGTATATCACCTGTTTTATTTCTATTAAAAATATAGATAAAAAATACCATGGTATTTTTGAGCTAATTTAGGTCATAAATAGCATACTATTTTTAACCTTATTTGGATTAAAAATAGCACAACAATAAAATTTGTTTACACTTAAAGATAGTCGGTTTTCGTTGCACCACCCTACAAGTTTATTTAAGTGGCTCTGTAAAAGATAGACGTCATTGATGCTAGAAATGTGTCGGTAAAATTTCAGATCGTCTGCAAATAGCACAAATTCACTATGGTGTATTTTTTTAACAAAATCATTAATACAAATGAGAAAAAATATAGGGCCGCAATGTGACCCTTGGGTAACGCCAGACGTAACCGAAATTATGAAAGAAATAAATATACCAATTTTTAATGCTTGCTTTCGACCCGAAACAAAACTTTCCACCTATTTCATAATATGTAAGCTAAAATCAAACTCTAATAGTTTAATAAATAATGTCGGATGGTCTACGATATCGAAGGATTTAAAAAAAATCAGTATAGAGGAAATCCACTTGTCCATTTAAATTTTCTATAACGTCTAAAATAAACTTATTATATACTAAGATATTAGAGACTGTAGATTGGTTAAAAGCTCTTTACATGACCATTTTCAATTATCATCTACACATAGAAAAAGCGGATTCCTTGGACCAAGGACACGTGTATTTCTATATGTTCAAAGCCATATTCTCTTGTTTCAAGGCTGGCATTTTCTTGAACCAAAGTCAATGTCCTTGAATGAAGATCACGGGTTTTGGAATAAAAATCCGCGCTCTTTATTCAAGGATATTGACTTTCGTTCAAGAAAATGCCAGCCTTGAAACAAGATAATATGGCTTTGAACATATCCAAAGACACGTGTCATTGGTTCAAGGAATCCGTTTTTTTCTATGCAATGCTATCAAAAATCTTGGGAATGCAGGATTGAATGCAAACACTTGTGTAATTAAAAAAGTTTTCTCTGGGACCTGATTTATGAACAGGAATTATTAAACTATGTTTCCAAATAGTAGAAAAAACTCCCGATTAAAAGATTCATTGAAAATAATACGCAAGGTATTACTCAATGTGCAGACACATTTTTTTTTTAAGTTAGGAACTATATCAGGCCAGGAAGAAAGCGAATAGGGAAGGGAAGCAATTTTGTTAAAAACATCCATAGTGGAAATATTGGGACCATCAATCTTGTAATAACTAAACACATTGCTATCTGGGTAAGAAGAATTGTTATTAGAATAAACCGTGGAGAAATACGTGCATTATTAGCTGATGAGTCATTTAAAAAAATAGAATTAGGTTAGGGAACGTTCAAGTATTACGTAACGTAAATTTTGATCATTTTGGATTCGAAAAACTGTTAAAAGCTTCTTTCAAAAACAGCACTTTTTGTTAAAAAAAAACTTTTAAAAAAATATAATATTTATGCTAGAATTAAAAAAAAAACACACAAATGTTTGTTTACGAAAAACCAAAGAAAAATATAAATTTTCAAATTTAAATAAATATTACTTTTTTATTTAAAAAGCTATTTAAATGATTTGAAAGTCAAACGAAAATTATTTAAAATGGAACATCTTTGTTAATTACAGTTTTTTTTTTTTTCGAAAAATGCTTCCTTACGCCAGAATCTTAATAAAAAAAAATGGCTTTTCTCAAAATTCTACAGTATTATTATTTTTTTTATTGGTTTGGACTTTTGTACTCAAAATTGATCACTAAATGTTATAAGAATATTTTTGGAAACGAAAATTTTAGTTAATTTTTTTAGAAGACTGTGCCTGTGTTTTATGCCAGTTAAATTAACATTTTTCTCTATAAAAAAAAGATGCAACAGATTTTTTTTATTATTGCAGAAATTGTCCACAACACTCTAAATTTGTCCGTCAATCTTTCAGTAGTATTAACTGTAATAATTAAAGCAAATTCACCACATCAGAATGTAAATTTACAATATTTTTTAAATTAACCTCAATATTACTCGGTTTAGTAAAATCTCAGCTCTTTTCCTGTCGGTACAATAATTTTGCATTAATATTCATGCATGTGGTCCAAAAACCCGGCACGACAGTCCCGAAAATTACAAGAGCCCGTAATACTGCTTGAAATACTCATTAAATTTGCTGCCTAAACTACTGTGAAATCACAGGTAAAAATTCACATTTTTACAGATAACAGTGAATTTACAGTACTGATTTAAATTTACCACTTTCTTTGCTGGTAACATATGACCTACTTTATTTGCTGTGAAATTACCATAATTTCATTTAGAGTGAAGACCCATATTATCAATTAATAAAAGAAAATCGTGGTTGCCAGATGATTCAAAAAAATGACCCTAAAAATCCACCGTGATTTAGGCTGCGCTTAATGCAGTTAGCGCGCCAGGAACCAGACTAGCTCTGTTACATGAGTGCGCACTCATGTATGATACATACAAGATGTCTGCGCATTGCGCAGACATCTTGTATGAGCTAGCCAGATAAAAAATTCCCCTGGTCAGGGTTCCAGACCACACTGGTCCCAGAATAAAAAAAGTGACTAAACTCGCTTTTTTGCATAGGTCCGTTTTTTTGCACCTCTGATCACGAAAAAATAGTGAAAAAAATGAAAAAAAAAAAAAATTGCGCCATTAGGCTGGTTCAAATTTTTTGAAAAAAAAGTCCGATTTTGCTGAAATTTGGCATAAAGGCTTCTTTTGGTAATATTAATACTTAAAAATTAAAAATGGCGGAATAAATATGACCGATTTATATTTAAAATTTTGCCAAAATTAACAAAAATAAGGCACAAAACAAAAAAAATTTGAGAGATTCAACTCAATCTGTTATGGCATATTTTCCTTATATATGCTACTAATTGCTATAAAAATTTCATGGTTTTCCACTGGCGCGTTTTTTTTTTATTTAATGTTGAAAAAAAAATATTAAAAAATTGTCAAAATATGAGTAATTTTTCTATTATATTCATATATTAAACAAAAATACCCTAAAATAGTTACAGATTTACGAAGAAAAACTATTTAGTCCCATACATAATTTATTTTGAATATTTAAGAATGAAAAATCATAATAGAAAACATCCAAATTGGTCACAGAAAAAAAAGTGACACAATTCAGTTTTTTTTGCAGGGCTATTTTTTGCATCGCTACAGCTCGCTGATTTAGCTGAAATTTGGTATAAGGCCTTCTTTTGGCAATCTAAATGCGGACCAATACTCAAAAACTTTAAATTCAAAATGGCGGAATAAATAATATGGCCGATTTATTATTTTTTTAATTTAGCCAAAATAAAAGAAAATATGGCACAAAACAAACAAAAATTAAGAGATTTAACCCACTCTTTTATGGGTTATTTTCCTCTAAATTTTTGTTACCATACCATTTTGTGCCATATTTTCGTTAATTCTGGAAAAATTTAAAAAATAAATCGGCCATATTTATTCCGCCATTTTGAATTTTAATTTTTGGGTATTGGTCCACTATAGATTGCCAAAGTAAGACTTAATACCAAATATCAGCTAAATTAGACTTTTGGTAAAAGTTTGAACCACCCTAATTTTTTTTTCAGATTTATTAGTCAGCGGTGCAAAAAATAGACCTATGTAAAAAACTGACTTGTGTCACTTTTTTTTCTAGACCAATTTGTGTTTTCTATTACGATTTTTCTTTCTTAAATACTCAAAATAAATTATGTATGGGACTAAATAGGAGAGTTGAGCTCCCTCGCCTGGACGGACATGATATCATGACCTTCATTAGAAGGTCGAATAGTTTAAAAGAGGAGGGGGTGGGATAGTGACATTGTCGGAACAGTTCGGAGTCAACAAAAATGGCCATACCGGCTTAGCTGTTAACGGCACCCTACCATACATACTAATATTAACCCCCCCCCCCTGTTTCAGAAAACCTAAGATAAACCCCCTCTGAGAAATCATCTATAAACGTTTAAAGTTTTGTTTTAATCTGTCAATTGGTATGGCCTGTTACAGTACAGTAGGTCTCTGGACGGACAATGGAAAGTAAAAAATAAAAAAAAAAACAAAAATATATATTAATAGCCAGTATAAAAAATATATCGAGAATATACTAAATACTATAGATACCTATTATAGGTATTACAATAACTATAATATACACTATAATATAAAATATTACTTTGTTTATATTATGTTTACGTAATGACTTGATAATTATTATTATAGAAACCTTTTTTTTTTGTTATATTTTATTTATATTTTTTTTAATTTTACCCTGTCACCATGTGTTAAGTTCCCACATTTTTAAAGTTAAAATGTTGACCTTAAATTTAAATAATTCATAGTACTTAAAAGGAAAAACAAAATTAGAGCGTAGGACGAAGAATATTGTTTTTAGATAAAACTTTATGAAACTCCTATATTTTGGGGAAATCATTTTTTCCTTTTTATAAACATTTTACTTTGAAAAGACAAAAATAGTTTCCGTATTATGTTAAAAAAAGACTATAGATAAGTAAAATATGTTTTAAGTTTTCAAACTGTTTTAACGATTGTATATTACTAAGCAAAAATCCCAGCAAAAATAAATCTATTTGCCAAATTTTAGCTTAGTATGACGTTAACACGCCCAGAAATAGTATTGTTTAATGTATTTTTGGTAAATTTATCGATTACGTACATATGGAAAAATATTGTTTGAACATTTTATTCTATAATTATAATAACACTGTGCGACAAAATCGAGGTTGATCTTTTAGGCAAAAGATCTGTCAGCGTCATTCGAAAACATAGGTCTAATGTAGTCGAGTTCCCAAGGGGTTTCTCTACTTTAGGTCATTTAAGCGGTTTTTTTTTTTAATTTAAAGTTTTCAATTCACGCTAATATATAAGATATTACTTTTAATTGAATTTTTATCGTAAACAGTGAGTCTTAGATGATTACATCATATGACCTTTATGTATTTTTATTTATAGGATCATATTAAAACTAAAAAACTGCAAAAAAGTTACGATGAAAAAAAGAACTGGGCAAAAAAGTGCTTGGGCCTTCCCGTTTGGCCCTCCCTTGGCTAAAATTTAAACATGAAAAAGTATATATTAATAGGCCTTGTTGATATAAAAACACATGCATAAATTCATTTCTGTAGCTCAAAAGGTTCCTCAGATATTAAACGAAAATCTAATTTGCGGGCCTGTCACTGAAGGACCGTAGCTCCCTTACGAAGCATTTTTGGATATAAGTTTATATGAGCTTCTTTTGTCTTTTGATAGGAATTCACCTGCCAAAGTTATAAAACGCTAACTTGAAAAATGGGTCTTGCATATTAGGGTGAATTGGAAACTTTAAATTAAAAAAAAAACGCTTAAATGACCTAAATTACTGAAACACCTTGGGAACTCGACTATAGTGGTCCTAAATTAACGACTGACGTTGACAGATATCTTGCCTAAATTTTCTGTCGAACAGTGTAATTATTATAATAATTATTATAACCTATAATTATAGGTCTAGTCTTATAAACGTATCATTAAGCTCGTTATTAAGCTTATAAAGCTTTAGGGCCGGTGGTTTTAAAACGTGGGTGACGAAGTCCAAATTAGGTGCCTTATCAGGGTAGGCGAAGTACAAATTAGGCGCCGCTGATCAAACACCAAAATAGCACCCCTCAGACTACAAGTTGACTAATAACAAGCTCCAAACCCAAGTTCAATATGACTTTAAAGTCATCTTGCCCAAGTTGATGCGTAAATAAATAAAAAACTCAAGCGCCAGTCAGAGGCTCGCTAACCAGCATAATGCGATGCCGTGGTTGTCTAAAAGTGCCGTCATATACCTTGTGTGCAGGCTTATAACTTTATTTTAGGCTCGCTTAAAGCCTGCTTAGGCGCCTCACTCGGTGCCTCACCGCCTCATAATACCGCCCGGGCCCAAATGTATTTATAACAATGACTCTGATTTGCTTCTCCGTTTAATATGAAAAATTATTTTTTAAAGCTTAAAAAAGTCATTTAAAATTCATGTCATGCTTTCTTTGTGGTTAGTAGGTTATACGAAGAAATAAAACAAAGAATCACAATTAATATTAATAGTAAAATTTTATTTTTAATAGGCAAAATATAGATATAACACTTTTTTTTTGTTATGCTAATTTAAATGCAAGTCTCTAACATCTTCCTGAGTAGATGATAAAATAATACAAAGAAAAAACTTTATCTTAAGAGGTATATGTACAATTTGTTACCTAAAGGAGCAGTCCTAGAAATGAATTACATTTTGAATACTGCCTTTGAAATACATCTATTTTTTAAATCCTCCATAGCAACTTTGTAGTCCTTTAAAGCATACATTTTAATTCCCAAATTATCATAGTTTAAATATCTTTCTCCCATTGATTCCAAAAGATTGATAGATTTTGGAAAAGAAAGTGGATTTAATTTGACGCCAATTATTTTTAATTCCTTTTGAGTTATGTCGAAAGGAGAAATACTAAAATTTAAGAAGATATAAAATAAAAAAATAATTAATTGTACACAGAAAAAAATATTGTCTTAAATCAAGAATGTGTGATTGTGTAAAGCAAAATTGTGCTTTAAATATGAAAGGATAAGAATATGGTATGCATAAAAGAAGAATATATTCTCTTCGTTATATAAAAATTACCATATTCTTGATTTAAGACAATATTTTTCTGTGTGTAGAGAAAATAAAAAAAAAAACAAAACAACAAAACAATGAACATTGGGACAAATTTGGCCTGCATCGGACCAAATTCTAAGACGCTTAATGTCCTCTTAGAATAACTAAAAACTATATATAATATATATTTTTTAAATCCTTATAATAAAAATGTTCAGGCACCCTTTAGGATAAATTGTTAATCGGCATTAACAAAAAGTAATAGACAATTTTCTACTTAGCAGAAAATAATATATGAACGGGTAAATTATTAAATCCATAACTGATGAAATCCGCGCCGACTCAGGCAGGGCTGAGGGCTTTTTTTTCAAAAACCCCCCGTTTCGAAAATATGATTTTTTTAATTTTTTTCATAAATTTTAAAATTCTCTCAATAACTTTTTAACCTAGAGAACTGCGATTTTCACCATTGAAAAAATCATATTTTTTCTATCAAATTTTATCAAATTAGTTTTGACAGTTTTTTGTTTTTTTCAAGAAATTTTAAGGCCATTTTTCGCTCTTTTATTTTTTTGAGACTTTTAGGATCAACTTCTAATTATGTGTACTTTTGATTAAAAAAATTAAAAAATATCACTTTTTTGTTATTTCTTTTCCTAGAACCAATAATATGGCCAAAAAAACAGAATTTACCTTTTTCGAACTTTATCCGCCGCAGGCGTGGAAAAATTCTCGTTTTCTGATTAAAACTTCTGTATTTGATTCTAAAAGTTTCAAAAAAATAAAAAATGAAGTTTTTGAGAAAAATGGCCTTAAAATTTTTCGCCGCCATCTTGAAATAAAAAACTGTCAAAACTAATTTGATAAAATTTGATAGGAAAAAATATGATTTTTTTAATGGTGAAAACCGCAGTTTACTAGGTTAAATAGTTTTTAAGTTATTGAACGTCACATTTGAAAATTTTAAAATTTTTGAAAAAAAAATTAAAAATGCATATTTTCGAAACGGGGGGTTTTTGAAAAGAATCCCGTGGAGGTTTTTCTCTAACATCGGTGGGCTACACATAAAAAAATAATCAGCCAAATCCGTGACCCAAGCCCTCAGTCCTGACTGAATCGGCGCGGATATCATCAACTATAGTTAAATTACTGAAGAACTAACCAGTGGACCAGTAATTTAGTAAAAATGGGGTTGGATTATCCTCCAATTATTTTAAATATTGTGATAAAAATTCAAAAATTTTCAACTTGCACAAACGGAAAAAAATAACAGTTCTCTTATAAAATTTTCGGTTTGAATGAAACATTAAAAATTTTTCCAAATTTTCCGATTTAAACGATTGACGAAAGGTAATTTTTTTTTCATATGTTGTGCAATATAAATGTACACCATTAAATTCCAGTTCTGAATAATCCTATATAAAACTTTCTACCTTTGGGCATCTTAAAAAAAAACAAATAGTAATAGTAATAGTATTAGTAAGCTACCAATAAAGTTGTGTCTTAATAAAACTAATAAAATTTAGAACTTTTATCATTTTGATCAATTCTACAAAAGATCAAGCTCTCATTGACTTTTGTACCGGTAGTTTGGTACTGCAGTAGCCATGGCTAATCGGTACTACCTTGCATCCAAATGTACTGGTCCGTTACATCCCCATAGGGACAGGGCGCACTCGAGCAGCGCCCTTTTAAATAGTCAGTTGGTTCGTTTACGGGGGTTAGTTCCATCCATGAATACCACAATATATTTGTTCTGAAAAATTAGCATTCCTACCTGATTTTGCTGTCATGCGATGTAACTCCAAAAATACACAATTTTCCTCCAAATTGAAGAAGGCCAAAAGCTTGCTCAGTAGCTAAAACATTTCCACTACAGTCAACTATGACATCAAACAAATATTCTGAGTCTTGAGATTGATTATTTTTTAAGGTATCAGGTGTCACTAGAGTATATCCAGTTTCTAAAAAAAAATATAATAGTGTAAAAATACTGTTTTTCCTTAGAACTTCTGGAACTGGAACTCCATTGTGTTTACTTACTAAGTCTTTCCAAAATTTCCAATCGTTTTGTAACTGAATCAGACACAGTAACCTTTTTATGGCCTTGCAAATGAAGCATACAAACTAACAAGTTTCCAATAATTCCTGCTCCGACTACTAAAATTTTTGATCCAAGAGAAATGGGATGGATAAGGTCCCAGCAATGAGACAAACATGATAAAGGTTCAGCTAAGACAGCTAAAAATATAAATAAATATAAATAAAGAAAAAATTAAATATATTTTTTCTCCGGAATTTTAAAATGTTCCCTATACAAGTGGGATCATCACAACTCGTTTGATAGGTTTTAATTTTTCCTAATTTAATTTATTTTATAAGGCATTCCACAACTTCTATTTATATTGTTTTGCTGATTTTGATGTATATCCCTCTAAAAACACCTCCTAAGCCAGGGCGTCGAGGCGCGCACTATGCATAGTGGTGAAATGCCGCGCCGGCTAGCCACCGCTATGGCATAGATAGAGCACTGGATAAGCAGGTTTATTAGGGTAGGTAGGTAGTTTACATACACTGAGAGAAAAATCGTTGTAAAATCAAACAAAAGTCATATGATTTAAGAGAAAACCAATATGTTTTTGCTCCGACAGGGGTTTTTGATAATTCAAAAAGATATTTTTTAATTTTATAAGCCATTGTAAAAATAAAAATATTCATTGTAATTTGAATAATGTTTCCTTTTAAATAATTTAAACTTGTAAATGATTTAAATACAAAAACTGTTTATTTTAAAAAGAATTCTTTTAATATATTGATATTTTTCAACAATATAAAGGGAAATATTATAATTTTATTAAGAAAACATTAAAATAAGAAATTAAGGGAAAATACTTTTACTTTAAAGTGAAAAACTTTTTGGTGTAAAAATTATTTTTTTAAATTAATATTATTCATAAATAAAACGTAAAGTTTTTAATTTTAATATTTTAAAAGGCAATTTTTTTAAATTAAAATAATTTCTTATTGATTTTACAAGATGGGAGTGTACATAGTGGTTCCTGCGGAATCACTCAAACTACCTACCTACCCTAACAAACCTACCTATCTAGTGCTCTAGGCATAGCTATGGTGGTAAGAGGCGCACTATACCGAGACCTGAAAAGCTCTGACAGGTTGGTACCATGACCACAATTTTACTTTATTGGTAGGGTCCACTGGCGCTATTATGATACAAAAATTACAATTTTTATAAAAAAAATATATAAATTCCTTGTTGTAACCAATGGGGTTCTCTGCCCAGTTTTGACGGCAAACTACAAGAAAAACAATAGTTGACCATAAAAATACAACAAAATTCTGTATCAAAATAGTGCCACGTTTGGCCCTATTGAAAATGACGGGTCTGGGCGGGTATAAATGGTGCACAAACCGTACTTGAGCGGGTGAATTTCATCCGCTCAAGTACGTCAGACGTCAGACCCGCAATTTTCAACAGGGGGGGGGCTTTTGTGAATACAGTAAGGGGCTGTTGTGATACAACGCTTTAATTCTGTGTTGGATATATTTAAAATACGTGGGGTTAGTATGATACACTATTGTTCTTTATCATTTTTCCCTGCAATTTTGACAGCTTCCTTTAAGTATTTTTTAAGTTAGGTACAGAAAATTAATTTCATGTTTTTTTTAAAAAGTTGTCACTAAAAAAAATAAAATTTTACTAAGCAAAAATTGTAGCTAAAGTAGAAACATTTTTTTATTTTCCAAATGTTTTAGATTTTTGCAAAAGTGAATATGACTTATAATTCTAAGTATATAATTCTCTACTTTTTCTTACTTTAATTTGTAGACTATAAATATTTTGAGCTAGAGGTATCATTATTTTGACTGTATCACATTTGCCCTAGTCGACTCTACAATTGTTTAGTAAAATTTAAATACATCTGTATTTTGCTAAAAACACTAACCTTGTTCTAACGATAAACATTCGGGTACTTTATTAACATGTTCAACCGGAACCACAACGTATTTTGCCCATCCACCATCTCGCGCTATACCAATGGCGGTTTTTAAACCTTTTATTGTGCAAAAATGAGGATTTCCAGAGTGGCAATAATTACAACAGTTACAACCACTAAAAAGTAAATAATGTGTGAATATTTGGTATTTCATTTGTTTGTGCAAATATTTGATCCGCTTATGTATATACGTATACCATAGTATACGTATAGGAAGTATATATACTTCCTATGGGATACATCAGATTCCCAAGCAGGACAATTATTTGTATATATACAGTTTTTTTACTCCAGAGGAGAGACAAGTAAATGAAATTCCAAATAATCACCCTAATACACAAATATAAATACTGCTGCCAAAAAACAATATTGTATTTAGTCTTGCCTATAGTTCATTAACCCTTCGTTAGGGAACGTTCAAGTATTACGTAACGCAAATTGTACCGAAATTCATGTTTGTTTTTATGTTTATTTTTAACCTCGTACTATTCTACTTAATTAAGCATCCCCTAAGTCCAGGATTTGTGTGGGCTAGTAGTAGAGGAAACCACCGGCTTTAATTGACTTTCGAACCAATATATCTAGGGAGTACGCCTTCGCCAAATTTCAATTATTAATTAACTGAAAAAGGCAATTGGCGCCAGTGAGGTTTTAACTCACGATCATTGGCTTAGTGCCAATGCTATATAGATGCCTTAGACCGCTGAGCTAATTCTCCCATAAACACTTCATACCCCATTTCTCGCGTTATTAAAGGCTGAAGAGATTTCATATTTTGGCTACTGAGGGAGGTAGCCAAAATGTAAAATCTCTAGAGCCCGAGCTAGAGCCTTTATTAACGCGGGTACTGGGGTATGAAGTGTATGAATTTTGGTACAATTTGCGTTACGTAATACTTGAACCTTCCCTTACTTACGCTAGTTTTGTTACAAGTTTGGTCGCGCAGGCTACATCTGTAGCTCATTTTATTTTTTATAGTGAAAGTGAATGAAATTAATTACACAGGCCCACAAAAGAAAAGTGGAATGTACTTTATATGTAAAATTAAGAAATTCTTGATCCTTACTCATATTGGAGTCGATTTAAATAAACCATAGAAAAAATTATATCTCTCCAAAATATAAATTTGTTGTCTATTAAACAAACATTACAGCGACAATTGTTTTGACTTTTTTAACATAAAGTCATTTTCAAGCTACAAATAATGAAAAATTAGGTTAAAAATGGTACAATTCCTTTTAAAAAAACTTACTTTTTAAATTTATAAACAAATTAACTTGAGTAAACATTATTAGAAATGTCATACTAACCTTAACTTTTTTTATAAAATCTTAAAAATTTAAACAAAAAGAAAACTACAATAGGTTAAAATAAAATAAATTAATGACATCTAAAATTTAAAATTGAATAAAAATCTGGGACATCTATCATATTGGAACAAGCATTTTCTTAGTAAATATATTTTTTTTTAAATTCAAGTCCAAACTATTCTGGACTATGTAATTTTTAGCGTTCCGGTCTATGCAAAATATTACCATTCTGGACTATGTAATTTTTAACGTTTCGGTCTATGCAAAATATTACCATTATGGACCATGTAATTTTACCATTCCGGTCTATGGCAACATATTACCATTTACGGACTATGTAATTTAATGTAATTTATTTTTACCGTGTATTCGCATGTAAAGTAGGTACATTCCAATTTTTTTGTGGGCCTGTGTTATCATAAAAAAATAAAGTAAATAGTTATTAATAATTATCCTAACTTAAAATTATATATTTCTTAACAAATAGAAATTATTAAAAAAAAATAGACCTTTATAAAAATATTATGTTTATTTTTCGTGCTCAAATAACACAACTTTAAAGACGCTACAGCTTGCGCAAGTAATGAAAGGTTACATAAAAAAATGTAAAAAAAAAGAATCACAATATATCTGCATTTTTTATAACCAATATTAGGCGAGCTGAGAGTTCTCAACTGTGGTCTGAAAGTTTTTAGACAGTAATAAAAAAAAATTGCAAACAGTAGTATTATTAAAATATTTTTTGTATCAGCAATACCTACCCATACGTATATAAAATAGGATAGAAAGTAAATTTATAATTGTAATAGTTAGGGCCGAATTCAGGGTGGGGAGGGGAACGATTCTTCGGGCTCCCGAGAGCCCGGCAGCAATTTTTTTTTGTATTCTGCCAGGGGTAAAGAGGCGAAGGGGCCCGGGAATAAAGTTTGACCGGGGCCCGGGCTGCCCAGCCCTGTACAGTGTCCAAAGAGTACATATATGGAAGATATCTTGATAATAAATTCCACTTTTGCACTTTTATTTTAAACTATAATATGCTTTATCGAGTAAGAAAGAAAAAAAAATTACGTAATTGGATCCACCGCAACTTTGTCACCTATTTTCAAAGTTTTAACTTGATCTCCAACATCTACAACTATACCAGAAAATTCATGTCCCATTGTCCATTCATTTTCTTCCAACGGAAAATAGCCCTTAAAAAAGCAAATATCTATAAGATTTAAATCACATAAATATAAGTACCTACTTAATAATACCGAGTGCTACAAAAGAGACTCTGCTCTAGGCTAACAACTCTTTCCTCTAGAATAGAATATACCGTTAATATAAAGTATCGCCAACATCTCAGTTTGTTTGTAAACAAATAGTAAGTATATTCAGGCCTGAACAATAACAATTACCAGTAACTGTTATTGTTGTTTCTGTTAGAACAAAGCTGTGCGAGTAAGACAGACAAATGTATATGTTGGCTACGTTTTTGTCAGTTTTAAAAATGAAATGCCTATTCTAGAGAGAAGAGTTATTAGATCGTTAGTAATAACACCCATAAGTTTCACGCAAGCACATTCCAAATCAAAGTTTGCAAAAAAGTAGGTTTTGGAAAAACAATTGCGGGAATAAAAATTGGATTTTAATTAATGGAAGTTATTCTTTGTAAAAAATAATCGACAAATTTTAAATTTCATTAAAAAATATTGATTAATAAAAATTTTAATGCATTTTTATTTTCTAATAAAAAAAATGTTATGTAAAAAAAATTAATATGTTAATTAATTTTTACTGCCCGATTATTTTCCAATTCGAGTGTCAGCGAAAAATTAACTTTTTTATCAACTTCAATTTAAGTTCTACTTAAGTAAAAAAGTCAAAACTTATTAACTTGATGCCAGTATAAACCCGCATTAACTAATAATCGAGTATACCTGAAATTTTGGCTAGAAGGTATTTGATTTATACATACAGAGCGGTCCAAAAGTCACCCCCCCCCTCTTAACTTTTGAACCAGTTGAGATTACGACCTCAAGTTTGGAACTTTTAAATAAGACAAACTATCTTTTAGCATATATTTAATACTTTCAGCTCTTAAAATGTGGGCAGGGGGGCATGGGGGCACATTTTTTTAAATGGAAAGGGGTGTCGTGTAATACATTATTTTAAAGCTTATAAAATTCACCATTTAACTCCAAATTTTTAAATTAAAAAAAAAAAATTTGTGTTTAAAATGGGGTTGAAAATGGGTATTAATGTCAAAATTCCTCTAAAAAAAAACAAATATTTTTTTAAAAATGCCTAATTTCATCATAAAAAAACGTTAATTATACTTTTAAACTAATTTTAGTTGACATAAAAAAAAACTTAAAAAATCGAATGTTTTAGCACAAAAAATTGAAAAACCTTAAAAAACATCTTTAAAACATTTAAAATGCTAGTTTAAATAGAGAATTTTATAAGCTTTAAAATGATGTATCATACTACTCCCCTTTCCTTTTAAAAAAATGTCCCCCCATGCCCCCCTGCCCGCATTTTAAGAGCTGAAAATATCAAGTATATGCTAAAAGATAGTTTAAGTTGTCTTATTTAAGAGTTCTAAATTTGAAGACGATATCTCAACTCGTTCAAAAGTTAAAAGGGGGGGGGGGGGGTGACTTTTGGACCGCACTCTAGACATATCCCAATAAAATTTAAGAGTCATAAATAATTAAAAATATCTGTACCTATTTTTGACAAATTATATAATTTTCTTGTGCTACTTTAAAAGATCGAACATCGAAGAGATAACTTAATTCAGATTTGATACTTACCTCAACGATATGTATATCTGAACCACATACACCAGAATAAGCCACTTTAATTAAAACGTCACTTGGTTCTGTTATTTTGGGAACTGAAACTTGCAGCAATTGTATTTTTTTGCTTTTTGAGTTATATCTAAGGGCCTCCATAACGACCCTTTGTTACAAATTTAACTTTTTGAATAAATATTTTTAATAACATTTTTGTATTTATAAATACTGGAAAATATTCATGTTAAACTAAATTGACTAGACCTTGCAAAAGCGATACAATAACAGTTTTCCTTGTTTTATTGACGGAATCAAGGATTACTTAGAATTAATTACACATAAAATCGCATAAAATGAAATGAAAAACAAGTTATTTATAATAAATATCCAGTAATTACGTCACGCTATTTTTGGGAAATTTTGAACCCTTTCTCCCCCATCATGCTTTATTAAGCTGGCAGACACCCTCTAAGTAATTACGTTATGTAATAAAAAAACACAAAAAAAATCTCGAAAAAAGTTTTACTTTTTTTTTTGGTTGAAATCTTGGGATATGTATATTGATTAACTTCAGTATTAATATTTTTAAACTAGAAATATTTTTAAATACAATTTAAAAAAAGTGTGACGTCACTGTAGGTCCCCTTTACCAAACTGACCCACGATACAGCTAACTCTTTCTCCCATTAGTGCGCGAAGTAATTAATAAATGAGTTAAGAATTGACAGTATAAAAATATATACTGCACGTTTGTCGGTTAATAACCGAAAAAAATATATAAGAAAGTTATCATGGCAGTTAGCATGGTACCATCTATTGATTAACAAGTGAACAGATAACAGTGACCACATCAATAGATGGTACAGTTGGTCCCACAAAAAACGCAAGATTTAAATATGCTAAAATGTCAATTTTACTAGTTATTTTATAGTGTAAGTAAGATTTTAAGAAATAGGTTAGGTTAATTTGACAGTTAATTGTCAGTTTTTTCAAAGATTATTACAGAAAATGCATGCGAATAATGTCGAATATTAAAAAAATAATAATAATAAATAATAAACTAAAAAAACATTTAGAATATTTAATCAAATCAAATATTAAAACACAATATTTAGTAAATCTTATTAAAAATTAAAAATTTGAACTCTACTAACCAAACATATAATTTATGAAAATTATGATTTTCGTTTAAAAAAAGTTTTTCCGGAGGTTTTTTTTCGCTTTTTTATTCTTGGAACTACCGATGCGGCGACGGGCGATGGTTTTTAACCCAGGAAAATTTGTATTGTTTATAGCATGCACCGCTTCTTGTAAATGGTATTCTCTCAAATAATTAGGTAAATTTTCATCCTGTATTTCATTTGATATCTTCTTTCTTTCCGGGTCTGCACGCCCTTTCCTCCCCCATCTATTTTTTCTTCAATCTTAACCATTATTCTTTTTTCTATGATTTTACCACAACTCTCCGAAACACTAAATAACCTTGCCACAATTAAAGGTCTCTATAGATATCACTAGCCACAATCACTTCCGTACATCCTGCATCCAATATACTAATAGTTTGAGATTTATAAAGAACTTTCACTTTCGGGTTTAGACCGTGTTAATGGATTTTCACTTTCCGACGTTTCGTCTCTAGTAGTAAGAGACGAAACGTCGGAAAGTGAAAATCCATTAACACGGTCTAAACCCGAAAGTGAAAGTTCTTTATATCTTAATGGCCGTGAAAGCTTAAAATCTAAAATAGTTTGAGATTTATTATTTATTTAACACATTTCTAATTACTTCATAATTATTATAAGTAATTTTGACAAATATTGTCAACATGACAACGGCTTTGTTTTTATTGTAATTATTGAATTTACGCAACTAAATTTTCAATCTTGTTTTTTTTTCGAATCCATCATCATCTGTAATTTGTTTGGTCTTTAAGAGACAGGCTCAGTGCCTATGGCTCATTTATCTAAAATTTGAATTAATTTGAATGGATAATTGGGGGAGTGAGTCTCTGCTCACTGATGCTGATTTGCATCTGTCATGAATTTTTGGGTGTTGCGACGAGGAAGGTGGGAGGGGGATTTGGGGGGATGGAGTAGGGATTGGAGGGAGGTGTGGGGGGAGTGAAACTAGTTCACTGGTGCTGGAGATGCACCTGTCCTGTGTTTGTGGGCACCATTACTGGTTGAGGACATTTTTGATCTTTTTGTAAGTGTAGTGGATTTCATGATCGTAATCTAGAAAATTTGAGATGAGGGGGTTTGGGTGGTCTAAATTGTCTTGACTTGACTTACTGTATCGGATGATTTCCGTTTTTAGGAGGGGCATGTCGAGATCTCTGTGAATTTGGTTGTTCCGCATGAACCAGGGGGCATCAATGCATATTCTGAGTACCTTGTTTTGAAAGGCCTGAAGTTTGGCTGAGAGCTTTTTTTTGAGGGTGATTTTGTTCCAGGCTGGTGCTCCATAGAGGAGTACTGGCTTTAGAGTTTGGTTGTAAAGTAGAAGTTTGTTTTTAATTGATAGGGGGCTCTTTCTCCCTATAAGAGGGTAGAGTTTGGAGAGGCGGGTGTTTGCTATTTGGAGGGTATTTTGGACGTGCTGATCCCACGTAAGATTTTTGGATAGGGTAATGCCAAGGTATTTGGCATGGTTTTCCCAGTTAATGGCTTGGCCGTTTATCTGAATGGGTTGGGGTGGGCCTCTTCTAATCCTAGAGATTAGAATGCCTTTTGTTTTGTTAGCGTTTACATTGATTTTCCATTTGGAGAACCATTTTATTAGGGCATCCATTTGGCGCTGGAGGGCGGTATGGATGCGCTGGGGGTTTTTAGCTTTTGCTAGTATGCCGGTATCGTCGGCGAACAGGGCTATTTCAGTAGCCTGTGTTTTTGGGATATCTGCGGTGAAGAGATTGTACAGAAGGGGGGATAGTGGGGAGCCTTGTGGAACGCCAGCTTCGATGGGGCGAGTGCTGGACTTAGAGTCGCCTATTTTGATTTGAAAGTCTCTGCCTTCGAGGAAGGAGGCTATGAGCTTGGTGATGCCTAGGGGGAGGCCGAGAAGATGAAGTTTGACTACAAGACCTATGTGCCAGACTTTATCAAAGGCTTTTGCGATGTCCAGGAGGATCAGTCCCACGGCTTCGCGCCTATTTAATCCATCTGTAATTGAGTCTACCAGGCGAGCCACCTGGTGGACTGTGGAGTGTCTGCTTCGGAAACCGAATTGCTCGTTTGGTAGGAGATTGAGCTCTTCAACTAAAGTTTGGAGTCTGGTTAAGATGACTTTCTCGGCTATTTTGACCAGGGAGGATAGGAGGCTTATGGGGCGATAACTTTGGGGAAAGGTCGGATTTTGACCGGGTTTTTTGATTACTATTACATCTGCGTTTTTCCAGGACTTTGGAAAATGTCGCAGTCTGAGCATTGCGTTAATAATGTTAACGATGGCCATGATGGTTTTGCGGGGGAGAATTTTTAAGATTTTGTTCGGTATTTGGTCTGGGCCGGGGGCTTTTCTTTTTGGGAGATTTTTGATGATACTTTTGATTTCCTCGGGGGTTGTGGGGGTGATAATGTCGTTTTCGACTTGGGTTGTGATTCTATCGTAGGTGTGCTTTATTTCTCTTTCGTGCGTGAGTTGTTCGTAGTCAGAGTCG
The DNA here is from genome assembly GCA_958510825.1 of Brachypterus glaber. Taxonomy (NCBI): domain Eukaryota; kingdom Metazoa; phylum Arthropoda; class Insecta; order Coleoptera; family Kateretidae; genus Brachypterus; species Brachypterus glaber. The sequence continues at coordinate 30,844,973 of OY294044.1, forward strand.
TCAGAATCGGGTTCAGAGTCGGTTTCTGGTACGGGGTCAGGAATTGGGGGATTTGGTTTGAATTGATCTTGCATTGTGTCAGCAAATGCTTCGGCTTTTTCGGGGGTGGAGTAGACGACTCCTCTTAGGCCGTGTATTGGGGGGAAGCCTCTTTGGTGATCGAGGGATAGGGTTTTGGCCATTTTCCAAAGGGATCTATCCTGGGGGTTTAGGGATTTTAGTTTTCCCTCCCATCGGGAGTTTGCTAGGATGTTTAGTCGGTCTTTGACTTCCTGGGTAAGTCTGTTCGCTTGGCGTTTAATGTGAGGGTCTTGAAGAGTGCGCGCTCTACGTAGAAGGCGGTTTTTCTCTCTGATTAAGTCTTTGAGATCTCGAGGAAGGTCTTGCGGGTTTTTAATTTCTACATTTTTAGTTAGTTTGGCTTCATCCATTGCGGATTTAATGACTTGGGTGAGATTGACTACGGCGGTATCTAGTTCTTGGACGGTGTTTATAGGACTGATTGTGGTTTTGGTTTCTAGGAGTTGGGATATGAGTGCGAAATCGTATACTGTCTTTTTAGTGTGGTTTGCGGTTGGTATGCCTCCTGCCGTGATAATGATTGGGAGGTGATCTGAGCTTAATTCGTGTTTTAATTCTATATTAATGTTTAGCGTCGTGTTTTTATACAAAACGATGTCAAGGACGTCAGGAAGGCCGAGGCCATAATGGGTTGGGGAATCAGGTGCGGTAACCATTATATGGTTACGTTGTAAAATATCGTTAAGCCTACGGCCATTGGCCGTAGTTGTTCTAGAGTGCCAAAGGGCATGTTTGCAATTCAAGTCTCCGGCTAGGATTGTTGGGTGGTTGTCATTGAAGTAGCCTTCGATGTCGGCGGGTCTAATTTCCCTATTGGGGGGTTTATAACAGGACACGATCCTGAATTTGGAGTTGTCGTGCATATTGACGAAGATGGAGGTAGTTTCGACTTGATCGCTTTGTGTGGGGGGGGCGTGTAAAAGATCGTGGGACAAATGTTTTTTAATATAAATTGCTGTGCCTCCTTTACGATCCAGGAGTCTATCGTTACGGTAACAGGAATAGTTGGGTATGGTACCCCTGTGATGTGGTTTAAGACCAGTCTCTTGGACGAGGGCTATATCGATTTGATTATCGTGAAGAAATTCTATGAACTCCGGTTTTTTGGTTGAGAGGACATCAGCGTTCCAGGTGACGATTTTAAGGGCTCTGGGTTTCACTTGTCTATACATTTTGGGGTCCTAGGCTGGGCAATTGGAGGGTACTGAAAGCCTGCATGAAGCTGGCGAATTCTTGCATGAATGAGTGTATTTTTGAAATTTGGGTTTGATCAAAAATATTTGGGGGGTTGGCGCTGGGGCCTGGGGCCGCTTTGGGTTGTTGGGGGTGGCGTTGGCTGCCTTTTGGGCATAGGAGGTGCCAGGGGTGAATTTTTGGGTTGGGGGGACCTTTAAGCCGGTTGGGAGGTTGTTAGAAGGGTGTTTTGGGCATTTGTGATAGTTGGCTGTGTGAGGGCCAAGGCAGTTTGCGCATTTAGCGTCTGTGTTGCGGGGTTTGTCACATGTTTTTGTGTGATGGTCTTTTGCGCATTTGACGCATTTGGCTGTAGCTCTGCAATTGGCCTGGGAGTGACCGAATAGCTGGCATTTGTGGCATTGCCGGAATTTTGGCTTATAAGTCTGGCTTTCGACCTTGATTACTAGGTGTAGAAGCCTAGTTTCTTTAAATATAGGGTGTTGATGTCCGGTCACCTTAGGAAGGATGACTAGGACTAGTGGCATGGGGGTTTTGTCTTTGGTACGCGTCATTCTGGCGACTGACGTGGGGGTGTACCCTCGCTCGATGAGAGCGGCTGCGACGTCTTTTACGGCTATTTGAGTGGGGATTCCCCGGATTACGGCGTGAATCGCCTTGTCTTCCGGGAGGGTGAAGCTGTGATACGGAATTTTCTCCGTATCAAGGTGTTTCGTGACTTTGCGGAAGTCGTCACTAGTCTGAGTGCGAATTTGAACACCGTCGGTGGTGTTCTTCGCGTGTAAAATGTTAATTCTTTGCGAATTAAAATAGCTCGATAGGGCTAGCCACTTTTCAGGGGCTCGGATTATGATGGGGGGGATTTTTGGGGCTTTTTGGGCTTCTTGGTCGGGGGTTGGGGGTTTGGCGGCGGGTTGGTTAATTAAACCGGAAGGTTGGTTTATTAAGCCGGAAGGGGCCGGGGCGGGGGGTGGTGGCCCTGATCCGGAGGGTTTAGGGGCCGTGTCGGAAGCGGCCCCTTTTTGGGGGATTTTTTGGCTCTTGGCCGGAATTGTGGTTAGCTCCGTTTCGGAGCCGGAACTTTTTGGGCGCTTTTTTTGTTTTCTGCGTTTTCGCGGGGATAGTGTGGGGGATCTGGGGGATTCGCTCCCTGAGGCGAATTCCACTCCGGACATGTCTGATTCGGAGAGTTCAGGGGCATCGGAAAATGCCGGGTCCTGGCTTGGTTGGTTTTTTAGGAGGGTATCTATTTGACTTGTGAGATGTGCAATTTCCTGTCGGAGGCCGCTGATCGTGTCATTGGCGAATTTTATTTGGGCTAGTAGACTATCTGTTTGTGTTTTGTGATTTTCTGCCTGGACCTTTTGGTGTTCAGATTGGGCTTTTAATTGTTCTTGGAGGTTTTCAATTATTGATTGTAGGGAAGAATTTGCCATGGTGGCGTCGTAGTGGGGCTTATCGGGGGAGTTTGGATATGACATCTCGGAGTGCGTAAGTTGAAAATTACGGAGGCCTGAAAAGGCCCCGGGCGGCGGGGGGGGGGGGGGGTGTAGTGTTAAGCACTTATTGTTAGTATTGGGGTCTTAGGGAACCTTAAACACACCAAACCGCCAGCCTCAGCGGTTTGTAGGAATTGGCTTAAGTCCACAGTGTGAAAAGGGCTGCAGCACTTAGCAAGCAAGCTTACAAGTGAGCAAATGTTAGTTCGAATATATTTATAATAAAACAATCTTACTCTATGGAAATCTGCTGGGCGACGTCTGACCTCTTCACTGTCACTCACTCTATGTGTGTGTTTTTTCGAATCCAACTGTACCATGCTTTTATATCTATCTAACGTTTTATTCATACATACAGGATCCACAGTGCTGATGATTCCCAAAAAGGATGAAATGGTACTATTCACTGTTTCCTGTCCATTTGATTTTAACGACAGATAGATAACCTTCTTAATTAATAAATGGTCCCACAAACCTATTAAATTGGTAGAAAAAAAGAGGAAAAATAAATAATATGTCTCACTGGGATACTGTCTCAGATTTGGAACATGAGTAAGGCATTTTGTGTTTATTGGGTATCCCAATTTGAAATGCAAGTATTTTATAACAAATATTTAAAACTAAGCTTTCATTTGAGAGTCACTCTGTATTTTCATTTTTCTCTTTTTAATAGTAAGGCGAGAATATGGGATGATCCCCAGGGCCGTGCGCAGCGTTTGCTCGTGGGGGGTTTTTATCAAATTCTACAATCTTATTTTAGATTTTAAGCTTTCACGGCCATTAAGATATAAAGAACTTTCACTTTCGGGTTTAGACCGTGTTAATGGATTTTCACTTTCCCACAAATTTGATTCGAAGTTTGCCAAATAGAGTGGCATCTCGTTTGATTTCCTCCCCGTAGAGGCATCCTATTTTAGATTTTAAGCTTTCACGGCCATTAAGATATAAAGAACTTTCACTTTCGGGTTTAGACCGTGTTAATGGATTTTCACTTTCCAAAAGTGAAAATCCATTAACACGGTCTAAACCCGAAAGTGAAAGTTTTCTACAATCTTAAATAAAAAGAACTTAAGTAAGCCCTAGGGCCGCAGGGGACATTTTTTACAAATTTAATGGTCTATTTTAATTTTAAATTAGTCTTTTATATTTATATTAATTAAATTTAAAAGTTTACAAAAATGCAGGAAACTTTAGCGCCTCAGGCGAAACTTTTTTAAATTTCACGAATAAATTCTACAATCCTAAATAGAGAAAAACGTAAGAAAGCCCTAGTGCCACAGGCAATTTTTTTTGAAAACTTTAATTTTTAAACACTTTTATTATTCTAAATTTCACAAAAATGCAAGAAAGCTCCAGCGCCGCAGGCGAAAATTATATTTTACAAAATTGATGGTCTATTAAACAGTTTTATTATTCTAAATTTCACAAAAAATGCAAAAGAGCTCTAGCGCTGCAGGCGAAAGTTTTTACAAATTTCGCGTTTAAGTTTTCAATCTTAGGCAAAAAAAAATTAAGAAAGCCCTAGTGCCACAGGCAATTTATTTTACAAACTTTTATTTTAAAACAGTTTTATAATTCCAATTTCACGAAAATGTATGAAAGATCTAGCACCGCAGCCCAAAATTTTTATGAATTTTTCCTGTTTTCACTGTTTTCCCTGATCTGTAGGAACCCTCTACAAAGGAAACTAAATAGGTGTACATAATATATATTATATAATTATAAGATTACAGTTATATACATTTCGCTTGATTCAAATTTTTCTTAATCAGAAAGTTTAGAAAATTTTAAAAATTGTATAACCCTCCTGGGGGGGGGGGTGGGTTTACCACCAAAAGCCCCCTCCCTCCCGTGCGCACGGCCCTGATCATCTACCATTATAAAGTGATTGCTTAATATTTTTACAATGGAATTTTTGGCCAAATTTTGCTTTGGAAGTGGATTAAACACAGGGCCGTAGAGAAGAGGATTTTGTGGGGGGGGGGGAGAAGGTAAAAAATAACAACTTTTTTAAGCCTAAAAATACTTTCTCAAAAAAAGTTAATGACTAAAAACAAAGGTCCTTACCTGTTCGTGAAGAAATATACAACTTTTGTATTTTGAGTCCCTGCATTATAGGACTTTTGTATTTTGAATCCATAAAATATACAACTTTTGTTTTGAACAATGAAATATACAACTTTTCTACATGATAAAATATACAACTATTATTTTGGATCAGTAAAATATACAACTTTTCAAGGTGGGTGGGGGGCACCCCCCCTCCCCCCCATAGCTACGGCCCTGGTTAAACAATTATGGAGGTGAAAGAAACAAAAGTCCAAGTCAAGTTAATTAACTATTAGTTGTGTAAAAGTTAGTTAATTAACTAACTTGTCTAAAAAACTAAGCGATTAAGGACTCGAGTCTTAGGCCTGGCTCGAAAGGATAGCTGACAACACAAAAAAAGAGTCGCGGACTAACCAAATAAGCAAGATGATTGACAACCTCAAAAAAAATGCATTTTTTGTAAGGAATAATATTCTTGTTCATAAGCACCAAAAAAATTAAAATACTTATTGCCATAAAAAGGTTTCAAAAATTATTTAATTTTTAATTTTAAATCGATACCTTCATTATATAATATATAATGAAGGTATATTATATACATGTTATAAAAAAACTATTGTCAAGTCCAACTAAAAGTTGGTATCGCGCATCTAACCCAGTATTTAGAATAGGTTCTTTCCTAAAAAGTGAAACTCCGCCCCGCCACTCTTCTTTTATCGAGAGATCGATTTTATTATTAAATAATTAAACAGCTTATGTCACGTGGATTCTTTGAAATTTATTGTTTGTATTGACAGAAAGTAACGAGGGCAACATTTTTTTTCTTTGCACTTATCAAACAGATATACCTATATTTAGTCAGTTTATATAGACCTTTGATTTGATATAAATCGATTTGTTTGTGATAAGTATAAATAAATAATTTTCAATTAACAACTTCAAAAGTTCAACATTTTGCATAAGAAATCTACGTGAAAGTCATGCCTGCTTTAGCAAGTAATTATTTTGGTAAAAAGAACTGAAAGTGTCCTGTGATTAATAGGGTGTTTTCAAAAATCGAAACTCGTCAAAAACTAACTAAACTAAACTATACTAAACTAAACCTAAACTAAAACCTTGCATGCATATCCCGAGGATTAACAAGAAAGTGCAAATACATAATTTTAGGCAAATCGGTTAGAATAAGACCCCTCACTTGATTTAAAAAATTTTATATTTATTTTTATATTTATTCTATATATTTTTTACAAGTCCCAAAACAAAATAGTTAGACCTATTCCAAAAAATACCACCTTAATGGACGTGTTAGAGTCTACCGAGCATAAATCTATACAAGTGGTAAAATTTAGGGTACTGATTAGGGTGGCGGAGCTACAGTGGCTCATTTTTCCCAATTGTCGATGTTCTCGTAATTTTAGACAAATTTGACGAAATTGGCCAGAAAATTAAAAGTTAGATAAAGCCCTGGTTTACATATTATCGGGCTTGGTCAAAATAGTGTGAAAACCTCGGTGAAAACCAAACTTCAGGGGAATCGGTTTATATTAGACCACCATTTAAGTTCTACATAATTGCAGATTTTTGGTATTTTGCATACAGTGATTCAGAAATAAATTACAAAATTTTAAGGGGCGATTCTAGGTCCAGAAATATGAAAAAAAGTTCCTATAAAGGTTAACCCGAAAATGAGCCCCAAGGGAGCTACGACCATCCTAAGCGTACATCTAAAAAGTAGTTTTTATTTAATATCTCTGGAACTCTATAAACCAAAGTAATGAATTTTTACACATGCCTTAACATTGAATAAGGTTATCATTTTATGTAATTTTTATTCGGAAATTTTAATCAGGGACGTGCAAACTGGGGGGCAATGTCACCTTTTTGCCCCACTTTTTTATCTATAGATTTTTTGATATTTTATTAAAAAAATATTTATCTCTGATCAAAAATACATAAAAAAGGTGCTCTTTATGTAACACCGTAGGGCCAACCGTTTTCGAGAAAATTGCAATTAAAGAGGCAATTTCACGTTCTGAGTATCAAAAATCGGAACTAAAAAATGCACCAATTTCAATACTGCTGGGTGATTCTACATTAAAAACTATGCAAAAAAAGCTTCTATATATCTAGGTTCGAAAATCAGTTTTAAGTGTACTACGGTCTCTTTAAGAATAACACTTTTTAAGAGACTGTAGCTACCGGTAGCTAAGGTATACCTTAAAAGCGATTTGTAGATATTTGTGTATGGGAACTTTTTTTATAGTTGATGTCTGTAGAATCGCCCTGCAGGATTTAAATTTTTATTGGTGAATTTTTTAGTTCCTTTTCTTTTATGCTTAGAATGTGAAATTGCATATTTAATTGAAATTTTCTCAAAAGCGGTTGCCCCTACGGTGTTAAACAAAGAGTATATTTTTTATCTATTTTTAATTAAAGATTAATATGTTATTGAGAAAATATCAGAAAATCTACAAGATAAAAAAGTTTGGGGCAAAAAAGTGAAATCACCTTCTTATTTTGTACGATCCTGTTTAAAATTACCAAATAAAAATTACATAAAAATTACATAAAATGAGAGCCTTACAATTTTTAAGGCATGTGCAAAAATTCGGTACTTTGGTTTATAAAGTTCGGACCCTTAGGAGGGTCTTAGCTACTTTAGGTCTCATTTCAGGACAAACCTTTTATAGGAACTCTTTTTCACATTTTTGGACCTAGAATCGCCCCTTAAAATTGTGTTATTTTTGAATCACCCTGTATATTCTTCCAAAACTTCAATGGAGATTTACACTATTTTGACCAAGCGTGACTATATGAAGACAAGGATTTTGGTTATTTTTTTAATTTCTTACTTTCGATATTATCCAATTTATCAAAAAATAAGTAAAAATTAGAAATTAGAAAAAATGGCCTCCCTAGCTCTGCTCTAAATTTGACTGAATTCCTTGATAAAAAGAACTAAGAAACGATACCGTAAAACGGGGTGAATAGGAACGAAACTGAACTTTTGATAGCTACAACTTCTTTACTTTTCAGAGTAGGATTAGGATTTTCCTTTCAAATATAAGCGAAACTTTGATCTATGTATGCCAGTCCCAATTTTAAATAAGAATCTTGCCAACAGCTTAATATATATTTTTAATGGATTGTTCCTATTCGCTTTCTTTTTTACTTACTGTGTCTTTATGTATTTATTTTTTTTGTCGGATTATTTATGTAAAAAAGTTTTTTACTAAAATACTAAAAAAAGGAATCCGAAAAAAAAAATTGACACACTAACTGGGTTTCTTTGTGCAGGGTCATATATTGAACATATATGAATATACACTAGGTTATAAAAAACATCCTAAATTTTTAGGTGATTTTTAAACTGCTGTAACTTGGCGAAAAATGGTCGTAGAGCACTGATAAAAAAGCATATTGAAGCTTCAAGCCTCTAGTTTAGCTTTAAGTCTCTAGTTTAAATATTTTCATCATATACCGTTTTTGAGTAATCATGAACATATCAGCGGCAAAAAAATCAAAATTTTTGTTTGCCTTTCAAATGTCCACGGTCTTGAATTTTTTTTTTGTGAATTCTTCTGAATACTCTTCTTTAATTTAAGTGCTCTGTACCATAATTTTATTATTTTCAATGCTTTTTTCTTTTATTCCTATATTCCCATTCACCCCAACTTAACCCAAAATTTACACGGCAAGAGAAAAAAATTATTTCAGACCTCGAATAGTATCAAAAAATTTTTCAGCTGTTGAATATAATATGTCTATAAAATATTAATTATAAATGTACTTAATTTTTTAATGCGGCCACTTTTGAGTACAAGTTTTGGCACTATAAAAAGTACCGCTATTGTCATTGCATGATAAACATTTGAATTACTGAATAGTGCTTCTGGGCTGAAGTTGTAAGTTAAAAGAATTTTAATTTACGGATATTCCTAAATAAGATTTTTTTTGTGAAACTATAGAATTCTAGCTGTAGGCACTCTTACACATGAGCAAACATTTTACGCAGGAACGTTCCTATACACCTCTTTGTTCCGATACACCCCATTTTACGGTACCTAAGTTGTTCTTTTCTTTAAGATAAACACCTATTCAGGCAATAAAACTAAACAGATAAATGATAAAATTGGGGTACCCTTATAGGCCCATTTTCAGTGGACCGCTAGCAAGCAAATTGTAGAATGAGGTGGTAGAATTATGCTTTCTAGACTCTTATGCATCGATTAAGCCGGTATGCTCCGGGATAGGAGTAAATTTATTTAACCTAATCTAATATTAATACAAAATATAACAACGTTTAAGTAAGCGGAGTCTAAAATTCTTCAATCGAACTAAAATTTGGCACAGTCATATGTTTATATGCTCATAAGATAGTAACCAAGGACATGCTATTTTCTAAAACACCTTAGTGATTTAAGGACATTTTTAGCTCGTATTACCTTACCACGTTAAAGGTAAGCTTTCAGAAAAAACGTAAATGAAAAAATTGCCACTTGCAATTGCATGGTGTATGATTTGATATGATCATTGCATGCCATGACTCATGGCCCATGAGAAGATTTAGCTCAAAAAAAAAACATTTCTTGTAATTTTGTATGTTTTCTGTTTTATTTAATGCTTCTTTACTTGAGTTAAAACTATAAAATACCTATTTAATTTCCTAATTTTTATAAAAATACCAAATAGATTAAAAAACAACAAGTCGTGTAGATATGTAATGGTACGCATTCCATTATATATTATTTACCAAATACTTTTAAACATTTTGTAATTTTTTTAATTTCTTTTTTGCGAAAAAAACATAATTTAAAAAAAAAAACATTTGGTTTCACAAAAAAAACTTAAAAAACCAAAAATAAAAACAAAATTAAAAATGATAGTTTATTTTTTATTTTTAAAAAAAGTTTAACCCCCATAACTTTTTTGTTGTTGTGGGGATTACTTTCAAAATTAGTAGAATTGATCTTTATAATAAAAGCATTTTTTTTCTGAAAAAGTTACGTTAATCAGAATATTCTTTCAGCTTTTTTCGATTTTTTTAAAAGTTTAACTCCCCATAACTTTTTTGTTTTTGTGGGATTACTTTCAAAAACAATAAAGATCTTCCCCTCATAGAACTTGATTTTTCCTGAAAATTTCAAGTCGATCGGATAATTCGTTCTTGAGTTATCGTGTTCCAAAAATCGTGACATCGGACAGACGGACGGACATTTCAAAATTTTTTCATGAAATAAATTTATACCCAGGAATTTTTTGTCTAGGACCATTTTTATTTTTTTTTTTGAAAATTCGAAACTACGGTATATTATTCTAACGCAGGCGCTGTGAATAGTAATGTAGATAATTTTCTACATGTTAAAGATGGATTATAATTTATCTTTAAAATATTGGATTTTCAACTAGTACGGTACATATCTAAAGTTTATTTTTTTAAGGTATAGTTATTTTAAACCTTTCCGCTTGTAAACAATCTAGAAATTACCATAGCAACTTAAGATACGCATGCGTCGTAAACAAAATGACTAGGCTCAATTTACACAACAGTAAAATGTTGACGTGCCATTAACGAGAACAAAACAATGGTTTATTCCTCTATATTATTGGAATAAAAGCGATTTTGTAAGCAAATTTTGTTTCTACAGGAATACAAAAGCGTTTTTAGCAACAGCTTTATTAATTCTCTATTTTTACATCAAAACATCATTAAAACAAAGTAAGTAAACAAAAATTATAAATTTTCCGTTATGTTGACATTGAAAACAAGCCACATGCTTCAGTGTAAATCGGACTTTGTGGATTATTTAACGGAAAATTTAAAATAACTATACCTTAAAAAAATAAACTTTAGTAGTAACTATTTATAACAGGAAGTCTAAAACAATATGTTTAACAATTCTTATTTAATGGTTCTGATTAGAGCAGGGGCGGATTTATTTTATTTTAAGGGGGGGGGCATCCATAAGGGAAAAAAATGCGCTTTCACCAAAAATACAATTTTGAATGTATTTCTATGCTAATATATATAGGGGGACATGGCCCCCATGCCCCCCCCCCCTAAATCCGCCCATGGGTTAGAGTGCCTTAATGTGACGTTTTTTGTCAAGAAGAGGTCAACTTAAGGTAATCTAGTTCTGGTTTAAAATTTATTTTAATTTAAAACTAATTTTAAAATAATAATAGTAATAGTGATTTTGTTTTTTTTTTCAGATTTAAATTTCAAAAAATCTAACATTAGAATTTGGATACATCAAAGAAATTTAGGTAATTTGCAGCAAGTCGTTTGGGATGGCCATGGTTCGAAATTATTAGTAGAGCATAGTAATAACCCCAAAATTAAAAAGTTTTTTGAAGCCGTTCCACATATTATGGTAAATACTTAGATATTTTTATAAAAACGTTTCTTTGGAAATATACTCGGAAATATATTGAAACTTTTACTATGAATAATACATTAAATAAAATCGATAATCTTTATTATGTTTTTAATAAAATAGCTATTTTACTAACAAATGCGAAAAAGCCTATTTACGCATGCGTTTGGAACAATATTTTTCCTACTAGCGGAGTTAAAATAAAATATATCTACTTTTATATTTTATTAAATAAATCTTATTTTTATATTTTTTTAATAAGAAAAACAACAGTTAAGAAATTTGAACAATTTTATAATATTATGAATAAATATAACAAGAATAACACTACGCAATTAAGAAATTAAACAATATTTATGCGTGCGGGAATTTCTATTTTCCTAACAAGTGTGGAAAGAGGCTATTTTCAGCACTAGATTGCGTTTACCTGAACGATTCATAGCGGAGTTCAGGCAAACAATCGAGTGCGGAAAAGGCTATTTACGCATGCGTCAGGAACAATATTTATTCTACGAGGGAATAAATTTTATTTTTATATATTTTTCCTATGGAAACACAATTAACAATTAAGAAATTTAAACATTTTTATTATTTTCTGAATAAATATAACAAGAATAACACGACATAATGAAGATATTAACAGTTTTAACAATTATTGAAAAGAATCTAACATTAGTTATCACCAATTCTATTTTGGTTGAACATTAAAGATAAATTTGTTGCAGTTTTTAGTTGCATTTGCCGTTTCTATTATTCCTTCAGGTAAATCTCATATTCTTCTTTAAGGTTTATCATTTTCTTTTATAAAAACTTTAAAAATTAAAATTGACAACACAATTGACACGAACAAACTAGCCTAGGATGCTATCATGTTGATCGGTCTCCATGGAAACAAGTGTCTTAGCCAATAATGTTACACGTTTGTATAATCAAGCTACTTGTTTTTATGAAATAATTATGCATGCGGAAAAGACCTTCTTTCCACATGCATATGCGTGCGGAAAGAGACATCTTTCCGCACGTTCGTAGAAAATAGTTATTTTCCTAACAAGTGCGGAAAGTGGTACTTTTCCGCACGCTACTGCAGTAAAATGCGGAAATACAGTTTCTGCAAGAGTTAGGAACAAATTTTTTTCTACAAGCGTGAGGAAAATTAAGGAAATATTTTATTGACGAGGTAGGTATTTATGTTAACAAACTAAATAATACAAATTATTTTTTATGATTTAAAATATTTATAGTAAATAATAATAATAATATTAAATAATATTTATGAAAACATTCTAAAAGTTTATGCTTGGCCTACGTTGATTAGAGTTAATGAATTAACATCACTGACTTTTATGGTTCTATCATTATTTGACAAATTTTTTGAACGATAAAATTTTAAGAAAATCAATTATTATTTAAAAGTAGGACTGTCATGCTTTATTATTTAAATATAAAAATGTTGTCAAATATGCATATTACTCTGCATAAATTTAAAATATTGCAAATATTGCTTGTTAATTTGGAACATTTTTACTTTTCCGCACGAGTGCGGAAAAGTAATGCGGAAAGTACTTTTTCCGCACTAGTGCGGAAAAGTGACACTTTGCACACGTAAATGTGTGCGAAAAAGTGCACTTTTTCGAAAGATTGTAGATAATATATTTTCCTACGGCTACATATGAACAACAAACTTCACATGATTTAGAGAGTAAGAAAGTATAATATTTCATACGAGTGCGAAATAATATCATACATGTGTGGAAAAGCAAAGCTATCATATTAAAAAAAATATATTTAACATTTTATTAGATTAGATTAGATAATTCTGATTTATAAATCGCTTTAATTTTAATAACAATTTGAATAAAGAAAACCTAAATAATGTTAGCTGTCAAAGTCTAATCTAAGAAAACAAACGAAATCTACAAAGAGAGAGAGACCAAGGTAAACTTGAATTGATTTATCAAGGCTGCCGCATCCAAATTCTGGAAATTTATCAAAAGTATAGCTAAATTATTTATTTTTCTATAAATACTGGTATTTAGTTACTTTTAATCATTTTAAAAACTTTAAATAATGATAATTTTACTGATCTTTATTTTCGCAAAATAATATTTATTTTAAATAATTTAAATATTATTTATTTTAATAATTTTTGTTGGGGCCATAGGAAAAATATTGTACAGAACTTGTTAAAAAGTATCTTTTTTGCATTCGCGACGTTTCGCTCATACGAAATAAGACACTTTCCCTACACGTTGTAGCCTACACTAATGGGCCGCTTTTAAAAATCCAGTCTTCAAAAGATTCGTCATGATCATGCGAGTCTATAGATTCTTAATATGAACTTGGTATCATATGGTTCATATTAAATTAAAAAAAAATCATTTGATTCACTTACGTTTACTGCCCTGCTTAGTTAAAACGTCCTAACTAACATTTTTGTTATTTTTAAAAATTTTACTGGTATGTATGGAGATATATACCCGTAAAATTGTTCCATGTCATATTTATCTATTCTCCAGGGTTCCCACCAGTCAAAGAAAACAGGGAAGTCAGAGAAAGGCCAGTGAAATTAAAATTGAAACCTGGAAGTCAGGAAATTCGGCCATTTATTCGAAAAAAATAGGGAAAATAGCACTGTTTGTTAAGACGTTTTAACTGGGCAGTTTAGGCTTTTTATTCTTCATCAGGCATATTTCCATCTGATTGGCACCTCAGCTTGTTATTAATCTCTTTGTATTTTCTAATTTTATTGGAAAATTTCTTTCTAATTAGGCCTCTAATAGAAACAGAAAAAAAATGTTATTGTTAATATTATTTAAATATATGTATTAGTTTTAATTTTCATAATAAAGTATTTGCAAACTGAATTATCATGTGCCGCACACGGTATGCATTACTCATCTTTCCTCAAGACATGTAAGGATAATTTTCTAGGTTAAAGTTTGACCGCTATAGCATATCAAATTCATAGAATTAATTTATTTAACATTAAATTAAATTGATAAATATTGATTTTACTAATTTATATACTGTCTTAACTAAAATAAATATTAACTGTGTATTTTATTTTAAATTTTAGGGACTAATAAATAAAGTCCATATCGATGTTCAAAATGGCGATTTAGAAGGTTTAAAACAACGTTTACGTCCTCCTATACCCCCCTTGGTTCTTTCTGGTAAAGATGCCAATGGATTAACACCACTACATAAGGTTAGTACACAGTTAGTATATATTGGTAAATTATTTTTATAACTAGTTATATATTTGATAAATATTATTTATATTAGACTAAGATATGTTTTTCTGGTGATTTTTAAGTTTTTCGCAAAATTTTTATTTTTTTCTAGTCTTTTTTTAGATTTTTTAGGTTTGCTAGGAATTTTTAAGGTTCCTCTAGGCATTTTTAAGGTTTCTAGGCTTTTACGTTTTTTTATGAATTTTTTAGTTTTTTAGTGATTTTCTATGTTGTTCTAAATATTTTTTACGTTTTTCTGGGAATTTTTCAATAGTCTAGAAATTTTTTATATTTTCTAGGAATTTTTTAATTTTTTCTAGATTTTTTTTTAGTTTTTCTGGGTATTTTTAGCATTTCTAGGGATTTTTTTACATTTTCTAGGAATTTTTGTAGATAACATTGACTAAATCTGATGTTATTTCTGAGTCCTAAATAAAAGAACTTGAAATAAAATAAATTCATTACACGGTAATAATAATTATTATAATAATAATCGTATCTCTCTACGCGTATGTATTTATACAAAAAACAAATATTTTTTATTCGTTAATCTATTTTCTATGTAATTGTATACAGTACATGCTTTTGATTGCTATGTTTCCAGAAAATATAAACATTTGTATAAAAAAATTTGTCAATAATGACTATTACAATTATTTATAGTATATCAATCTTAACATGACAAACCCACCTGGTGGATATTTCCTCGGATATTTCCTACAAGGTGCGATTGGTACTAAGTAGGTGTTTGTGATATACAGTTTCCACACGTCAAGTTTACATCAAATAATAAAGGTTTGATTAAAAAATAGTTTAATTAAAATACTCGTATAAAATTTCACAGCACAATTTAATACAGCCCATTACGTATTTAACATTTGTAATTTAAAAAATAACTCGTACTGTACTTTTTCAATCAAAAACTCCTTCAATTTTAAATTGCCTTGTTGGAAGATTGGCTATTTTATAGCCAATGTAAAATTATAAATCACCTAAGTTTTATTTATATCGAATAAGGATTAATCTTAATTTTGGGGGTGGACATAAATAAAACTCACCCGGTATGTAAAAATAAAAAAAGTTTTAGATTGAATCCAGTACCGAAAATTTTACGGTATTGAATAATAATTATTTAATGTTTATTTATTTTTATTTTAATGTTTTAAAAGGAAAAAAAGTTTTTTTCAATTTTTTATTTTATTATATTATTCACAGCACCTGCGCTAGAATAATATTATACGGTAGTTTCGAATTTCCCAAAATCGCCAAAAAAAACGTCCTAGACAAAATATTCTTGGATACAAATGTGTTTCATGAAAAAATAAGAAAATTTGAAAAAGTCTGTCCGTCTGTCCGTCTGTCCGTCCGTCTGTTTTTTAGGAAAAATCAAGTTCTATGAGGGGAAGATCCCTATTATTTTTGAAAGATCCCCCAAAAACAAAAAAGTTATGGGGGGTTAAACTTAAAAAACTATAATTTGAATCTTTTTTTTCAAAAATATTTCATTTTCGCAAAAAGAAAATAAAAAAATTAAAAATTTTGGGAGGTTCAACTTTTAAAAAAATCGAAAAAAACCTGAAAGAAAATTCCGACTAAAGTAACTTTTTCAGGAAAAAATACTTTTATTATAAGGATCAATTCTACCAATTTAGAAATTAATCCCCCCGAAAACAAAAAAATTATGGGGGTTAAACTTTTTAAAAAATCGAAAAAAGCTGAAAGAAAATTCCGACTAAAGTAACTTTTTCAGGAAAAATTACTTTTATTATTACGATAAATTCTACCAATTTTGAAAGTAATCCCCCCTAAAACAAAAAAATTATGGTGGGTTAAACTTTTTAAAAAATCGAAAAAAGCTGAAAGACAATTCCGACTAAAGTAACTTTTTCAGGAAAAATTACCTTTATTATTAGGATCAATTCTAACAATTTTGAAAGTAATGCCCCCAAAAACAAAAAAGTTATGGCGGGTTAAACTTAAAAAAAATACAATTTTTTTCAAAAAAAAGTCCAAACCATTTACTGTGAATGATATATAATGGAATGCGTAGCATTACATATCTTCACAGCTTGTTTTCATAATAAATTTAATTTATTTTTTTTGTGTCATGAAAATAAATAAAAAATACTTCAGTATGTTTTAGTATTGCATATAAAAATCAAAGCCATTATGAATGTGTATACCGTAAGAGTTTTCTGTGCGACTAACATTCTAAGCAATCGTAGAAAAAATAATTTTTCCAATAATGTAACGAAATAATATTGAATATCAAACCATTAAGTTTAGTTCTTTGTAAAGGCTCTCTAATATTTATAGTTCCATGTTCATTTGGCTGTCGGTGTCAAAGGTGAGCTTTCTGGGGTTGGCGACACCGGAAAAGACAGCCTAGACACGCGATCTCGAAGCTTTTAAGAATACATGAGCGTAGGTCCTTATTAGACGCTAATATAAACAAGTCGTAAAGAGATGTTATGCTACGCATTCCATTATATACTATTCACAGTAAATGATATTTTCCCGAATAAAAAAAAATTAAAAAAATAAATTTAATATTATTTTTATTTTCTTTTTGTGAAAAAACCTCGCGAAAAACGGAAAATCAAAAAAAATTAAAAAAATAATTTAAAAATTTACCTAAAAATAAAATTAACAATTGAAAAAAAAAACATATTTTTTGAAAAACGAAAACATTTTAAAACAAATTAAAAAAAAAATCAACTAAAAAAAAAATTAAGTTAGGGGCTGTCCATATATTAGGTAACGCGCCTAGGGGGGAAGGGGGTCAGAGAAATTGTTACAGTTTGTGACAGGAGGGAGGGGGGGGGGTCTAGGTAAACTTTACATAACGGAATTTAATAAATTTAATGTTTATTTCAACATAAATTACTATTTAGTGACCCATAATTCCCCTTTTCACACAAAAATTGACGAAACTATGCATATTTAAATAATATTGTAATCAGTAAAAAAAACTGTTGACATTGATATTAAAAAAAAAATCTTACGGCCCTGTTCTTGCGTGATCTTGCCGATGAATCATCGGTGATGATATATTTTCGTGCGGAATGTGTACTCACAGAACACATTATGAATATTTTTTTAAAGTTTGAGTGATTTTTTCGTTTAAGTACATTAGGTGCTATATTATAATAAATGTATCATTTTTACCCGTCTTTTTACCGTCTTGCATTATGCGGCATTCTGTATCAATATATGTTAGAAAAAAATATACAAATTTTTATATTGTTACGCGTTACACAGGAGGGAGGGGGGTGTTGGTAAATGTGACAGTTTGTTACACAGGGGGGGAGGGGGTCAATTTTTTTGAAAAATTGCGTTACGTAATATATGGACAGCCCTTTTTTTTTTTTAATATACTTTTTCATTTTTAGTTTTTTTTTAATAATCAGATTCACTTTCAGAAACCTCAAAAACTGCAATAATATTGATATATTATATCAATTTTCACGAAAACTACTCCCCACCCCTCAGGGGGTGGATTTATATTTTTTTATTATCAGATTCACTTTCAGCAACCTCAGAAACTCCATTATACCAGTTTTCACAAAAACTACCCCCCACCCCTTAGGGGGTGAAATTAGAAAAAAATATTTGTGTATGTTTTACAAAACACTTTTGCGCATTCGTATATATTATTAAACACATCTGCGCATAAATATGTTCCACCAAACATAACTGGTAAATTTGCATATGTTTGCCAGAACATTTGTGCGCATTCATATGTATTATTAAAACCTTCTGCGCAAAAATATGTTCCAACAAACGCTTCTGCGCATAGTATATTTGTATATTATTTCCAGAACACTTTTACTAATTCGTATGTATTATTAAACAGTTCTGCTAATAAATATGTTCTAACAAACCCCACTGCGCATCGGTATAGTTGTACATGTTTGCCAAAACACTTTTACGAATTAGAATTTTTCATTATCAGATTCAGACACCTAAAAAACCCCTATATACTAATTTTTACTAGAATATTGTGAATATTTAAAAATAATCATCCCCTCCTCCCGGGGGTGGTGTTAAAATTTTGTTATTATCAGATTCAGTTTCGTCGTCCAAAAATCTTTATATACCAATTTTGAAGGAAATGCTTACCAAAAACAATCCCTAGCGACAACTTTTGGTAACATACCTGTAGGCCAAATTTCAAGTCTCTAGCTTATAGCGTTCTTAAGTTATCGTGCCCACAAGATTTCCCGGACAGAACGATCGACCGATCAACCGACCGACCGACCGACCGACCGATCGACCAAGCGAAATTTTCTTTTTGCTAGAAATTGATTTATATCGACATATCGACATTCTTTTTTTTCACATGATTATATTTTTGTCACGTGGTAATATTTTTTTCACATAGTAATATTTTATTTACTTTATTTTAATTATTTATTTTATTTTTTTTTATTATTTTTTTTTTCACATGGTAATATTTTATTTACAATATTTTTTTTTATTTTTCTTATTTTTTTATTTTTCTTATTTTTTTATTTTATTATATTTACATTATTTTAATTATTTATTTTATTTTTTTTTATTTTTTTTATTTTTTAATTTTTTTTCGCACTTGGATATAGTTTTTTATTGACGACTTTATTTAATAATTTTTATTATTTTATCGGCTTTTAATTGTTATCAAGTACTTGCATACCAAATTTCAAGTTTCTGCGACATCGCGTTCGAAAGTTATTGCAATGATACAGGTCGGCCATTTACATGTTTTCTTGTTTTGTTGATTTTTGTTTCTCATTGTGTCCCTACACACCAAGTTTCAAGTTTTTATGACTTTTTCCATTGGAAAGATAACATTTTGACAGGTCGGCCATCTTGTTTTTTGCTTTTGTTTTTCATTGTAAGAGAGAGAAAAGATTAGTCAATCTGATTAGCTAACTAAAATTAGAGAAAAAGAACCAGTGGAGCCAAAATGTCAGATTAATAATCTACACGCCAGTCACAACTAACTAGCACCTTTTTGAATACTAAATTAACAAAACCCTTTATCTGAATCTTTAATGACATAAATTTTGTTTGCCTAAAGGCCTATCCAGAAGCTTGTATAAGAACATAAAACATAAGAATGCGATGCCTTGATTGACTTACAAGATATATGGCTTCACATCAAGCCAATTCACGCATTGTTATGTATTATGTTCTTATGCGAGCCTGTGAATAGGTACTAACAAGGAACATAATCTTCTCTAAAAATCTGTTATTGCCTTATACACATAATATCAGTCTAAGACTTAAAATAATGAAATTAGTGATTAAGTCCTTCTCTGAGGACTCACACATACAAGTAGGGGAAAGTGTTGTACCTTGGTACAATTTTCCTGATAAAATTTTATTCTCAAAAAAAAATTAAGAAAATTAAACTTTTAAAACTTTACTTCAAAGATAATTTATTTTGCTTTCTTTTAAAGTATTTACGAAAGACTAATTACTTTTTTTTTAATTATGTTTGTATATATTCTAGATATGTACAAATCGTACCAAGGTACAACCATGTCTTGTACCTTAGGACAGTAGTTATTGTACCTTGGGACTGTAAAGATTTATATAAAAACAAATGAGCAAGCTTAGTTAAACATATATTTTGATATCGAATTTATAATATTTATGTAAATATGTATATTATAGTTAAAATAATATCCAGTATTACATATATTGTAAGATGCAAAATCTAAAGAAAAAAATAACTGGTCCATTCTGCGCCTTGATCCTCCAACTACTTGGGGCTTAGGAATTTTTCTTTTTATAGCTACATAAAAAATTATGTAAATTTTGTCATCCTTGACAAATTTATTATTAAAAACTTTTTTCAGATATGTAACCTCAAAATTTCCGTCTTCTAAACACTTTTTTATTTCTGCCACATAATGGCGCACAGACTTTTTCCCCTTTATTTCGACAAGTACGAAGTCTCCTTCAATTAATGAACTGTTTTCTAGCTCTTCTTCGATCCCTATTTCTAAATTTTCTAAATTAGACTCCTCAATTATAGTTTCTAAATAGTTTTCATCCTCACTGCTATCGTGAATGTCCATCTTAAAATATTCGTCTTCGGAACTGTGATCTTCAATACTTAAATTTTTAACTTAAGCTTTAGTTTTAAGTTTTTTTCCCTTTAATTACATTTTTACCAGGTGAATTTATTTCTTGTAAAACTTTTCTATTAACACTTTTTGTTTTGGTTTTATACTTTCTGTTTAATTCTTCCTGTTCTATCTCTAACTCTTAAGGAGTTGATGTTAAAATTCTGGTCTTTCCTTTTTTTCCAGTTTTACTTCGAGGCATTTTTCTAAGATAATAAGAAAAAACATTAAATAATAAAGTTTTACAATCCTAGTATGCTTGTACCTTGGGACAGTCCCAAGGTACATGCAAACTGCCGTCCCGAGGTACAAATTTTACAAGTTTCGAAACATTTGCTTTTAAATTTTTTTAGGTTAGAAATTATAAGATTCACATATAACCATTAAAATCAGAAAAAAAATAGTTATTTATCTCTATGATTAGATCAAATTAATGTTTTATTTTTGTTCTCTAACACACTTACCTTTATATGTGGAAAAATAACTTCTATGGTCACAATTATAGTATTACCCACCTTAACTTGTATCGCATTTGAATTCTAAATAAACTGAAGTTCTCTATACCGTTACGCCAGTGGAAATTTTAGTAACAAAGTATTTCAGCTTTTTACTCATAGATAGCAGATATATTGAACATGTCCCGAGGTACATGCGTACCAAGGTACAACACCTTCCCCTATTCAATTACTTAAGTCTATACAACCATTGTAATTTTTTCTTGGTTAAAACTAAAATTTAATGCTCTATTTATATCTGACAAAAATATCTTTTTATATTTTACACAAGTCCTGATATTAAGATTTATGTAAATCATGTTTTTGGAATTTTAGAAAACGTCAAAAATGAGCCACCCTAATATCTCCAGTTTTCTCCAGTTGTTTTCTAGCAAAATCCTTTCGATCTAGTAATCTAGACCCTATTTGATCAGGATATACCAAATTTGAACAAAATCAGAGAGATGAAGGTCGGCGCGCCGTGTTGATCTGTTGAGGACTTTTGTAATTTGCATCAGATGAAAACTTTACGGGGAAAAAGGGGACAAAAAAGAATATTTTTGATGGTCTGCGCGGATATTAATAGTGCACAAACCGGACTTGAGCGGATAAAATTCACACGCTTAAGTCCGGAAAAGCACTATTTTTACCCGCGCAGACCTGTCATTTTCAATAGGGTTTGCACCATGCACCATTTTTTGCGATATTTTATAAATAAAAAACTTTTAAGGATAAACTACGTAGTTTAATAACGATAATAGTCTTTATAATTTTGAAATTGCAAACAAGTTTAAAGTAAAATGAACTGATCCAATCAAATATAACAATACCAATTTTCCATGGTTTATTGATGGTAAAATATATTGTTTACAAAAAAGACAAAACACTTT